>JAWWES010000001.1:53500669-53541916 GCA_035583135.1 Lophotriccus pileatus | reverse complement strand
AGATCTAGATCTAGATAGATATAGATATAGATAGATATAGATATATAGGTATAGATAGAGGTAGTTATGGCATAATGTTGTTGTGGATTATAAAGGATGGGGCTGTGTTGAAGTGACATGCAGGTGGGACCCACTGTAGCAGGCAATCACGGCAACCACAAGATGAAGCTCTGTCTCTCATTGTGCCTTTTCCCCACATAACTCCACCACACAGTCCCCATAATCAGAATGGAGAGCAAAGAGATTGTGATGCCCTGCAATTCTCACTGAGAGAACCACCACCATTGCTGAGAACCACCAAGAGAAAAAAAAGTATATAACACAGAGACTCCCTGGATATTAGGCACATTATATGGTAGTTTACATGTAGCCTTTAGTTTTTGGAAGGACACTGTATTTAGAATGGGGAAGGACACCTAAACACATCCACTGTGTTTTTTTGGAATTAGAACCACAGGTTCACAGAGCCAAGCTGCCATTTTAAGAATTACGTTACTATATGCAGAATACCAGGGTCATGGCCTGGGCGAGCCTGTGAGCTGCCAGTTTTTGTCCTGGTTACCATGAGCTGAACCACTTTGCATGTGGATTTACAATTAGAGATTATTAATTAGGGATTAGAGAGCCTGGATTCTGCAAGTGAGGGACAAGGGGTGTTCAAATTGCTCCAGGGCTGCAAAGAAAAACCCTGTGGGAGCCCAGGTCCTGCTGCTCCGGTGCCCACTGCACCATGACACAGATGATAGTATGTTCAGAAATGGAATAGGCTATGCCTTCTTTATTTTGCATTGACTTTTCAGTTCTTCATATATATTTGCACTGCTTTTAAAGATCTTTGTCATAGACAAATAGTAAACATATACTCCTTTGTGAAGGTATGAGCAACCATTTTCCTTTTTTTCTTTATAAGGCACTTATCATCCTCTTTCCAGAATTTAGTTTTGCCAGTACAGAACTATACAATGAAAAAAGCTTTTTCCTCACCTTTTTCCTCACCTAAATTAATCTGAAAACATTACTTCTTTTTAAATCCATTCAAGCCCAGAACTGCCAAAAGCAGTGAGCCTACAGGTTTAATAAGCTGACCTAGAGCTGCTGCAGTAACTACAATCCCCAAAGAAGCAGCTTGGGCAGTTACAAAACCTTACCTGAAAAGGATGCAAGTCTGACAAGGGTGAACTGCTCCCCTGGCACCCTTTGTCACTCCAAATGGCCCAGGGACACACAGCCTGGGAACTGAATGACCACCTCAAAATAGTGTCCATCAAATGAACTCAAGAGGTGTTCCAAACATCTAGGGTATTTGTTGTGAACACCCCAACTTTTTGATCACATGGTATAGAGGAGGAATAGAAGTTCCCCAGGTTTGTATTGCTGAGGAATGAAGAATTAATTCCTCTAGTTTAAATTTCAGTGAATGCTACTCCTCTGACTTGTCTTCAACATGTGTTTTCAGACAAGACAAATTTTCCTCTGTAAGTACCTTCTACTTTGCACTGACCATAGGGAGATGCCAGGGTGGCAAGTTCAGATCAAACCAATCGTTGGCATACACAGAGCACATGCACATCCAGGACAGTGAAAGGGTTACCAAATAATGTGATTTTTTTTCACGCTGACAAATGTGAAACTTCACAGGATGTTGCTTCCATGCTGCCACTCTCACACTCTCGCCCTTCGCTTCCCTGAAATCTGGTCTACTGAGAAAAAGCAGAACTATGGTATGGGAAAAATTACCCCACAGACAGGATGGGCTTCTGGAGTTGACAGGCAGCTATATCTCATGCACAAATCCCCATCCTTCTGATCACCATTTGGTTTCAGCACAGAGATGTGAAGTCTTTAATCCCTATGCTCTGCTTCCTCTTCTGAGACAACCTCTTTTTCTACTTCTAGGGAGTAGAAATTCTGGGGTCTTCTCAAGTAATTCTCATGCTTGGGAAGTACAAGAATACAGAATAACACAGTGAGTGAAGGACACCTCTGAACCAGAACTGATCCACAAAATAGTTTTGGAGACTGAGTTCCTACAGGCTAGTGCGAGCCTCCAGGACAATCACAAGTATGCAATGAAAATCACTGCTCCGAATGATAACCTGCTGCTGCTTGTCCCACTGCTGTCGCTTCAGGCCCTACAAGATTATTTAGGTTTCAACAAACACTTCATTGTTCCTTCTGTTCTGTTAGGCACAGCAGTGCTCTTTTTAATAAACAAAAAAAAAAAAAAAGGAAAGGCAATAGGTCTGTAAACATGTGACCCAGTGACAGCCATGGCACAGCAGCGTGGTGACGGTGAGTCCCAGAGCACCTGGGTGAGCAGGTGCTGCTGCCAGCAGCAAAACCAAAACCTGTCAGCCCCTCTCAGAAGCCAGAGAGAACACACTGCCACAGTCAGAGGTTATTTGTCTCACAACTCATGTAAACTGTAAACTGTAAAAGCACAAATATGCTTGATTTTTATCATTACTTTTGACTTCAACAGATGTCCTGCTGACAGTAGCTGTCTCCTTAATAATCCTGCAGAACAGTTTTCAGCTATACTGTAGGCAGCCCTTCAAAGAACCATTTCATCACCCAGCATTATGTTTATGTTTAATTACAGCATAAATCCGGGGTGTTTCAAAACTGATAGCTCAATAAAATAACATCCTAGACATTGACATTCTATGTGGGAATTAATAGAAGTGGAGCTTTAACTCAGACAGTAAATCAAGAAAAGTTCTAAATGTTTAAACCCATACAAGAAATAAAAAAGGAAAAGTATATGAGTGAAACATTGATTGAAACTATCACTCCCTCAGGCTCAAAATGAGACCTTGCAAATTGTAGGCCCTTCTATTTGTTTTTTATTAGGGAAGGGGGCAAATCCTACGTACAGTAGAATCAGCTTTGCCATAGAGCCCAGAGGAGCTTAATGTCTCTGCTTTACACGTACCTGTCATCTGTAATCTGGGTGCATGTGGGATTTGCTGGACAGATTCATCTTCCACATTTTCACCTGTTTACCATCTGTTGCACTACAGAAACAATTGCAGCCAGTATGATGAATACTAGCTGCTGGATTTTAAACATTAGCCAAACAATCAACTTACAGCTCCCATTTGGCACCAGGGCACGGATTCCAGTTACCATCAGACACATTGCTCCAGTGCAGTGGAAACCTGTCATATCAAAACAGTGAATCATATCAAAAGAGCAAGTATCTTCAATCCAGGTATTTCATCCATCCTTTCCCCCAAAAACATCTTGTACGTGTAAGATGAGGGAGGTAAGCAGTGTTAGGAGAGGCCATGAGAGGACAGACATTCAATGTTTTGCAGAAATTTTTATTAATACTTAAGCACCACTTCCGATTTTAGAGGACTTAGGCTACATATGGGTGCTAAGAACCTCATCATCAGAGCTTTCCCAAAGTTTTAAACACCTGACAAGCCTGCAATGTGAGCAAGCCTGCCTGAAAAGACTGGTGATGCTGGAGGCTCCATCTGTTGTCAGTTGGTAGCATATATTTTCAGAAGATCAGGAATGATGGTCTCCCACCTTTTCATGCTCTTACTCTGCTTTGCATGGACAAAATTTCAGATGAGCATTTATGGCTTAGCTCAGAGGACAATATGACAACACACCTATCATGCTTTCCCTCTGCTGACATGACTTCTCTGCAGACAGAAAACTGAGCTGCTGTTGTCCTACTGTCTGGAAACACAAAATCCCATGGGACTATTTTTTCTCTTGTTTTCAGAGGTAGATGTTTCTTTTCTCTGCTTCTTCTTTATCAGTACTTAAATTCTATGTCTTTAGTCAATATTGTGCCTTGACTTTCCTGACTGTGCTATAATTTACCCTTCCTTTTCATTTTAGCTTTGTGTCATTTCCATCTCTCCCTGCTCCACTTGGACATGATCCTGTCAAGTAGTTTCAGTGTGAAGCATCAAGTACCACCAGCTACAATGGATTACAGTGAAAGCAAAGAAGGCACAGCATAAGTCCAAAGGCATGTGGGACAAAAAATTCAGAAGTGCTCAAGGACTTTCAACACTTCCACTTTGGACTGCCCAGCCTGCGATGATCATGGCTGGCTGTCCAAAGTACAAGCCTCCCACTATTCTTTAAAGTCTTGTTTAGCTTTCATGGCATAGAGAGAGATGTCACACTGCAGGGTGAAATTGCACTGTGGAGTGGTGTTGATGTAAACACCACTCCAGTTTGCATGGTCTTAGGTGGTTTGCTGACACTCATTTAATTTAGGATGTGTGGAAATTCATGGTATCAGTTCATGGCCCAGGCCATCAGAACTCCCAAGTTTAAGTGGAAAAAATTAGACTGCTATTCTTGTTCACCTGTTCTGCAGGATGTGGACTTCTGAATTTCACCTCATGCATGAGTGAATGCCATGATGTAAAATAGAGGAGCAGATTGAGTCCCTCCATGGCCTTAAGACATGGTGAGAATAGGATGCAGGCTAAAACACATTTAAGCCATCGTCCCGTACAGCATTCATCTTGTCAGCTCTGAGTCACACCTTTTCTCCACCCTGGTACTTTTGGTACTTAGGGGCATGGAGCAAGAGTCAAGTTATCACTCTGAGACAGAGGCAACACAGCAACTCTGCAAGACAGCAGCAGAGAAAGGCAGTAACAGGAATATTATAACCTAATACCAGATTTAGCTGATACTAGATATTATTCCAAGATATTTTTATAGACAGGAGTTGTCAGTTTCTGAAGAGCTGATAAAAGTTAAAAGACTAGTGAAAGAAAATCCAAATCATTGAACAAACACCACTGCTTAGTATTTGTTTAATGGAAATAAGATAAAAGAGAATTCAAAATACAAAGCAAGCTTTTGTCCTGAGTACCAAAAACTCAAGCAAACAAAGCAAAATGAAAGCTATTCAAAACAGCATCTGTCAGGAAAGAATGTAGATTTGTTCTTAAAATTACTGCAAATAAATGTTAAAGAGAACTAAATTCGTGTTTGTCTGATTATCTGTTTTGCATAAATACTCTGGAAGGACCCTAGGGTATTACCATTTTATCACAAAATAATAAATGACTACTTACAGATAAACATCTGAAGTTTATTTAAAAGGGCAATGTAACTTTTAAAGTGTTCCATATTTGCTTTTGCATGTGCAAAAGTAGCAACAAGAAACATACTCTTTGCAAGTGCATCTTTTCTTAACAGAGAAATCCACAGTGACAACATTCTTAATAAATTCAGTTCACATTACTGTAATGATGTTTGTCTAGCAATACCTTGGGAATTACAGTTAGATTTAGCATTAATTAATTTGGTGTAATTTTCCTATGTTATCTGCATATTTTACATCCTCTGATAGATCTGAATTACCCCAGGATAATGCAAAAGCTTTCTGTGCATGAATTTTCAAAATGTCTTTCAAATACAACAAAGCATACAACAAAGAAAAGCAATCTCTTGGAAGCATCAGCATGCAAGATGGAATTTCTAGTTCATGAGCTGCACCTATGTTTCCTGACTAGTAATGAGAAATCTTAAAACAAATTGAATGCGACAATAGCCAGATCCCCATCTCATGGTTATAATACCTCATTAAGAACCAGATTTTAAAGTTCATGTCCTATAAAAAAGCTGCCCGGGAGAGGAAATGAACGTTGTGATCAGCTTTTAATAACTCACAGAGGAACTTCTGACTAGTTGTACTAGTACAATGAACAATTTTGAAGTTAGGTAGTTTTGGATAGGTAACACCAATCCAAATACTTTGGGTTTAGCTATCAAAGAGGGAAAGGCATTGCTTCAGCCACACAGGAGGTGGAAGTTAGAAGTTAGGAGAAGAAATTAGGCAATGGAAAATAAAACATAAATATAATGGATAAAGCAGCTGACTGTGAAGACTCTTAAGTATAAGCTATCAAAATTACTGTAAACAAAATGTGAACAAAGACAAAATCTCAGAGCCAACTGTATCACACTGCTTGGCGGTAGAGGTGGTTTGTCTCTCATTTTTAATCTGACGTATTCCAGACGTGAACCTGCAGCAATTTATCCTTCCATATTTAAACCATATTTCCTATACTGCTTGCAGTTCTTGTAGCTCGGGACAGAAACAGCGGCAAGCAGGACAAAGAGGAGTTTCATACTGGAGGTGAGGTGTTGATGTCCATGCTGCAGAGTACATGGAGAAAGGCCTGTTATTTTGGGAGATATTTACTGGACTATTTAAGACAAACTACCTTTTCATGCTTGTCCACAGAAGGGGAAAAGGGTTGAGACAGTGAAGCTGAGCAAAAACCTGGTTAGACATGTCCAAGTGGAAGGTGTTTCATAAGGCAGTTACAATTAGTCACCAGCGGCACAACATGACTTCAATTGGATAACAAACAGGGAGGACTTGAAAGAAAACCTTTCTGTCTCTTTGTTGCCATGACAGCCTTATGAAAAATATAATAGAAGATAACACAGCTATCAAACTCAGGATGTGACATTCCAGTGAAGTCAGGATATTGTCTGATAGCCTAGCCACTGTCTTCAAAAATCGTACATACATAAGTCCAATGCTAATGTGAAGGAAATGCAGCAGAAAGAATTGCTTCACACTCCAGTATTCATGGATAACAGAGAGACAGAGGCATCAAAACAAAGCTTTTTGATGTAGTCTTCTTTTGTGACCACAGAAATTTTCATAGTTCATTTGAATGTGTCATTCTGTCACCCTGGCTAGACTTCTTTCTGATTTTTCACATTTTAACACCCTTAGTGCTGAATAGATTTTACCCTCACTCAAAATGACCAGTTATTAAACACCAGTTTTTCAGTGCTCAGAACAGCAACTCAACAGAAGGTAAGCCCATGGATCAAGCAATTTTCTATCTGCAGAAAATCAGTGCAGGTAAGTGGCTACTTAGGGTCAGGAAAAAAGAGTTCTGTGCTTCAAGTACTTAGATGGAGATGAAGTTTGCCAGGTTGAAAGACCACCTGACTTCCAACTGTGTCTTATTTTTAATAAAGTTCATAGCACTTACAGCTTTAATTCGTGTTTAAGTGAGCCCAGACCTGCACAGCCCAGCAACTGAGCCACAGCAAGATGCCCTCACATGGAACTTGTCCCGTAAGACTGACACTCCCAAAATCTGCCAGACAGACAGCATCAGGTTTTGTATGAAAGGAATTATCTGCTGCTTTCCCTCTATCAAAAGCCAGAAGGCAGTGGTAGTGGTTTGGGCATCATTTAGCATTAGAGCTCCAGACTTGAAAACCTGAGGTGGTTCAAAGCTGTATTGTATAGAAGGTTATCACTTGAATACGAAGTTACAGTGTAATGAAGAAGGCCCAGTGTGGGCTCTCACACCCTCCTTCCGTGAGAATGAAGGCAGAGCAGTTCATGTGTGCACAGTGCAGGCTGTACCAGGCTGGGATGGCTCACCTGCAGATTGAAGCTCATGGTTCCAGCTTTCCAGTTTGTTTTTAGACATTGTGTGGCATACAGCACAGGACTCTCCCCTATCCTGTTAATAACCACCTCAGAAAAGTGTACAATTTCAGGCCAGTTACTGTCTGAGCATTTCCTGAGATGTTCTCTAACTCCATCCCATTAATGGAGGGAGGGAATGAGGGAACTTCTGCCGAATATGCTGCTGTATTGGCTCTTTTCCTGACACATCTTAGTCTGTGTCTATAAAACCAGTTAAGAAGGACCAGAGAAGGATCCTTGCTCCATGTAGCCCTCTGTAGAGCAGAATGACCGCAACCAGCCAACACTCAGTGGGTCTTAATATCCCACCCTTGTGACACTCGGACAAAATTACCCTTCTTTGTGAGTGCTTTGGCAGCTACCAGAACAGCTGAAAATGCAGCCAAGCTGAGTGGTCTTGCTATAGCATGCAGCTAATAGCACGTGTAGCAGGTCATGGAGTGTGGCACAAAGGTAGTGCTGTGGGGGTAAAGCTGTTGGAGATACCTGGAGGGGTTATATCTCCTAACTGCTTCATTTGGAAAGGGTTCCTTGGAGTGAATCATCCCCAGCAGCAGTGTCTTACCATTGTCTTGAAAAGAACCCACCGGCATTGTCTGAGCCATGAAGCAATGGAATACAGCCATGCTGTCAGCCTCTTCATGTGCAGTACATAACCAGTGAACACACAATGCTGGATTTTGCTTGTAGGATTTGGCATGGTAGATGACACAGCACGCTGCTTTCAGCCAAAGCTGTCTTTCACATCCTTTACAGCCCTACAGCCACTCTGAATCCTAGCGGGGCAATACTCAGTAACTTTGAGAAACACACCGCTATTGGTAGTGTACTTCTGTAGGCTGATTTTGCAAGCTTTTGGCAGCTAGCTGTTGCCGCTTTGGCCAAAACCTATAAATAATTGAGATGAGCTATTGCTTTTGCAACTGTTTGCGCTTCAAGCTGCTGCAAACACCTGATCTTTTCTTTGGTTCCCATTAATCTGCCAGTTATGAAAGACATGAATTCTGGAGCACATGGAGAGCTGTGGGATTTCTCATTGCAGTTTGATGTGTACTGGTGGCTGTCCAGAAATGTAAATCTTGAAGGATAAATTAGAGGCAAGACCAGGAAACGCAAAAGAGAAATGATATCCAAACGAAAGTGTCTATACCATCTCAGAAAAAAAAAAAGCATGAAGGAACATCACCTTGCAGATATCGTCCCTCCACAGTTCTGTGAGATCTAATCTAGGCCCTGATTAACATATGTATTTATTTTACTGCCACAGATGAAATATGACCCTTTCCAGGGTAGAAAACAACAGGGGATCACAACAGTCTTATAAAAGAGATTGTAAACAAAAACAGCTACTGGGCTCTGTCCTGCATGAATAAAAAATTCAGAGACATGAAATGCTACTTGTAGCCCCAACAGTCATGTACTAGGGTATGAACACAATTTACTGAACATTTCAAAGACACAAGTAAAACCAAACCCCAGCTAATTACATTTCCTGGAACAGTTTTCCTGATACAGTTTCTAGAAACCAGAAATCATGAATTTGATATTTCTAACTGTCTTACTCCTCATGCACACGCTCTACCACATTGTTTTTTTCCATGCAAAACATAAGCTGATTTTGAGGAAGGCCTTATATTTTGTGACCCCAACCCCTCAGTAAAAATGCATACTTTCAGCACTGAATCACTGCTGTGCCAATGGTCTCTGTCAAAGGTAAGCTCCAAGACAGCAGCATGAAACCTTCTCAGCTTCAGATGACTGGAGGAGGAGGAGAAGTCAGAGGTGGCCCTTGTCCTGCTGAGAAAGCTAATCTTTTCTGCTCCTAGGGACTTTGTTCTCCTGTATGTAGGACAAATGAACTGAAACAAATGAACTGAAAAAACTGTCTCTTCGTCCAGCCCATTCTTCTAGAACATGCCATCTAATTTCACCCAGCTATCCTTGTACTGAACCTGGTTTTGGCTACATCATGTTTTCCAGAAAGTCCTCCCGTTCTAATTTGCAAACACAAATGACAAATTTGCTGCTTCCAAGGCTATTTCCTTCCCAGTGATGAATCACCCTCCCTGTTAAAAGTGTGTATCTCTTCTGATTTTTAATTGAAATACTCATGTGAATGTTACTTCTGACTCCAGTAGCATTAAGCCAATGAATCACCGCAGCTCTGATCCAGCATGACAGCTCCTATATGTAACAAGGAAATCCATAGGCTTATGAAATGCAGAAAGCTAAATGTTCAAATGCCTCTTATATTGCCTATCTACGAGCACATGAATCCCTGCACACTGCATTGAGCTAACAGCATTCCAGGGACAGGCAAGCATCAATTAGGATATTTTTTTAATCTACTACCATGATCAAATATTCAGGAAGACAAATGCTCAAGGAGTTCAAACTCAAAATAGAGATCTTCCTGTAAGAGTACAAAATCAGTGGACTACAGAAAAAGAGACAAAGACCAAGCCATACCACATATATGTCTGAGCTTCAGGATGCTGCTATGAGGCCGGAACAATCTCATCACATGTCTTTTTATCTTGGATGGTTTAAAAACTGTACTGGAAACTACCCAGTCTTTCCATAGAGTACTAGACTTGAGTTCATCTTCCTCATCTGACTGCTCATCAATTTGTTCTGCAAACGTTGAGGGAGATTAGCATTATCCCTCAACTCTCTAGAATGGTTTCCAGGGTGGTTATAACAACTCCTTTTGTGGAGAAAAAAATTGTAGAAAACATGTTTTCACACAAAGCATTGACTCATAAGGGCTCTGCTTTCTTCACTTTGAGGTCTGCCTACCTAGCTCAGCTTGAAGAAAATGAGGATCCCTGTGGTTTCCAGGCATGTGAATATAGAGAAGAACTGCTGAATTCCACAAAAAATAGCCAGACACAAGATAGATGCCTGCAACTTCTCAAAACACTTAGCATGGGATTGTAATTAAAATCCTTCCTTACAAGAAAGTCTTGTATTGGGCAGCAAAGACATACCTTCCCAGCGCTTTGCTTCAGGTTGATTTGAATGCCCTGAAATGTTCTCGCATATTCATTTTGTTCACTGTGAGGCCCCACACTCTTGAAAGAGTTTATGTTTAAATATCTGCCTAAGCCTCACTGAAATCAAATTGCAGTTAAGTAAATACTGTGAAAAACAGGGTTGCACTGCACTAACAGCTTTCAACAGTGTTGTTAACAGAAAATACTAATATTAGTAAAGCAATAAGCTCAGACACCTTCACTACTGAACCTCATCAGTTCATACACTCAAAGCACAATGCAACTAGCTTTTTTCAGAAGAGTTTTGCGTGCAATTCCAGCAAGCAACACCAACTCTGTTTACTACAGAGCTGAGTTTTTCAGAAATGTGCGTGCATACTTTGTGATGACTTCCTAATTGGAAGTACCAGTGCAGACATGTCCCTGGAGCAAGGTCTGATTAACTATTATTACTCACAAGTAACTGTGAATCCCAGGTAATTTTATTCCCTAATTATGCGAGTATCTGTTCTGTTCCACTTCCGAGAAACAGGTCCTTTAAAATAATCAAACACATCAGCCATGGCAGTAATCAGGAGTTCCCTCCTCTTAAGCCAGGTCTTGCTACACTGAAGCCCCTTATGTGCTGCTTCTCTTTGCAGAAACCATGGTGCAAACAGAAAATCGCTTTAGAGACTGTCAGACTCAGGGAGTGTATCTCAGTCACTGAAAGTGCATAAAATTATTAAATTATGCTGCCAGTGCAAAGTCTGGGGAAGGGCTTCATAAGAGTGCTTTGCAGAAGGGCACCAGGATGCTCCTGGCCTGCTGGAAAAAAGCTGGAGTTCAGTCAACTAATACATGCTATAAACTGAGATTCAAGTGTAGATGCTTAGGAAAACTCAAGATAACTACATGTATCACAACATTTTAAAGGTACACATAATAATGAGTCTAGCATGTGGTTTATGTACTCTCACATAGCTTAGGCATATGTTTGTGTTGGCTTTTTCCCCTTCACAACTCCAGGTAGCAGCTTGTTACCATCCAACATACTGTGACTGTTGAAATATAGTGATAGACTCTAAGATGCATGGAAATCTCCCCACTTAATGGTGAAGAAAGAGCTGTAAATAAAGCTTCCTTCACTCTTTAAACTAGTTGGAGAAGAAACTTAATGACAAGTTAAGGGAATACTTACTTTACATAAGTGAAGGGAATGAGGATTGAACTAACAATCCAAAGAAACAGGTCACTTCAGTCCTCTCATGGCAAGAAAAGGATAGCCATCCTAGAGAGACATGCATGAGGTTTAACTGCAGAAACTGGCATGATAAAGAGGACATCAGCATAGAGCTGGATACTAAAAGACCCCCATGCCCAGCACTGCACACTCCAATATAGGAATCAATATAAAAAAGTTACTTCACTGATTCAAAAGAAATAAAGTTAAACTGATTGGTTTTAAATCAGGGAAATTTAAGGAGTAATTTCTTCTGTCACATCATGATCACTTAAAAGTTATATTTAATTATAAGCTCGTTACCCTTGTCTCCCTTCACAGCTGGAGAGCAGTCACCACGCTGGTAGCTGTAATGCCTTTTAGCTGCTGCTGATTTTTATGGATTTTTTTTTAATAGACCTTGGATGTACATGTGTACATGTACACACACACAGAACAAATGTAGTTTTAAAAGAATGACACTGTAAAAGACAAAACTAGTGTGCTTTATTAATTATCAGGGTAATTAATAAGGTAAGAACATCAAGTTGTTATATGTTGAAACAAAAAAAAAATCTCCTTCACCTTGCAGTGTTCTCCTAAATACCCTTTTCCATGGTTGACCTGAGTTGCCACATGCCTGTCTCTGCAAGCAAGGGGAGTAAGCACTGAGATCCCCACCCAAGTCTGCCCTGGAGAGGTGCAAACTCACAGGTACTCTGTAATACATTAAAATATTATTTTATATACTAAAAATATTCCCTACAAACCAAAATTACCTATGTTGCTGTAACATATTTGAATGCATTGTGGGAAACTTGTACAAGGTTCATAGCTATTCCTCTAGAATAATGCTACCACTAAATACTGCTTTTAAGAAAGAAGGACATAAATTTTAGGGAGGTTAATAAGTTTCTACTGGGTATGGATCCCACCAACCACAGAAAAGAGCTGTCTGCCTCAGTCTTCTCAGAAGACCAGCATCTCCAGTAGTGCAACAAACCCCATCCAACTGTGCCCCCTCCTTGCATCAGGGACAAGGCATGTCTACAGGACTGGTTCAAACTCTGATAACCAAATTTTAGACATTTGAAGTTACTGCATGTGAATGACACCCAGTGAAGGTATTTCCACTCATGAAGAAAGACATGAAAAATAGATATCTTTATATCAAGTATAAACTTCTTTTTTCCTACTTAAATAGAGGAAAAAATACCTTCTTTCATGGGAAAAAAAAAATAGTGCAATCTATTAAGTATGGGAAACAAAGCACCACCATAGTATCCTGAGCCTGTCACTGGCAGAGAATAAACTATTGCTTTTCCCATACCACACCTGGTTCAAGATGACCCAACTACATCCTCCTGGTGCAGTAAGGTGCACTGAAAACTGAAGTAGCCTGTCTGAAGCTTTTTAGTTTCCAACAAGCCACAATACTGCCTCATCAATGTCAGCCACTTAGATAATTTGCTCACCATAACCTGAGCATTATTTGAAGCATTTATTCTTCCAAAAAGAAAGCTGAGTGCAAGTTCTCCACAGTGATCCTGGCCTGAATCTCAGGGATGGTCAACTTATATTCTCCTGTAGAGGACACGTAAAACAAAACAGCTTTAAGAGTCTACATGCACCCTGTTCCAGTTCAGCTGTGTTTGGTGAGTTGAGCAAGCAAGAAAAGGGCAAGCTGCACATATCCTTCTCCTGTTCTGGCATCAGTCCAGCGCACACTTCTCCTAGCTCCCCAAACACAACATGTTAGTGGTGCACCTAAATAACACCTCTCACCCAGCTGCAGTGTGCCTAAAATGGGGGACAAAATGTCAACGCATCACTTTAATATTCTGCATGAGTGCTACCTTAAGAAAGTTATCTTGGACTTTTTTGTTCATAATTCAAGCTCCAAGTCTTGCCAACTTATCTTCATGTCCCCTGCTCACTTCCCCTCCCCCCTCTCACTGTGGGAACTGTTGCTTTAGTTTAGAGAGGGTCTTTGGTGCAGGGTTGGTCTGGTCTCTTGCTCAAAGATTGTCCTCCTCTGCTGAGGATTCAGGGTTGTCTTTGGATTTGGCCTGGACTGACAGATGTCTACTTTGCAAATTAAGTCAAAAACTGTAACTTCTGCCACCCTGTCCTACAGATTCATAGAGGGGCCTTGTTTTATTGCCCACTTAATTCCTCCATTTGGCACTGAAAGTTGCCTAGATTGTTGTATCATTTAAAGACCAGTCCTTTTCCATTGCTGTGTTTTGTTGCTACCGTCTTTGTGCCACATTTGAACAGGAACTGCGTGCCTGGACCTGGCCATATCTGCAAGAAGCTCTTTTGGTAGGAGTTCAGTAGTACTCATCACTTGGGAAGACCTCAGAAATCAGAAACTCTGGAATTTCTCAGAAGGCAACAACAAAAGGACTCCCAAAAGAGGAGCCTAGCAATGGGAAATAAATAAAATACTAAAAATATGTTCAGAATGGATAAAAGACATTTCTGAAGGAGTTAACTTCCACGGATGTGGTTGTTGCACAAAAAGGATTTTGCTAGTTTATCACATGGGGTTTAAGACAATTACATCATTTTTTGTTAATACTTCCATACTGAACTCCAAATTGTTCTTGCGTTACCTACAAAGTGGGTCACCTTCAAGTTCAGCCTACCAGGTTTCATGCTTTTGTTCCAAAGCAAAGATTTAGAGAAGCAGATCTGAAAATATCTGGGAGAAACTAGCTGCAGGAAGGCAATCATGGAAAAAGGATGCAGGTTGCTGTATGAAGACCTGAATTTCTCAGAAACGCGGTTGGCATGCCTCATAGAAAAAAAAAAAAAACTGAAGGGGGAAACAGGGCAGGGTTTTGGTTCTCTGGAGGTAACCAAATATGAGGTAACAAAAATATGGCAACAGCTGATGGAGCATGAGGGAAAAAACTCACAATGACAGAAACAAAAGTCAGACCGCTGATAGAGCTTCTAGGGGACTGTTTCTGTCCCTGAAGGATTACTGACTGTGGCTGGTAAGAAACTGCTTCCCCGTTGTGCACTAATGCAGGAGGCATGGCAAACAGACTGGGCAAGGTCAGACTATTGGAACAGGACGTGAAATCAGACAGTATATGGAATAACAGCATGTGGTAAAATAGCAGCCACATTTAGAGCAGATGTATTGAGAAAAAGCAGTCTGCAGAAAGTCAGAGATGAAGCTAAAGGCAGTGGGGTGCATCAAAAAAGGAACTGAGCATGAAAGTGTAAAGGTAGAAACAATGGCATGAGCACAACAGTATCTATCTCAATCTCACTGGAAAAATAAGGAAAAGGTTTTTACTGGGCTGAGGAATCACTATATAATTTCATTATGAGGTCTTGTTATTATAGGTATTTGAGCAATGTTATTAGGAGGAGAGTTTTGCTAGTAATCACATCATTAAGGGACACTTCAATATCCTACATAAAGAATGCAGAATAAGTGTGATGAGTAATAAAAGGGTAAATTACTTCTAGACCAGATGGGTGGTGGATTTCTCCACCAAATAGCCAAGAAAACCAGCACATTATGCACAATTCTTATTGATCTTCTAACTGCTGAAACCATTTTAGAAAATTTGATCACAAAAAATAAAATCCCAACAACTAAGAAGATGAATTTATATTGAGTGGAAGAACATATTAAAGTAGGTCTGCAAGTTCTTCACTGAAGGCAAAGCATTATTAGAAATGAGGGAAACTAATTTAGATGTATACAGTGACCAACTATAAATATTTCTGCTGTTTGCTACTTTTTAATGGAGAAGGACATAAAAAGATGGTAGAAATATTGTACAAAAGGCTGGAGAAATGCATAAAATTATGAACAATATCGGAGGATTTGAGTGGAGATTTAAACAGGTGCAGAGCAACACTGTTCAGGTGGCCAAAGCAATAGGTAGTTTGTCTTGTGGGGAAAAAGGAAAACAACTTGATTAGTGTACCCTTTCAGAGAGAAGAATAAGAAGAATGTTAAACCCAGATGTGATGGAGAAAAGATTCATACATACATATAAAAGCATCGGTTATATATATAAAAGAGCAAGAAGATTAAGCAATATATTACAATGACTGAATGCACACACATTTAATATGGAAATAGGAAGAAGGTCTCTTGCCTTCAGAAGGAAGATTATAGACTAATGGTTTTATGGCCAAAGCACAGGCACAAAACCTAATGAAAGCTAAGACAGAGCTAGACCAGTTGTTACATTATGGCTGCAACAAGACCGAATGGCTCTGAGGCTCTGGAGGGATCTTCCTGCCTTCTGCATTGCCACGGTCAGAAGTGTTGTACTGCTTTTGAAAGCTGATGAAAAGTAGGGCAAACTGGACATCTTCCTGTTGTCTCGTTAGTAAAACAAGCAATACAGGAAATAATAAAAGAGCAAACAGAAAACAACCTAACTTCAAAGGTGTAATATTCAGCTAGCACTAATATTCCAATATTGGACTCCATGGTATTGCTTTTGATGCAGTGCAGGATGCTGGCTATTGGGCTGGATCTTCTGATAATTACATGGTGTTGATTTTTACTTTAATGTCTTCCTTAGTGCCAGAGTCAATTTCCCTCTTTGCCTATGCACAGAGCTTGCCAAAGGGTGTGGGCTGAAGGGGAAGAGCATGGACTTGATAAAATACCCCCTTCTGCTGCTAGCAGTGTCTTCAATAATGAAAAAATAAGGGCTCGGCCCTGCAGAAAACATCTTGTGTTACTGCTCACAATGCCTGTGACTGTCACTAGTCTCAAAGAATTTGGTTACAAGGACCACTGTTGCTTGAGACTTTTACCCTCAGAGTGTATCTAAATGTGCCACCCTCCAAAAACCACCCTGCAGAGGTAGCCCAACTGGCCTTCTAGTTTGCTAGATGGAATACTGATAGCAAAACCTCTGTAGCTTCAAAATCTTGTTGCTAAGATGGGTGAATATTCAAGGAGCCAGCTGCTGCTGAGCTCTGCCGCAGCTGCTCCTGCTGTTCTGAGGGAAGCTCAGGTTGAAGACAAATTGTCCCAAACACAGCACAAAGAAACGCTGAAATCACGTCTGGTAAACAAGAGAAGTAATCTGAAAAAGAATGAACCAAAACAGCTGTGGCAGAAACTAGAACTAGAGAGTGAGCAAAACAATGAAGAAATAGTCTATTGTCATCCCACTCCTAAGAGCCTTAAAAATAGCTCAAACAAGAGAAAATCAAGACAAAGCATAAAGGGACTGCACTAATACTCATGATAACACTCATAATCCTCATGACTGCTAGACCATAGGCTACTCTCCTGGGGCCCTCCTCCTCGGATATATAGCCACAGCCATCAGTATCACCTATATATGGAAGAGCGCCTGGATACTAGACTTTATTTCTTCATACCACTGTGTTTGATTTTCTTTCTGCATCTGCTTGTTTTACCTTTTTGCTTTACTGTCTGTTTAAAAATAATCCTGTGTCAGAGAACCAGGAAAGTGTCAGCACATGCTCACAGCAGCATCATAAGTAGTCCAATGGTTGAAGGAGCTTGCCAGCTCTTGGAGTTATTGAAAGATCATTTGCTGTGCCTGACCCACTGAGAATAAGGAGTTCATTCACTTCTTACCCTTCCTTATTTTGTGATATGAATTGTGATATGCACAGCTCCAACTCTGGAGCACAGCATATTTTTTGCTACTTCCAAACTACATTCAATTATTTAAATCTTCTCTAATTATCAGATTAACTCTTTTCTCTTAATAGTAGAATAGAAGGGTTATTTGTGTGGAAGGGACACAAAGGATAATTACTGTGTGTTTCATGAACTAGCAGTTGATTCTTACATGACATCATGTTAAGTCCTTCTCATTTTCATCTGCTTTATACATAGAAGTGATTTTTTGCTTCTCTCTGGCAGCACCATAGAAAATAGATGATTTTGTCTGACTAACACGGAACTATTTAACATTAAAGCATTATGTTGCCATTCTTAATATTTAAAGACTCAGCAGAAAAACCCAGACATGAAAAATATTAGCAGCACCTAGGGAGGATGTTTCAGGTTGGCCACAGCAAGATCAGATCTGAAAAGAGGGAGGACTCCCTGCCTGCTTCATTGAAGTCCTGTGATTCTGGCACTGAAAATCCTCCCCCTCCAACCTTCTCTGAGATCAAGTTCTACTCAAATATGATAAATTGTCAGTGTGAGCTACTAGTGTTCCGCAGATGAGCCTTGAAGTCCTCTAAAATGATGAGCATGGCAGAAACTGTGTGGCTAACAATAACATCTGGTACCAGGGAGTGACTAATGTTGCTTCCATGGCAGTGAAAAACCAAGAGGTTATTCATCTGGATCATTATTTTTTAAGCTCCAACAGCTTAAAACCAGATATCTTTTGTTTTGTTGGTTTTGGGAATTTTTAAACTGAAATAGAGGACAGTTCGTGACAGCTAGAACAGCAAGTGGTCAGCAATCAATTCATTTTAAAGGAAGATGACTAATTCTCTCCCACCACACATGAAAGCTATTTCAATATCAAACAAGGAGTCTAATTTGGACAGATTGCATTATCCTCCAAGCCCCTGAACACTGAGGGCTTCCTTCTATATCTCATGCGAAGTTCTTGCATCCCATGAGCAATTTCTGTAGCATGCTTCTTAAGAGATTTTGAAACAAACTTCTCCCTTGTACCATGGAGATTCATCTGGCTGCAAATGCATCAAATGTCATGAATCCTACTGAGGGAAATGTAGTGGTGGTCACAGTGTGAGCACCAGTTAGAGATAGGCAGAGGGGGGAAATGAAATATTTAAATTTTGTTAATTTTGTGGAAGTACAGGATTTCAAATCAAGTTTTGTAATATTTGAAGAAAAAATAATAGATATGTTGGGGGGTTTTCTCTGTATTAGGATAGATCACAGTGCTGCTCATATAGTTAACATGGATGCAGTGGGAGACAGCAATCCTAAAGCCTCTTGCATTAACTTTTGAACGATTTTGCCAGTACAGCTCCTCCAACAGATCCTTTTCCCTGCTTCATTTAGAAAAATAGAAATTGGCCATACGCCTTACTGTTTCTTCCACACAGCTACTCTGATCATCAGAAAGACATCAAAGTGACTCTAAAGGTCCATATTCGTTAGAACAGCTCATAGATTTGCACTAGGAACGAAGCTCTTTGAAGCTTGGGAAGTAAGACTATATTGCTGCTCCATCCTTTAGCCTTGCATGATGCATAGGGTGAGAAGGTTTGGCTAACATTGCTTCAGTGGTTCAGAAGAAGCATTCAAGACCAAAGCTCTGGTCCCATCTACAATATGCTAGAGGTCCTTAATCACTTTATGCATAATTTATAGTCCATTTAAAAGCACTGATGGCACAGAGACTGCCTTAAAATCTCTAAGCATCTACACTTGAAAACAGCAAGACAGAGAAAATCAAACTGTAGCAAGTGCCTCTTGAGCCCATACAAGCTTGTTTTTCAACAACTCGAAGATTTCATCAGAAGAATAAATGGCGTATTCTCAATACAAATTGTACGCCAATCAAAAGGAGAAACAAAACTTCTTCAGAATTTCACCCAAGTAGACATGACAGGCAGAGCTTCACTTCAGATGGTGAAATGCTGGCAACATAAGAAAGAACTGAAAATGGGGCCTAAACATGAGATGTATCAGAAAATGTTATTAATCTGCACTGCTATCAGTCCTACCTAAAATGACACATTTAAGTGCATGCCCATACAAAAGAACCATCACTTCTAATCCTTCTTCCTCCAACAAACAAGTTATAAAGTATTTCTCTATTTCATCTGTAGCTCATTCTGAATTTTTTTTTAGTGCCATTTAATACCTAATCTCACATAGGCTGAGACCTCAGTCCTTGACAAGCAATTCACAGAGTGCTGAATGTTAAAAATCACCAGGACCCTGCTCAGCTTGTTGGCTTTCTGTCTTGTTCTGGTGCCCAGTGACGCACAAGGAAATACAAAGAGTGAAGCTTCACTTGGAGAAAAACATCTGCTTATGGAAATGCATCTTTAAAAAAAATGGAAGTAGATAGAACTGTAAATAGTTTATGAAAAACAAACAACAACCTCAGCTCAAGGAAAAAGCTATTTCTGCAGATTAATAGTGTGATGCTTGAAATAAGACTGGAGCAATAGAAGAGTCAGAAGCATGTACAAGTTCAAGAGAAGATAAGCGTTGTTCCAGTGGTTTATCTCTGTGCCATAAAGATCCATGAGCAGAGCACAATTCAAAGGCATTTGTGAAATGAAGAGCTTTCAAAAGAGAAAGCAACATCCTTCAAGCCCAAAAGTGGTTACTTTTAATAAAGTAACTGCTGCACTGAAACTCATATCTTCAGCTTGAAGTGTGGTTACCTCAATATAAGTAATAAGAGCTAAGGAAAAAAAAAAAAAGGTCAAGTGTTTACCCTCCTGCTTCACTGTCTCTTGCTAAGCCTTGTCTCACTGCAGCAGGATTTCAGGGCTGTGAGTGGTACATGATTGTGCAATTTGTGCTTTAGGTCATGGAGTGAGTCAACTATAAAAGGGCAACTTAGACTGTAAGTCTACTATGGCTGTGAAAGTGTCTCATATCTCCATGTTCTTTTAAGTTAGATAACAGCAGCAGGTTTTTAAATAAAAAAAACCCTCCAAGCACTATATGGCATTGAAATAGCAGATCTAATGTAATTATGTGTAAGTTGGAACAATTATCTGAAAATCATGCAGTAAAAAAGGAGGCAAAGTACTCAGCCATTGCACATGAAAGTGCCAGAAGGGACCTAAGCCTTCATTATAGACTGATGACCTGCTAAATTACATTGCCAGAGCACATGCAAGACCATCATTGACAGTCTAATTCCAGACTACCTCTGGAGAGATGAGAAATTCTTCTCTCAGCCCGTACCCAGAAAGCAGATGAAAAGAGCAGTGAAAATTAAAAGCTTCATAAAGATCTGCTGGACCATACTGATACTGCATCAGAACTTGATTAAAGAGGTTACAGGGGACTTCATATTTCTCTGGTTGTCTCAGCAGAGACAGTCTAATAAGAAATGTAATGGATAGACTGAGAGTGCACAAATAAGAACACTCACTGACCCATTAACTCTGGGAAGCCAATTTTTCTCATACATGCACTCCTTGAGTTGCGAGTGCAAAGTGGTACAAGCATGCTTAGCCAGGAGAGAGGTGATGGTGAGGCTGGACTATGTGGAGGAGGGTGGAAGTTGGAAGCACTGCTGGAGTAGATCTGCAGTTCACAGGGGACTGCAGAAGAAAGACCCATTAGCTGTAATTGGCTTTGTGACAGTATGAGGAACCAAATCCAAGCAGTTTAGCTCTGCTGTGAATCAGGGATCAGATTAATAGAGCATCACAAGGGTAAAATGGTTATCTGATTTTTTGAACAGGAGCAACCCCATGCTGTACTGTAGCTGTAGACACACACTCAGAATTTCTTGGTGGGTGCCATACGTACAACAGAGTTCTGTTCCTTCTGTGGTTCCTTCTCTGGGAGCAAATCTTTTACCTTCAATATTCACACATGGGATAGACAGAGACTCTTCAAACTCCCCTTTGCAGTTTCCCTGGGGAAATATGCTATGCTCAAAGAACACTTTAAAAACAATGGTAAGTTTTTACAGCTTCATATACACAGACAGGAAGAACTCAAAATATCATTTGTCTTGCAAAGGGCAATGTAAGTCTCTGCAAACTCCTTCAGTTTTCCCTCAGGCTAGACACATTGCTAGCTGTTCCTCTTATACCATCAAACCAGTTATTAAACATAGATCACGTGACAGAAAATGGAAAAAAAATGATGAAAGCTTTCCTTGTAAATACATACTGTGTGATTATATATAATGCTTGATTTGTTCATGGAGAAGCTATTTTAAGTTCTGCCAAAAAAAAATATTCACCCACTCACCATAAGGACAGAAACATGGAGGATGATATTTCCAAGATGATAAAACTGTAGGGCACAAGAAAGACTCTTGCAAGTAGATTGATATCAACATACCAGCACACAATAACTGCACATTTCAGGCATGCAAATACAAATCCACCACAGCTGTCCTTGAGTGAGGCAGTAATCACTAATTAAAATATATCGGTTTTCAAGCTCAGTGACTCAGATGACCGAAAGAGGATAGAAGACAACCAGATGATGGAGTCGAGACTAAAGAATATTCCAAGTAAAACAGGAGTACTGCTGGAAGCTGTTGTCCCATGGGATGCCTGGCTGATGTGAACAAAGTGAGGGGACCACAGGAAGAGCAGCCCTATCAGGTCGTTTGACAGGAGGAACACGGAAAATGGGGCAGCACTGGACAAAGGGTTGTATAGCAGTTTCCTGTGAGTTGCAGCCAAGGGTTTTTTGATTGACTGGCCTTAAACAACCACTGCAACTACATAGTCCAAAGGCAATGCTCACTGTGGGATAAGTATTTTTACTGCTGCACTCCAAACAGTACATCCAAACATTGCTTCACCAAGGATGCAGCAGTGCCAAAGACACCTTGTTGCCTCAGTATAAGCCATCCAGCTCTCTCAGGTAGTGTCAAGGAGATTTTGAGCCATCCACATCGAAATCACATTGTCTTTCACAAGTGGCTTTTCTACAAGTAGGTAGCACCTCATGTCAACACTGTGCCACAACTTCATTTGCAAAGGTCTCAGAAGCCCATGTGGTGAGATGATCTGATCTGGTACACTCACTGAGGTGTCCTTTGTACATTAAAGCAAGGCTTTGTGAAGACACAATCAGTCTTCAAAGCACTCAGCGACAGAATGCATTTGGTCAGCTCAGTGACTCTGAGGGCAGCAGTCCCGCCACAACATTTGGGTCACAGTCCAAGGCGACACTGCCTCTTGTGCTGGGGCTGATGTAGAGTTGTGATACACAAAGCAGACAGGTGTATCTATGTAGAGATGTGGTTTATGGGAGTACAGCCAGTATGGAGATGCAAAGGTCAAAGATAGGACAGGAAGGACTGAGCACTAGCTGCTAAATCAGGCCACTTTTACTCCACAGGATGAGACATGCCTAAGTATTGTGCACCATGGCAATGATATCATTAGTATAGCATCTGTCACAGAGAAATATGGAATCTTCATAATGGCAGGAGGAGAAACAGGGTCCCTCATAGCAAAGAGTGCTAAATGACAAACACACAAGGAATCCCATTTCAAAGGGTAGTGGTTTAAATCAGACTTGTGCTATGACATTTTCCTGGATCCAAGCACCAGGCAGCACTGCTGAGCAGGAAAAAGAAGAGTCTGACATGGGCAGGCTTAGATGGATTTTAGGCTGTTATTGTTCCCAGAGATTAATATCTTCTTTTAAGTGATGCAGCAATGATGAAGATGTTTTCTTTACCATCATTCCTGCCTTGATATGTAAGACTTTATCTGGACAACCCCCATAAAGCTAAAAAAAGAAATGGAAATATTCCTGTCATTGCAATGAACTTCTTTTCACATCTTTACTTTGTAATTTGGATTGACATTTTCTAGCCAGCAACAGTCAAACAACAGAGAATCATGTTACTGTGATTCATATACTACTGAGATTTTTTTTCAACTGGAGACAAAACAGCAGCATTTTATTTAATTTAATTCTGCATTAAACACAATTATTTCTTTTTATTGTGAAATAAGTTTTCGTATACATCCTCACTTAAAAGCGTCAGAATGTGTGCCGGCTCTATGTCTTCTGAATAACAAAATTACTGTGTTTGTTGTGAAACTTAGATTACAGCAGTTTAATTAAGACAGTTATGGAAAAGTGAACAAATATCAGAGAAAACATTAATCATTAAATGAAAGACAAATTGCTACATTTTGTTTTGATCGTTTGTGTATTTGGCAGGGGAAGACATGTCCTAGACAAATACAATTTTCTTCCTGCTATTCCTAAAGTGGAGCTGTATTTCAAGGTACAGGCAAGATGGGTTTTAATCATAATATTGGGCTAAGCAAGTGTAGCGTAGTGAAGGAGCGAGAGTATATGATACCTCACCAGAAATGGCCCCTCTTCCTTCTCTATGTGCAGATCCAGTGTTGGGAAGTCTGGCTCTCTTTTACTTTCCAGCACAAATGAGGAAGCCAAGCTGCTTTTGTAGGAAGGGATATTAGTATTATAATTCAGCTGGTGAAATTCAGATTTCTTATCCTGGGGGGAACTTCAAAGCACTGGTATTTAAGTTTTGTCCTATGACACAAAAGAAAAAAAATACTGCACTTTGACTGTTCTTACGTATTTTGATTTATTTTGTTTCAACTGTCTCTGAAATAAATGAGCACAGTAATAAAGTCAAACTGAAATGTTACAACTTTTATCTAACTAATATTTTGATATTTTTTCACAAATATTATGACACAGCTACTGTATGTGACTGTGAATAAATTTAACTTTTTTCAAATAGCATTTGCTGGCAGGATGCTATTACTTTTATAATTATCGACAAACTCTGATTAGAAATTAACTGATCTGTTAATGGTGAATGAACAGATGTATTTCTCCAGCAGTGACACATGGTCAGGCCATGCTTAAAACTCACTTAAACTTAGAAGAAATGTGGTTACAGAGAATGCTATCACACACAGGACACTGGATTCTCCCTGGATGAGACTGTCCCTGCCTCATGGACTTCACCAGAAGGAATGTCTGTTCACATCACCATCTGCTCCAACAATGAGTTCTCCATTCTTGACTCCTACGTTCTACTAATGCAGCTATGAAAGGGGAAATAAAGAAAAGGAGGAAAACCATATTTAATACTCTCTGTGTCTGAAATATCCCTTTCCTTAATGTTCTTCATGTTTCTTACTGCCTCAGGAAAGTCTTCCAAAAAGCCCATATTCCAAAAAGCATATTGAGTGGAATGTGCTCCTCCCTAGTCTGTGACCGATCTTGGTTTTACCTCTGTCTGTTTCTTTGGGTATAGATGCATTACCACTACACTTTAAGGCCCTCAGGCTACACAGCTATTATCTGTCACACCCCATTTACCACCTATCTTTTCGACCATCAGCAGTGCTATCTAAATAACAAAGTAGAGAGTTAATAGCAAAGTCAAACGAAAAGAAAAGGAGCCCCAGATACCCAGAAAATGAGTGGAAAGGAAGAATGAGGAAGGAAGCAGGGGCTGAGGACAGAAGGCAGTGAAAAATTCCCTAATCCTTGGCCTTCCAGGGGGAAGTAGGGGTTCAAACTTTCTAAGTGGAGACATTGGTCCCAATTCAACCACCACCTCCAGTAAAGGCACTTAACAGAGGTGCCCAGGCTGGGAGTGTGGTCAGCACAGGCTGCCTTGCTGGAGGGAAGGAGACATCACCCCACACTGTAAGGAGTGAACTGGAGTCTGCCTTCCCAGTGGGCAGCACCTACCCCCACAGCACGGGCACAGAGGGCCACAGCCATGGGTAGCACTGCCCAGTGCAGAAAGCAGAAGTGAAATTTCATCCACCGCTGGAGGAAAAAAGCAGGAAGCTTTCAGAAAGAGAGAATTTTTCTTGCCATCAAAAAATATCCCTAATCTCTATCAGTGCTGCTGGGTGTACTAAATGAACATAATCAATTGGTAATCCAAAGTAAAAGGATGAAATGAAGAATTGTTCAAGTTTAAATACTGGGAAATCACCAAACTCTTGAGGAAACAAGTGAAATAATATCTTAAAAAAATCTTTTACATGTAAAGTCACTACTTCTCTTTTCCTCTAAATGATTGCTAGGTAATGTATATGTAATCTCAGGCTCAGATGAGATCTGATTGCTCCCGTGTTACCATGGGACACTTGATATTCCATCTTGAAAAAAAAAAAAGAGCAAAGGATGAGAAAAGTTCTCCTAAGCAAAGGGGATTAAAATACTTTTTAAAAAAATTATGTTAGTGAGCAGACACCAAACAGCAGCAGAAGTGTAGAATGGATCTGGCGCTGCACTTGGAGAGAACATATCTGTCCTGACCATCTACTAATCACCATGACCATCACTAATTACCATGTTCTGAATGGTAACAGGCAGGGACAATCAAGGCTAGAAGCTGCACTGAAAATAGTTTCTCAGAAGTGACTAGGACAGTTATCAAAATTAAGAAACCTGTGGAAAAAAATGAGAATTATGAGGAAAAAATTGATAATGAAACAGTAGTAGCTTGTATGTATCTAATGACTCCTGGCCCAAAGGAACCCACAAGATTTTGCAGCTTAATAAAGAAACTAATTAAGAGAGGTCATTTTACCCGGCATTGAAATGGAGCTGCCTCTTGTGTTAGTCTCTAGTTGGTAACAATTACTAACAGCACAGCACCAGTAGTGCAAAACTTATTGGGTCCGGAAGTATAAAATAACACCAAAGCCATCTGAAGCATCTGGTACACGGGTCACTCAATCTGATTTCAAGTTTGATTAGGAAGGTAGTTTGAGTTTATTCCTTCAAAAGCTGTGTTGGTTGGAACCAAATTTTTTGAAGTCTGCAACACAGAGATGTCTGTTCCTGAACAATTTTCCCTGGTTCCTCTTACAGGCAGCAAAGGGAAACGGGTAATTTTAGGACATAATTCATGTAATTGACAACAGATACTTATTTTAAAACGAGATGAATCACATCCTAAAATTATAATCATCTTCTGGCTATAAGGGGAGTCCTGGCACACAGTTTGAATGGGAACAGCTTTATTGTAAATTTCTTTATTTCTGTCAGATGAAGACTACTTCACGTATATACATAGTAGATGTTGTGTGCAAGACACCAGACTTTGCTGGGTTGATTTTTTTTTTTAATTTTAATGAAAAGAAGAAAAACATAGCAAAATTAAAGAGTCTGCAAAATAGCAAGTGTATGCTTTTCTGATCACCATTTACACTTAAGGTGATGGCCATATTTTTTTGCACTCCTCATCTTCATGTTTCTTTCTTCTATTTTCTCTACAAGTGCATGCTGTGAAGGTGGATGCAGCTCTCTAAGTGACAAATCACCATATTATGGAAGAAAGAACAGTTCAGGATACCTGGAGAAACACTATAAAGGCCACAGTCTCCTTTCCTCCACCCACTCCCATTTTATTTTCCTTTGCTTGGAGTTTAAGATCAAGACAGTAACTGCTTTAGGGCCAAGCCAGCGGCAAGAACTGCCAAGGCATAATCTTAGTAGAGCAGACATTCGGGGGAATGAGGAGAACTATTGTAAGCAATTTCTGAAAGAGGAAATAACTGCAACAAAAAGGCAAGCTTTCTAGAACAAACTTTGAGGTGTTTCAGGAATCATCTGTGATTTTAACAGGCCATGTTACTGATAGGGCAAACAATACCTAGCTGAGCCTTACTTTCATGCCTTTGCTCTTATTTTTCCAGAAAGGAAGTATTATGTGTAAAAATCAATATTTCTACATATTCTGTGAATATAGTGACCTGGATAAATAATAAAAATGACAATACTAGCTCCATGAGAAATAATGTCTTTAGCATCTGGCATGACCCTTGAAAATATGGAAAAATTACTCGTTTTTTAAAGCTTTTTAATATTTTGGAGACTTACAGTTTTCTCCGAGCTTTACCTTTTTCAGAAGTACTAAAGGGGATTGTTTTTGAATATAAATGAGCAAATATGTTCAACATTTAGATGAAGCAAAAAGGAGTATCTAAGCATTGCCTCTGAGGAGCTGATTCAGCAGATGCAGCCAGAAGTACTGCAGAAAGAATATTCTGCAAACTCCCTTCAAAAACTACAATGACATTTAAGCCTTCATATTCGTTTACATTTAGAAGAAAAGCTTTCACAGTAGGTGGATAATTTCTCTGCTAAATATATAGCTTTATATATTGTCCAGAAGTCCTACTGCAAATGGATGAAGTTCATTATATACGAAGGTATGATAAAACTCAACCATATTCTGTGAGGTAGAGTGCAATGAAAAAGCTGATACAATGCAATGTGGAAGTCTGTCAAGAAGCAGTGTTATGAAGATCCAGAAGGATTTTTTAAAATATATTCAGAACAGATGGTATGATACGTCCATGTCCTCTGTGCAAGAGAGATCAGAAGCTGGAAGAATAGTGCATTTTCATTTCATTAGACTTGGGCCATCTGGCTGCAGTGGGAGATTTTGAACTGAGCAAATCCAGGTCCTCACAGAGCAATCATGACTCAAAGCATCTCAATCCTCCCTGGTTTTTACAACGAATCCATGCAGAAGTCACAAATTCACCTTTTCCTCCTTTTGCTAGTGTATCCTATCTGTGCATATTCTGCACTGTTTCCTTGCTCTTGAACAACTGGACAACAAGCATTATCATTAAATATCAATTTGCTGGTCAGATCCTGCTTTACATCTTTTAAATGCTCTAAGAAGCTTTCATAAATAATTTTTTTTCCTGGCAAAACCCTCAGAACCATTGTCATCACCATTTTACAGATGCTGCTACCAATCTCTGACATGTATAGAGACTAAGCGACCTGGTCAGTTCTACAAGAGAAACTAGTATAGAAGGTAGGGTTAAAATTCAGGAATGTCTTTCACTCTTCTTCCAGGATGATGATCACAGTTTTTCCTTTTCCTGTTTGAAAATCAAACATGAGGAAAAGAAATAAAAGCCATAGTCAGCACTGAGGACTAATTCACTAATAATACGAGAACTGTAAAAGTGTGAAGAGACAAGAATGGTGCTACACATAGAAAATGGAAGTGCTGACATGAAGGTCTTGGGCTGAGTGAGTCGTATATCATCTAGTTTTAGAGATCACTTTCAGAAGTAGGCTGTAGATACCAGTTTGAGAAAACAGCTCAACAAACCTGGATGCCTAGCACCATTTGGGGTGCCGTAGGATTTCTGAAATATCTGCATGAAGCTGACCTGGTCTGCAACATCAGCTTCAGCACAGCACTGCCTGACTCTGAAAGAAGTCCATGTTGTCTTGGTCTTTGAGCATAGCTGCAGTCCTGAAGCCACTGGAGAGGAGCAGCAGTCCTCTAGGCTTTCCAGGGGATATGGAGGACCCTATGGTGATAGGAAGGGTGGCCAAAGGCTAAGCAAAATAGTCAAGTACAGGACACAGTAGAAGAAAACACGAAGTCTGCAGTGCAGGAATTAGAACAGTGACCACATGTTCGGACCAATGCATTTCCTCCTTCCATGCTTTGTGTGAGATTACAGACAGTCACCTTGGGCCAAATCCATGAAAGGGATTTTGGCATCTAAAAACCATGCTTAGGGAGAGCTAAAATGCAGTGCCCCAAAATAGGATTTGCAATAGTCAGTGCATTAAGTTTTGGGGCAGGGTACAATATCACCTGGAGGAAACTCTAACGGGGAGAAAGTATCCTCCTTCAGACACAGACACCTGCATGAAGCCAGGATTCACACCAGTCACCCACACGAAGGGATCACTTTAGGGCTGACAACTGCCTTAGTCTTTTAGAAGAAACTGGAGAACAGAATCCTTGCCATTTTCATAAAGGATAAGAGTAAATTCTCCCTTGTGCGGGAAGCAATGGGTGAAGGTACCACCATGAAACAGTGCAGATTCCTGCATTTCTCTCTTTCCAAGACAGTTCTTTAGGCACAGAGCTGAAAGTAAGTGGGGAGAAAGATGGAATCCCTCATTTTTGCCTTTGTTAAAGAAACGTTAGGTCTCTGATGCTGGAAGGCAAGAGCATGTCAGTCTCACCCTGTGGCCCAGAAATTTCAGCGTCCATATGCAGAGAGGATGTCTGGGGCTCCAGCTCCAGCTGTGTATTCTGTATGAATGTATCCCTGGGCAAAATTGTACATTGGGTGAGATACAAAGACTGAAACCAGGAAAGCTACCGAGGTAAATTACAGCATTGCATTATCTGCACAAAGTCCCCATGGAGCTGGAGGTTAGAAAATGCACACACATACCCCCCACCCCAAAATCATCACTGCAGCTGTGATCCAGATGCACAGATCTGTCCATCCCAAGTGTGGTTGCCCTCACAGGCCTACCCAAAAACAGTAAAGTACACTCTGTTTGCTGCACATAGGAGATGCACAGGCAGTCTCACACAGTCTCAGCCTGAGTACAGGATCTTAACCCAGCCCTCAGCAGTGGGGTGACTACCCTTACATTCTGTACATATCTGGAAATAACAAGTGTCTTCCTATATCATAGTAGTCTAAATAACTTAAAGGGTTAGAGGCAAGTGACAAGATCTAATAAACTAATTACTGAGTGCAAGAACACAAAACCTTAGTCAGGTCCTTTTAAGTCCTTCTCTTCTTCTCTGTTGCTGTACACAAATCTCAAGCCAAAGCATGTTGTCACCCTTGGAGTATATTAATTCAGGTCAAAATTGAGATTAATGATCCTTTTCCAAGAAATTACACATTCTAATGTAGTACTTGGTCTGAAGGCCAGTTTAGCCATGTTGTAGTGTTCTGGGACCTCTGAAAAATTATCTCATGTATCACTGCATAGCAGCCCAGGAGAGTTTTGATTTTGGCTAGGATTATTAATACTTATTCTGAATGATGGATCAGCTACATTATGCAGTTCATATTTCTCATAAAACTTTCGCTCGTAAATCAAGAGGGATACAGCCTCTTATGTACTTCATCTAATGAAATATAGATTAGTCTGGGGGTAGATTTTTGGATGCCCATTTGATGAAAGTTAATCTGTATTTCTTCTCACCAGCCCTTTTTGTTAAAAAACCAAAACAAAACCAAACAAGGCAACAAAACAAAAAACATAACCCCTCAGTAGCATACATCCATTATAAAGATATTAGCACAAGGATATTTCTTGGAGTTAAAGTGAGAGATTATTTTTCACATGCAAGTGGGTGAGTACCTGGCTCAGATTATAAATTGCTACCAAGTTACAAAGCAAAGTCCCAAATGTCCTTCTTACTGAAATCCTACAAACACATTAAGTACACTTGGTCCCCTAGAGTTTCTTCTGTATGGAGGCTAACCTTGTAATGCTGTCAGTAAGTGCTGACAGAGTACAGCTTACAGGTAACCAGTGAGTTCTAATTACAAATCAAGGACACCCAGCTCGGCACACGGGGTGGCCGTAAGAAACTGGAGATTAATACAGTTTTGTTTGTGTTCTGCGTAAGTTGTCCAGCCCTCACTTCAAAGCATTTAAGTCTCATTTTTCACATGCACATAATTACTGACTTCAGCTTGGTGTAAATCAGGACCAAAGCAGTGGTAAGTGAGGTCTCGCAGGAGCATCTCTCTATGCAGAAAGGAAGCATACAGCCTGGCTGTCAGGTGACAGACATGGAAAACTCAGAGGAACAGGGAGCTCTCTTGCCTGCCCTCCAAGAAGCTTGCTCTGGTGAACTAACAGCTTCCCAGGTGTCATGAGCTCCCAGCACCCAACCCCTGATGCTTTTCATGCACAGATGAGACAAGGAGTGACGCTCAGGCTGATAATATCTGCAAAGTCTCAGTATAGTCAGCTGGATTAGGCTATGATTACCAAGGGCTTTTCAAAGGTGCCATCAGAGCTGGTTGGGGGGCAGGTAAAAAGTCAGTGGTGCAGGATGGGAGAATATAGAGAAGAGAGGATGGAAACCTCTGGTAAAGAAAATAGCAAAGCAGGAGAGGATGTGTTGAATAAAAAAGGAGAAAAGGGGCCCCTGGAGCAGTATAGCAAAGGGCATGTGCAGAGGCCAGGACAGACGCCAACCACCGCAGGTCCATTTTACAATGGAGCCAGTAGAATGGTAACTCACAAGAGCTGTTGTGTGTCCCAGGAAAATGTTACAGGGCAGATTATGAAACCACAGAGCAGCCCCTTAGTCTGCTGATAGTTGTGAGTGTATCAAGGACTGAAGCAGAGATCACCCACACAGTAAGAACATAAAGTAGCTCATCAGAGTGGCTGAAAGCTGGATAGGGCATATTAAAGGGCAGCTCCATTCTCCCTGAAGAACTTAATAGAGAGATAATAGAAATGTCCTGAGAGGCCAGTCAGACATGATAGAAGAGCACATTTCCAATTATCTACTCATCTGAAAGGTAACGGGTGTCACTCACAATCAAGCTTATAGAAACAATGTACTGTTTCTTTGAGCATGATATTTCTTGCCCAATTCAGATAACAGAAGCATGATCACAGGTTTCATTCCTCCCAGGAAGCATACTCTTGCAATTTTTTAAATGCAAAAGATGTCCAAGTACAGTAGCTCATACTGAGCAGGCCCATGGAAATTTCTTTGCAATGAAGTTTGAGAATAAATAATATTGCGAGGAAACCCATACTTCTTTACTGCAATTTGCTACCGCAGGGAACAGTTCAAATTTGTTCCCCTAATCTCCATGGATCTTGAGGGATCTGTACATACCATAAGACCACCAGCTCTGCTCTGACTCTCAGAGAAGACGACAAAATGATTTGCGGACCCCCCTCTGCTTTCAGCAGCCACAGTAAACATTCAACAATCCCTGTACAGCTTTTCAATGCAATCAGAGGCTTCTCTTGGAAAGAGGAAGAGGCTATTTTTGATAACTTTCTCTCGTGGTTTTGTCTTTCATCACTGCCAGTTCCCTGGTCAGTTTGAAAATACTCCAGTCTTTAATATATGATCCTCTCCAGACTTGTCATATATTAAGTGTTCAAGTCCTAGATGTATGTGTTCCTGAAGACTCTCTTAGAAGCAAATTAAACTTCAAACTCATTTTATTGTCTTCTGCTTTCTTTCTCTTCCTGATTGTGGTTAAGAGCTTGTCTATTTATTTTTAACTTAATTATTTGCTGTGCGTTCCTGTGGCTATTTACACACACAAAACTGCATCGAGTCAAACATTAAACACATCACAGGATCATATGTAAACTTCTGAAAGGTGAGTCCAAATTTCAGGACTGAATGCAAATAGAACTGTTTACCGGAGCACAACTGCTACCAAGAAAAAAAAAAAAAAAGCATTAATGAACAAAGTTTTTCTCAAAGAATTAAGTAAATGGCAAAACGAATAAATGACAAGGCTGACATTTTAATAGAGAACTTTCCCTCTGAGTCACAGCTGTGGGTTGTAAATTGTATTGAGCTTATGTTCAAAGGATGTTGATTAACTTTTTGTCAAATTGCTCAGCAGCATATACTATTTAACACACTTAGTTCATGTGGCCATAAGCTATTTCTTCCCCTTTATTTGAGATGTGATTTTTGCAGTTTCTTTGCAATTTTGTTTTTTTGTGTTTGGTTTTTTTTTTAATACAAAGGAGGAAAACAAAAATGGCATTAAACCTGAAAATTGTGAGGTTTTCCACTAAGCTGAAGAGGACTTATTTGTAATTTCTATATATATTTTACTACCTTGTTTAGACAGAAAAGGGTATACAGTGCACAGATAACCTGCTTTTTCCATCACAGCAATTTGCACTCATTAAAAGCATAATTTTTTTAAGTTGTTTTCCAGCATCCATTAAATAGAGTTGGATGCTGCTTATGTACCTAGTACCTAGATCTCCATTATTACCATTTGGTCTCCACAATGGCTTTTTATCATGGCACCTAAAGTTAAGTATTTATTCCAAATAGAAATTAATCACTCAGTTTTAAGTTTATTTTGTGAGATCAGAGAGAAAAGGTTTCATTAAAGTAATTTTGTGTGACTGAAAAAGTGCTGAGTGTCCTTTACTACTGGATCTTCCTATTAAGAAAAATTAAAGGGAAAGGCAGAAATGCAGATGTTGTTAAGCCTTATTTTCGATACATTGCTTTGGTCAACTCTGTGCTTCTTTGCAAAGATCTGGATCACAAACATCACAAACTACTATGTTCATGAAGAATAAAAACCAGCTGTTAAGTATTGCCGAATCTTTTGCACAGGTTGAGGAGTCTACATGGTGAGGAAACAGTCTTGGAAAAGGTTTCACTAACAAGCCTCAGGAGCTAAATTCTAAATCATCTTGGAGAACTATTCATCTGAAATTAATCATAGTGTAGCCTGTATCTCAGGACATCATGATTAAAATAAGCAGCTGACTCCCATTAGAAATAACATGGGAATGGCACTGATAGGTTTGGTTGTAATCTCTTGTCCAAAGGACACCCTGGGGTTCAAAATTTGCCAAAATCAATGTGCGTCTGAAAAATCCAATGCAATCAACTGCCCGTTGTAGGTGATCAGAGACTAACACTAAAAACCACTAAGAGAACCACAAAATAGCAAACATTGATGGTAACTTCTCAGAAACCTTCTCAATTACTATCACACTGACTAACAGCTATGATTAATAAAATGCTTAAGAGAAAATGGTGAGTCCACAGGTAAATAACAGTGGAAAAAAAGAGGACCCTGCTGATAGAGATTTCTAAAATCAGGTCATTTTATCAAGATTCATCACAGATGTTATACATCTGCTCAACAGTGCATATCACCTGGTGAGCTAAGAGAACCAAAAGCAATTAAGGACAAATTCTGTGCCCTGCATCTTGTTACTAAGCATGATTTTAGCACTCCTTTCACATTAAAGCAGTCTAAGCACTTAAACAGGATATATATGGTAAGCTTAAAAATGTTATCCCCCACTGCCTTAAAGGAAAGCAAAATTTGCATTTCCAACCCTTGAGATGCGTTGACATAATGTAGCAATGAAGATTTCAGATCTACTGAGAAACTGTGAGATATTCCATTCATTCTTCCTATTTTAGTTGTTTTAAGACTATGCCTTGGTCCTTCACAGTTCAAATGTTACCTGCTGTGTATATGGGCATCCACCTGGGATGCTCTCTCTCACAGAGTGAACATATCCACTGAAATTCAACACATGTTCAGAATAAAAGGAATGAGTGTTGTGATGCAGAGTTTTGCATTGCTAACCAGATCTTAGGTTTTCTGGAGGATAGGTGCAGTGGATAATAAAAGTCCACTGCTATTTTCTAAGAAATAGAATTAGTACCATTTGTGGGGGTTTTCTTGACCACTCCAACAATTTAGGTAGTCTGAGCACTGCATAGAATTTAACTATGATTCACTTACTCAGTAGTAAGAGAATATATTGGACTAACAGTGTTTGCCCAGTGATTTTCTGGCATGAATAATGAAGTTGCAGGAAGCCATATGTTTTTTCTGATTATCCATTATCCTCATTATTCAGCTACTGTCTGATTATCGATTCCAAAACCCCAGCTCGGCATTGAGATTTAGATTCAGCAAATTAAATTTTCAAGTTACTTTAGGATAACCTAAAAAGAAAATAGAATTTTCCCTGGCAAATTATACGTTTATTAAGATAAATTACTGAGATCCCTCATGGACATGAAATTAAAAGTAGTGCGTCATACGAAAGGTTACAACAAAAGGCTGGGAAATTCTTTCATCAGTTTTTACAATTTCCCCTGATGCTTCATATCCATCTGGGGCATTCACTCTAAAAAACTGAACTTCCATTCAGGAGGAAAGAAGGAATGCAGGGGCCTTTACTATACAGAGATGTGATGGTCCCACTCTTCTTAGCACTTGTCAGTCTTCACTTGAAGAACCTGTGTCCAATTCTCATCCCCACAATTCAAGAAAGATGCAGACAGACCGGAGAAGGTCCAAAGAAGGGTCATGAAAATTATCAAAGGGCTGGAAATCTGCCCTATGAAGAAAGACTGACGGAGTTGATTCTTCTCTCCCTGGAGAAGAGAAGGCTCAGGAGGACTTGATCACAATTCTCCAGTACTTACAGGGTGGCTACAAAGAGGGAGGATCTCTCTTCATAAGGAGACACATGGAGAAGACAAGTGGCAATGAGTACAAGGCACACCAGGATATGTTTCATCTTAGTGTGATAATAAAACACATTTTTTAAATTGAAAACAATCCCTGAAACAACCTCCCCAGGGATGTGGTAGACTTCCCATCACTAGAGGTTTTCAAGATCTAAGCAGAGAAAATAATAGATCACCTCATAGATGTTCCCGTTCTCATGAATGGTTGGACCAGATAATCTTGGTCCCTTCCAACCTGGAGTTTTCTATGACTCATGAAGAAACACGTAATGAAAGATGCTAATGCATGGGTACTTTCTTAAAACATTTTAAGGTGGGATGGCCATGTTTTTACAGACAGCAGATACAATGCAGAGCCCCTAACAGCCCTCCATACGGTATGGAGGTGAATTGTCTCTTTATCATCTTCTCATCTCTGTGAGTTACGAACAACACCAGGTAAATTTTTCCCAATTCATATTTACATCCCAGTTCTCCTTGCTGAATAATACCACTATCTTAAAATAACGAAGGAAAAAATATTACTAAGGTGGGAAAATGAGAGCAACATTTAGTTCAAAAATTTTCCTTTATCCTCACTCTGTGACCTCACAAGCTGTCCATCTCATTCACTTCTTATAAACTGAGATTTCTAGTTTTTTGGCTTTTTACAGGAATTTTGACATCCTTTCTGGAGACTTTGTAATAATGAGATGAGCCAGATCATACAAGGAGGAAGTAGGGAATACTGGAAGGTAACTTTTGAGCTAAAACCCAGGAAAGGAGCTTTTCCATGACCTCCCACTAATTTTTGATATCACTAGACAATATTTACTGAGGTTACACACAGCAGCTTGCAATAAGCTGCACAATATTATCCCAGTATACGCTATTCATGCTGTGATGAGAAATAGAGGAGTCATGCCTGTGACTATTAGAACAACCTTTCAGTCCCGACTTGATGTGGAGAAAAACCTGAGCTAAACCTGTCTGGATTCCTCCTGCAGCCCTCACAGTTGTCTTAAATAGACATAAAACTTCTGCTCATCTTTCTGAACTCTGGAGTTGTACTAAGTTTTGACTCTGAAGAGAAGAAAAAGATTTCATGCAATAAAGATTTGTTTAAATGTGTTGTCTGCAGTTAGAATAATTGACCACACTTGCTCCTCTAAGTTGTTTACCCACTTTATCTTTGTAGTTTGGTGGCAGGTTGCCATCTCTTGAGAACTAGAAATTATATCTTCCAATGTGCAGTTCCTACAGCATGGAGTTAACAAAACATTCAGATGTTTAATCGATTCTTGTTACTTTTCATCCATTTTGCTTCATTAGGCATTTCCTTTGATCTCCAACTTGTTTCTTCTCGCTCCTGAAACATTATTTCTCTCAGAGAATTAGCTTAATCGGACAACAGCCATTTGCCTTTCAGTGAAATATTTTACGGGTTGAACACTTCAATAGTGTTGCTGAGAGAGGGCTCAACAGAAGTGTTTGTGATTCTGTGCACTCCTTTTACTTTAAGGTTACAATTATTTGGAGGTCTGAGAATAAAAACATTTGCTAGAGCAAGCCACAACAACCTCCTGCTTTGTAAAGTACATTTTGATCATATCTTATTTTACACAATTACTTCTTTTGCGTTGAATAATATTTTTTTACATTAAGTCAGATTTTTCCTGACCCAGCTTATTTCAGAATTTATAGTATTTGCATAAAGCAGTGGAAATTCAGGAAAACTTTGCCATTTCTTTCCATTGCTTTGAAAGAGGCTGACAGTTTTCAGAGATTTTTTTTCTGCTACAGCAATGGACTGACAGCTGTCCCTTCAGTTATTGTTTTGTAATAAACCCTATGAGCATTTGTAGCTACAGCCTAGAAATATCATTTGTGGACCTGAGACCTATCATGATATATGCATAAAAGGATAGTATCTATCTCATTCACTCGGTTGTGAAATAAAACATGCTTTTTTGAAAGTATGGCACTTTCACTCCATTTGCAAAACACAAAGACAAGTCCCTCCCAAGGCTGGGTCAGGGCACAGGGCTGCCTTGTGCTGTGATAAACCACTGCCAGTCACCCTGGCTCTGTTCTCCCACATTTTGTCCTGGAGCTGTACTGAGACCTCACAGGTCCTTCTCAGCCAACTCTCATCTCCAGCATGGGCACAGAGGGAGCAGAGGAAGAGAGCAGAGAGTGGTAGAGCTTCTCCAGTTCAAATGCATGCACAGAGTGGGTGAGAGGTAAGGCCTTCCCCATCTCAGAGGGACATGGGAATTGAAGGAGCAAGTTTGCTAGAGTATGAGCCCTTCTGGGATGAAATTACCCAGGAATAGGTCCTAGCCCTCCAGAAATACCAAGCTGGCTGAGGGCCAAGGTAAGAAGTAGATGACTTGAAGGTCAGGGAGGCAATATATTGAAGGATTCAGCTGTCCTGCCCAAAGCACCTTCCATTCTTTTCCTCTCATACCTCCCAGAACTCCATTAATCATCCACTAATCCATCCTGGCCCTCTGAAACTCTCCTGACATAGGGTTCACCCTCCTCCCAAACCACAGCAATGCTGACTTTTGCTGCTGTCATCAGTGGGCTCTGAACTCTCTCTTCTACTTACCATTAACAGCTCCCAGCCAGCCACAGCCACATTTGTGCATGGCACAGGGAGACATGGTAGGGAAGGGAGGTGGGAGAGAGAAGTCAAAACTTTTAACTGAGATTAATCACAGTTCTAAAAGCATGTATTTGCAATGCTTCAAACTCTCACCCGTGCACCCTGTTCAAACTAGGGCAGGAGCCCCTGAAGAGCAATTGAATTTAATTGGAGATCCATTTACCATTGTCTGTCCCCTACATGACACCAACTCATTGTGCATTACACATCTTGGAGATCCGTGTTCCAAACTGAAGGAAAGAGCAGGTAAATAAAGCAAAACATTTAACACTGTGAGTATCATTGCCAAATACTAGTGGGAAAAGGGTTTCGCGAGAATTGCAGTTAATGTTACATTGTTTTTGTGGTGAAAGCACAAACAGACAATATCTACACAATGGAATATATATAAGCTTTGAGTTTAAAAATATGTCACATTGATTTTCCTAAAAATGGTAGAAAGCTCTTCAAGGATCATAGGCCAGCTTTCAAGAAAAAAAAAAAATAGGCCCACAGTCATCTGTCCCAACAAAATAACAAAAGAGGCTTTTTATATCTCTCTAGGAAGCTCAGACGCCTTTGAGCTGATTTGTTCTTATCATTTTGTTGACAACCCAAATGCAAGGTCAAAAAACGTTTCTGTTTAATAGGCCATCTGGTGAGGCACTCAAGCCCTTCCTTTATATGTTGGCAAGAAAAGAAACTCATGGCAAAGGCAAGGAATGGAAGACATTATCTTCATCTCTGGGCAGTTGTATAGATCTGTGTGCTGCTACTCAATCAGAAGTAACTCAAGCAATATTTCCCTTTGAACAGAAAGAGTTTGGCTTCCCTTTGGACACCCTGGGTGTCTTGGTTCCTTCAGTGTAGTTCTTCAATTGTGAAACATAACCCTCACATGCAACCATCACACACACTGCAGAGCAGCCTCAGATGTCAATCTGCACCTGTGTCTCCAAGCTGTAGGAGCTGACAGCCACCTGCTGCCGTGAGTGAGGAAGAGGATTAAACTTTCTTCAGTTCATGGTGTGCAGCACTTTTTCTGAGCTCAACAGATCCTCTCTTTTTCAGGAGCTCCTTGTTCTTTCCAGCACCAATACTTGCAGGCTTTTTCTACAGAAGTAGGAAAATCCATGGATGGAGTACATTTTAACATCTATACTGACCTTGTCATGTAAGTGAAACGTAGTCAGTGGAGTTTGGTGAGCCAGTGATCCCTCATGTTTATCATTCCAGATTGAGCTGTGTCCCACAAACTTAGACCATTTCCCCACACTTAAAGGTGTAGGACCTTCTGAGATGTCCTTGCGGATCCCACCGGGCTGCCACTTCTGGAGCTCATTGATGCTAAGCACTTCCAGTTTGGTGTGGAAAGGTAAAGGAGCTCCATCAGATCCCTCCAGATTTTCCTTATTCACCTTCCTCCAGAGTGGCTAGAAAGTGTGTTAAATCCATATGGGACTAAAATAAACAAACAAAACAGCCCTGTAATTTCAATGTACAGTCGCATCTTCCCAAACATCATCTTCCTGTATTAAACTTCAGCAAAATTGGACCAAACTTTTCAGTCCTGTCTGCTGAGACAAGAAAGAAAGAAAGAAAGGCAAAAAAAAAAAAAAAAAATTCTTCTTTCCTGGCAGATTCAGTCCGGTGTTATCACAAATTGTCTGTGTTCCTAGATCCTGTTTTGACTGGCTGTGACACAGAGGAGGTGGTAAGTCAGATGGCAGACCATGTCACTACGTTACGAGGTTCCTGTATCTTGTTACCTAAAGGAAAAATACCTTCTTTTTTTCTCAAAAGGGAGACTTAATTGAGGTAATAATACATTAAGGCTATTATGCTCCAGCAACACTGATCAGCAAATCAATTTCTGCTCTCTCAGGGTAGTGCTTCTGATTTCTCTGCTGAGGCTTCAGTGGTCTGAAAAAAATGAATTCCAAAGTACTCCAGCTGAAGGCTGTGGCTGGCAATCATATTAAAGAGGACAAGGCAACTATCTAGTAAATGAGTCCAGCTTGTCCATGCAGAAAAGAAAAGTGTCTGTGGGGGCTGAATCAGGTAGTGAAGTATTCCCTGTAGGTAGGGACCACCACAACCCTGATGTGTGGTGCTTTCAGACAAAGCAGGTTGCTTTGACACTATTATCTCTGTACACAAAAATACATGTAAATATATGTTTATTTTTCTTTAAAATCCCTTCTGAAACAAGAAATGTCAGTGCATTCATTTCCATTCCCCAAGCGCGGAAATGAAGAGAGAACAAACAACATATGACAGATGTTATTCATACTGTATAAAGTGCTGTTGGAAGACATTCAGATACTAAGTGATAATATCATAAAAATCTCAGTAAAATAGGCTTCATGGTAGATCTCTTGTAAGACATGGCCTAACAAGAAAGGTTGGTCAAGGCTTCCTTCACATGCACTGCCTGATGCCTCTGAGTCAGTGGGGAGGGAGGGTGGTCTCATGCATCCAGGAGTGCATGGGAACATCCCTGTTCAAGGAATGCACCATGGACTAAGGCACTATAAGACAAGGAAGGAGGAAGAACATAATATGGCAAAGATCCCAATTCTTTTTAGCCCAGCAATATTATGAATGTTATTATCTTGACTTGCCTTTTGAATCTTGCCATTACTAGAAAGAGAAATTCATTTAATTAATTTACTTTATTGAGATTCAAATAAATGCTTGCAATGAAATAAATCCTTCAAAGCAGTAATGATGATTTTGTTTAATGTTCTTACCACTTCAGACACAAAACCAATAGGGCTGATCCTCTTTCCACTGAAGTCAACAGCAAAGACCTGAAACTGCTGCAGTAGGAAGATGACCAGGTTCTACATTAGGGTAAAGAACACTGTCCACTCACCTGTACCAAACACTGCTCCTTCCACCATATCCATTATCATGTAGAATAGCTGAATTTTTCTTAAGCAGTCTTATTATAACATTAATGGGTGCCATTGTGGATAAAATTTAATGTTGGTAGACACACAGCAGCAGTTTGGAAGCAATAGATTAATGTTCTTGCAGTGCTCTTTGACTTTTTTTTAAATTAGAATTTCCTTTTTAACAAGGAGATGCTTATGTCTGAGTCAAATGAGAATGGATGTACCCAGAAGCACAGCCATAATTCTCTCCTAATAGCCTGGTCCCTTGGAACAGTCAGTAAAACTACCTTTCTCACCATTACTTCAGAGCCATGAACAAGAGCTGAGAGCCATCCACAAATGCTGACTTAGCACTTTTTGTCCTGTCTTGTATGT
>JAWWES010000001.1:53472858-53500569 GCA_035583135.1 Lophotriccus pileatus | reverse complement strand
TTACTTCAGAGCCATGAACAAGAGCTGAGAGCCATCCACAAATGCTGACTTAGCACTTTTTGTCCTGTCTTGTATGTCACCAAATTGTTTTACATTCCAAAACAGTATCTTCCTGTCCTGAAAGAAACTATGTGACCTTTGGTAAGTTTCACATGGCAGGTGTGGACTGCTGAGGCTAGCAGCCTGCAAAGAGTGGCAAAAGCCTTGGCATGAATCTGCCAATTCCTGAAAAAGCACTCTGGGTTTTCTGCTGTTTGGTTGTGGAGTAGTTGCCAATGAGGACTATTTTATATGGTGAAATGGTGAAATTTGGGGTTGCCTACATGTCAGAAGAAACTTGAACCAACCTTGACCTGATTTTGTGATTTCTCAGCCATGGTTTTAAAAATCTTACAAATTCAGACCTTTCTGTTCTGAAATTTCTCAGTCCAAATTGAATGAATCCTAAAAGCCAGGACAGTGAAAGCAGAGAAACATTTTGTGACAGAAGGAAGAAATTTAAACCAACATAAGAAGCCAAATCAAGACTTGACAATAAAGAGTTGCTATCTAAAAGTCTCTGAGATTCACCAGAGAAAAAAGCTGGATTGTCTTTTCTTTCAGACGAGATCATCAGATTTTCTCAGATCTCCCTGTTTTCAAGATGAATTAATTTCTCCTTAAGTAAAAGATTTTCACTGAATATTGGCAATGTTTCTAAATACATCACTGTCGTTGCCAAAACTGAAGCTTCTGAGCTTCAGCTTGGATATGTCTGTTATGAATTTTGCATGTTCTGCCTCAGAATATCTAGCATTTATAATTTTCAAGAAACGTAATGACTCAAAAAAAAGAAGAGTAGAAGGGAAGAGCCAAAACTGCAGTTGTCTATTTTATGAATCCTTCAAAATACTCAACGCAAGACAATATTACTTATGATAACTTACTCCTCGGATATGTTTAGTGTATGCAGAACATTATGCTGGATGCCAGGCAATTTTTCTAATCCTATGGTTGATAGAAGTTTTGTGGAACACAAGCAAAAGCAGAGTGCAGCTACTTTAGCGCTTGGGGGTGGGAATGGATTTTAAGTGAATTTCATGCTGATCTCTATCACGCTGCAATCCCAGGGTGTGTGATCTAGATTCCTAATGGATGAGACAAAGAAAACAAAACCACTAGACCATTGTCTTATCAACTTCAATCATCTATTGTAAATGTCCACTTATTGTCTCATACAGATATGTAAATGACTGCCAACAGAGAATTTCTAAGCCTGGCAGAGTAACGGGAATCTTTCCGTGAGGAACAAGAAATGCAGAACTTCTTCCTAGATATCTTTTGATATTTATGCTTGTCGTCTTCAGGCCCACACAACCCAGTCATGTTGTTGTTTCTACTCATGGAACAACTTCATGGATAGCAGAGATTATTTGGGATTGTATTTTGAATGACAGATGATTGAAGGTTGGGATGGCACTCAGAAAAGGCCGTCTATGTTGCACTGTCCATATGGTCTCCTCTAGGTATCTGGCTTTTTCTGCTGTCAGAGGTGTGATACTGAGCTAGTTGTACCTAGAGTCAGACTCAGCTTGACCACTGGTGTCGTAAGAGTTCTCAATGAACTCCAAACAATGCATCACACCAGGCTAGTTGTTCCACTCCTGGTACCACTATTGCTGCCTCTATCACCATGCAAATGGCACTAAAGTCTCTGATTCCCTCAGGCTCTCAATTTTGGCAAGTCTCACCAAAAAAAGTGCCATGAGTCTGAGGCTATTGATTCATTGCTGATTTTGGAAGTTCATGATCCAAATCACTTTGCATATTCTCTGTTTTATCTTGTTTGTAAAGGACCTGTAATATTCATGATCCTGGTATTTCCCCTTCTGTGGGGAGAAAGACAGCAAGCAAACTAAGTCATCCACTGCATTTCTTTTTTTCATCCCAGGCATGTTTCTGAGTACTTTCACCACATTTACCATTTCAGCTGATCAACCTCAGGCTGCAGAAGTGACTGCTCATTCTATAAAATGAATGGATTAATACAAGGCACAGCTAATATGCATTTTGTCAGAGGTGTTTGCCCACAGACATTTTCCCTTGAAACCAGGCACTTCAATGAATCAAAAGAAATACACCTTTCAGAGAGAAAATAGCAATTTGTTCAGCAAGTTTATTTTAATGGGTGAATAAGAGAAGACGTGTTTTAGAGAAGATGGGTGAGTTAGCTTTGCCAAATCTGTTTTACTGTAAACCTTCATGTTTCTTAAATGTGTATTTTATTATTTTGCCATTCCTATGACTAGAAGGCTATTGTTTGATTTCTGGCCAAAAAAAAAAACCCTGCTTATATTAGTTGTACCATGGTTTTGTTACAGGAAGAAGAGATAAGAAGTTACTTCAAAGCAAAAAAGTGTGTTTATTACAAAATGTGATAGTTGTGGTGTTGTTCACATACTTATGTGAGTGATCTTCAAGACAGCTTTTATGAATTGGTGTGCTCCTACAGAAATGCTTTTTTTCAAATACAAGGGATATTTCTATATTCAAACATTAAAATATTTTGAATATATTATAAACATATTTCTGACAATGGAGGACAAGTTTCTGTCAAACCTAATGGAAAAGTTTGATTTACTAGTCATAGTTAATCCAGAAGAAGCTAAAAGATAATATGGATTTGCACACATATTCATCCAGATTTACAAGTAACAGACCTATTAATATTAAAATTTGCCCAAAGACAAAGGAGAAGGAAGAAAAAATATAACAGAAGAATTGTTCTCTGCCAATTATTTCTAGATTGACCTTTTTAAAGAGCACACAAGGCTGAACAGTGAAAAAAACCCCACCCCTGAACAAACATGCTCTCCACAGACTGCAGGTGGATCTCTGCTCCCCCATGGACCCTCATGGACTGCAGGGGCACGGCTGCCACACCATGGTCTGCACCACGAGCTGCAGGGGAATCTCTGCTCCAGGGGCTGGAGCACCTCCTGTCCCTTCTTCTTCACTGACCTTGATTATCTGCAGAGTTGTTCCTGTCACATATTCTCACTCCTCTCTTCTGTGGCCATAATTACTTCTGCACAATAACTTTTTTCCCTTCTTAAATGTGTTATTCCAGAGGTGTTGCTACCACTGCTGATTGGCAGGTCCATGCTGTAGCAGTCTGCTCCTGAAGGATTGCACCCCATGAAAAGGGAACCATGCTGGAGCAGTTAGTGAAGAACTGTAACCAATGGGAAGGACTCACACTGGAGAAGTTTGAGAAGAACTCTTTCCTGTGGGATAAACTCCATGTTGGAACAGGGGAAAGTCTCCTCTCCTGAGGAGGAAGCCGTGACAGAAACAATGTGTGATTTATCCCCCATTCCCCATCTCCCAGTGCCACTTGGAGGGAAGAAGGCAGAGAATGGGGAACAAAGCTAAGCTTGGGAAGGAAGGAGGGGTGGAGGGAGGTGTTTTTTAGGATTTGGGTTACTTCTCATTATCCTGCTCTGATTTTGATTGGTAATAAATTCAGCTAATTTCCCTAAGTCAAGTCTTCTTTGTCTGCGACATAATTGGTGACTGATCTCTCCCTGCCCTTACCTCAGCTAGTGAGCCTTTTGTTATATTTCTCTCCCCTGTCCCGCTGAGGAGGTGAGTGATAGACCAGTTTTGGCTAGCACCCAGTGTCCAGCCAGGATCAAATCACCAAAGGACCACAAAGATGATCAGAGGGCTGGAGCACCTCTCCTATGAAGACAGACTAAGAGAGTTGGGATTGTTCTGCCTGACAAAGAAAAGATTCTGGGAAGATCTTATATCACTCCTTCAGTACCTAAAGGGGTCTACAAAGAGAGAGACCTGAAGAGGAATCTTCTACAAGGACATGTAGGGGGACATAGGGCAAGGAGGAATGGTTTTAAACTAAAAGAAGAGAGATTTAAACTGGATGTTAGGAAGAAGATCTTTACCCAGAGGGTGGTGAGGCACTGGCACAGGTTGCCCAGAGAAGTTGTGGATGACCCATCCCTGCCAGCGTTCAAGGCTAGGGTGATGGCCTTGATGGGACTTTAACAACCTGGTTTAGTGGAGGGTGTCCCTGCCCGTGGCTGGGGAACTAGATGATCTTTAAGGTCCCTTCCAGTCCAAAACACTCTATGATTCCATGATATTTGGTGCTACACCAACTTCCTCCTTTGTCTTTTGCATGGCACTGCTCCAGCAGAACTCTTCTGTCACGATTGTGCTTGGTAGAATCCAACATGTTAGGAGCAAAAGTTTAATGAAAATAGCAGATACCTTGGACTTTACAGACTTGCCTTAGTATTGATTTACTTTGGAACACAGACTTAGCTACCTGATAAGACAAATCAGAGACTCAGTTTGTTTACAGTCACAAAGCTGTTACCATTTATGTTCCCTATGTCTGTGTTTTGAAATTCACAGATGGAGTCTTAATATTTGTGTTCCTGGGGGTCCTGGGGATTCCCAGTTTGTAGCAGATCTGTTCATGTCAAATCATTATTTGCACCATGCTGTGGACTCTGCTGGGAACCAACTTTGGCAGTTCATCAATATTGTGAAACTAAGGAAAGATACCCTGCTGTCAAGCATCTTTCCTACAGAAAAACTCCAGGAGCCAACCATTTAAATTACCTGATGGCTGCTTTCTGTCTCCATTGCCTACATCTTTCAGAGGCTACTTCTTGCTCTAGGGGTCAACACCAGGTCCTCCTCCAGCCAAAGACGAATATTTGTAGTGACTCTTCCAGACTGCCTTTCCCACCACTCCAGCTCCCTCCAATATTTTCATTCAAAGTGCCCCTTCAAAACAGTATCTGTCATGTATGATATTCTATTTCAACAGGGTGTCAAGACCAAAGAGCATGTCACAGCAAGTCACCTCATACTGATGACAAAAAAGCCCTGGCAACATCCAACCACCTGAATCCAAAAGGCCCAAACAGTTTCTCTTTCTCCCCAAGCTCCTTGGACAGAAGTTCACAGCCCGTTGGGTACAACTATCACATATTTTCCTATGGATTATCACCTTCTGTCATGTCTCTAGGCATTAGCAATCCCAGCATACACACCAGTTCACACAAAACATCTTTGGATGTCATGTTGATTTCCTCAGTGCTCTTTCTCACCAGACAAGAGCTACATGCAAAGCACAAAAGCTTGGATAGGCTTTTGTTAGTCCTTTGAAAGACTGCACACCTCCTGCCTGCTAGTCTTTCCTCTGAATGCTTTTCCAGAAAACTTGCAAGCTTCCCTTCAGTCTATTTCTATGGCTACTGATATTCTGCTGAATATTCTTCAGACCTGACTAAGCCAGGTATCCAACTTTGGAACCTCTTCATCCTGTTTATTATAAAATACATTAAAAAAAGACCAGTGCAGAATGCCTTGTGGCCACTGCATAGACCTAAAATGGATACAGGAATTTACATCATGGCTACTCTGTTTTGCAAAATAGCAGCCGGCTTTTAGAGAAAAAACACTCTCGTATGCTTCAGATGGCAAGTGATGTAAAAATGTTTCTATGGGGATGTACCACTCATACCCTTTAGACTAACACTTATTTTGGCTATGCTGCTTTCACATCATGCTGTTCTTTCCATTCGGTCATGTTGGTCAGAGCTGCTGACAGATGGGTTGATGTGTTTGTTCTCAAATTATCAGGAAGATCCCTCTGTGACTTTTCCTGTCGAAAAGATGGAAGGTAGAAGCAGACCAGAGTATTTTGGAAAAAAACATACATAAAGTTGCAATGTACATTAGGTGTATGTTCCGGCAGACAGTGTTCTCTTTAGTAAGAGGAATTAGGTGTATGTTCCGGCAGACAGTGTTCTCTTTAGTAAGAGGAAACTGCTTTGAACAAGTTCCTTTTCAGCTGAACTTGAATTGTCATGGTGAACACCATCAGGGCTGGCAGCAGATTACAGCACTGTCTACTAAGCTGACCAAACTGTCTGGAAGGAGAAAACCAGATTTCATTTAGCTGATCTCGCTCTTCCCTTCCCAAGTATTCTCAAAGGGAAACAAACAGATAAAGATTCATATTCCCTAAGCAGGGAGGGATTTGCAGACACACGATAGAACTCAAGGTTATCATCATTTGTACCTAACATATGTGGGCAGCTGCTGGGCAAGGGACTGATGAAGAAGACCTGTAGGGTGAATACCCCAATCTTCCCCTCTTGCACAAAGTGTACTGTGTCTGACTCCATATGGCTTACTGGCTGGGCAAAGGAAAAGCAGATGTAAAACCACAGACACCCAGATCCACCACAGCTCATGCAGAGATGAAATCTGAAAGACAAACATCAAAGATGTTTTTGCTTTCCTAAAAAGAGGAAACATTATGGGGTAATCATTCTGCTCTCTTCTAAGCTCCTGTGCTGCCAGGAACAACACACAATAAACTCTGACACATCTAATAAACCAGAGCATTAATAATAGACAGGGACCAAGCAAACTGCCCTCAAATTAAAATGCTGGAATGCTCCCAATAAATGCATGGTGAAGACCTTGCTGAAATACATATGACAGAGACATACACTCCTGCTCAACAAACAGTATCAAAGTAATAAATTAAAGGTGCACTTCATGTTCTCTGCTGCCTTCTTAATGAACTAAATCACTTTAAAGGTCTTTATTTGCAAGTCCTGTGACTGACCTGATAGCTTTATCCTGTCCTTTTCTCTTCCACCAGAAGCTACATCAAGCTTGACCGTTTAGCTTTGGCAGAGGGATGCCAGCTCAGGCTTGGTGGCTGCTAAAGAGCCTCTTCTGAACAGTGAAAATCTCTGCTAGGAAACCATGTCACTTATTGTTGGGTGGATATTGAACTGCTCATTGAATAGAAAGTCTTCAGGCTTCCAGATTTATCTCTGAAATTAGAAGAAAAAGAAAAGACTTGAACTAGTTACAGCTTGGGTAGAGTTCCTTTTTTTTAACACGGCAAGAAGACACCACTAGAAGGTGAATTTTTCACCTTCATGGTTTTTCTTTCCTACTACCTTTCAAAACTCAGCACTTTTCCTTGATCTATAGATTCATAATTGAAAACTGGGGGGAGGGTGAGCTTTTCCCATGTGCATTTCAGAAGGCTTATAGTCTTCTACAAGTACTTTTTTATTGTAAGAAGGATGCTAAGAAAAGTGACAACTTCTCATCTGTGCTCAAAGCAACAGTGGAAACAATAGTTATAATACTTTATGCATGCTCTGTATCTGCAAAACACTGAGAAATATTTCATCATTATTACTTTTATTGCCCCAATAGTAGTAAGAAATAAGGTGCATTATTATCGTTTTACCAAGTGCAGGGGGTTTACTCCTAGATTTCACTGGCTACTACATAATTTAGATTAGACAAAATTTAGCTATTACATAAAGTACAGGAGGTACTGACAACAATGTATTTTTTTGTGAAGAAAATATCTGTCTTCTACTTGCAGATACATTACCCACTTGTCCCTTGAGTAAACTGTATGAGGCAAAGACAAGCACAAACACAGAAAATATGGACTAGGACACATTTAGATGAATTACTGTTTAGAAACCTTCTTCCATCTTAGATTCAGAAGTGAATACAATAGTTGTAAGATTCCAAAGGGAAGTGAGAATGATGGAAGTCGAATTCATTTTAGCTTCATTATACAACCTTCAGACAGTTTCTGAAGAAAAACAAGTCAATCACCAAGCTGGAAGACTAGGGAAATTATTATTTTTTTAAAAGGATAGAAAAGAGAATGAAGGCAAAATTGAAAGTAAAAGGCATTCCAATTATATTTTGAAGGATATATTTTAAAGTTGCCTTAGAAGATTTTTCAAAGATGAGGTAGAGAGAGAAAACTGAAACACTGCAAACAGAAATATAGGCATTTACAACCATTCAAAAAACAAATGCTGAGTAAGTGTCTGCAATAAGTTATTGGAAATTACTAATATGTCAACTGAGATGGAGGAAAATACAAAAAATAATTTACAGAATGCTTCCTCCATTTTCCCTAATGCCCCAATCATCACATCTAGAAGACAGTATCAGTATTTGCTGCCCTGTTAATAAAACAGCTTAAACACCAAAACTGAGAAAATTCAGCAGGCAAAATGATTCTACTTTGTGACTCAATAGTAGACATTTCAAAGCATCAGTATGCAAACCAAAATAAACCTTTGCAATATTTGCCAGCACCTGTTTGTTTCCTCTAAATCTGTTAAATTCCTGCTAATGACTACAATTTCTCTCCTTCTACTCAGCAACTCACTCCATCAGGGTTCAAACACCAGCTATCAACTTTGCAGCCTGTCAGGACAAATTAATTTGTCACCTGCCCAGTAATTTTCATGTGGACTAGGGGTTAGCAGGAGTGAGAAACTTCAGTCAGTTCCCATGGAGTTGTTCCTTCTTTCCTCTGTCTGCTGTCGATAACCTCTTTATTTTCTTAACCATTTTGTAGATTCTTTAATCACAATATTATTCTGTTGTGAAACATGTCAGATTTCTGCTTCTAGCATGATACAAAACATTTCAGAATTTCAGAAATGCTTTATCCTAAAGAAATCCTGATGCTAAGTGAGAGATCCTTATTAGGTCTCTAGGACTTTGTGACATTCTTGGTATTATTTCACAGCGGTTCACAAGTGTGGATTTATGGCAGGAGAAGAGTTAAAAGGGAATGTCATACTCCACATCATAATGTGAAGGTACAGCATCTGACCTGTCCACCCCTAGTACAGAACAGTAGGATCCAGAACTATGGACTTTTCCCACACTCAGATGAACGCTGCTGTCATGGTTTAACCCCCGCCATCAACCAAGCCCCACACAGCCACTCACTACACCCACACCAGTGAGACAGGGGAGAGAATCAGAAGGGTAAAAGCATGATGTCGTATGGGACACCCCTTTGGTCAGTTTGAATCACCTGTCCTGGCTGTGTCTCTTCCCAGTCTCCCATGCACCCCCAACTTCCTTACCAGCATGGCAGTACTAAGAGCAGAAAAGGCCTTGGCTCTGTGTAAGCCCTGCTCAGCAATAGCAGATACATCTTCGTATTAGCAACACTGTGTTCAGGACGAATCCAAAACCCACCTCCATACCAGCAACTGCAAAGAAAATTAACCCTGCCCCAGCCAAAACCAGCACAGCTGCTTATACTCCAAGCTGTCTAGAAGCTGCACAACTAATTTTAGCACAGGCACAGAGAGACCAGCACGACCTACTGAGAAACTGTGCCTTTCAGACTGGGCTTAGTAGCACACTAATACGGCAACATGGCTTGTGGGCATGTTGGCTAAGCAACACGTGCCAGCAAAGTACCATGCAAACATAATGCAGCCCAGAAGCCTTGCAGGCTCATCATGTTTAGTGCTGTCTTCTGGCCTGTTGCTAAAAGCTTGGAATTAGGTCACTGGCACTGAAAAACTATCAGCTGGTAATACCAGCCTTGAGGAAGTCAGATTGATGCGCCATTTCCTATGAAGTTTTGAGCTTAGCTTGAGAAACTTGAGATTTTCAAAAACTATAATGAACCTCTGGTTTCTAGCCTTTTATTAACTGCCAAGCTTTGTAATTAAGCACATTATATGATTGTAAGCCTCCTCCCAGGACCTTTTTGCTGTTGCTTCTTAACATCTCAGACCCAGGCCGTGGCAACACAGTGGGCTGTAAGAGATGACATGTACTTTATTTTGCCAGATTGAAAATACAGAGGACTTGTGAGGATCTGCCGTGTTGTTCTGTCTTTTTTTTACCAGCCCCAGGGGTTGATCAGTTCACTAGATTTCATTTGACTTCAGGTACAAGGGGTAAGATTTCACCATCCAATTTTGTGGCACTTAGACCGTCTCTAGTGAGAGTCAACTTTGAATGTGTGCCACCATTGCTGACCAGGAGGGTAGCCCAGGGAGACCGACCTCCTGCATTAGCCCTCATTAAGGTGCATTGGGTTCTGCAGGATGGGTCTGGGCTTCCATGTTTACAAGTGTGTTTAAGAAGAGAAGAGGCTCTTCCCAGCTCTCCCAAAATGACGGGCTTCACCTGAAACCAAATCCTAAATTCCCTAAGTCCCCTATCAAAACATACACATTGAACACATTCTTATATCACTTCCCTAACGTTAAGAGTAGGTATTGCCAATATGTCTACTTCACTAAAAATTCACATCAGTATTCTCTGATTAGAGATATGTTTCTGCACATGCTGAAGAGTTTTCCTGGGTGGGATCTTCTAATTTAAAAAAATGTCTTTGACCTTAGTGGAAGTGCAAGCAAGAACTTCAAGACTGTCTCACAGAGATTCCTGGAAAGATTCTGTGGTCTCCTATGATAGAACAGGATTTTCCATTCATCAGAAGCTGCATTATAGCAAACCTGTGTGTCCTTACAATCTAAAGGAAATTCTGCACTAAAAAGGTTTGTCTGAAATCAAAGTATCAAGGAGTACAGACAGCATAGATGATTTTAAGTTACTCCTGGGAAAACCCTTATCATTGGTGATTTTGACACTGTCTCAACCAGGCATTTACTGGAGTTCAGTCACAGATGGATTCTCTGCCTATTCCATAAGTTGTTGTGCTGTCCTCTCTGAACTCGCTGTGTTCAATATTTCTCCAATATATATTCCCAGAGCAGCTTGTCCATCAAAATGATTAATGATACAGAAGAGTGTATATAACCAAGTGATAATTTTCTATACTTAAAAAATACCCTGTCAAGGACTTAATTCAAAGTTCTGCTATTGGCAGAGTATTTCTACTTTAACCACTGAACATTAAACTGAACTCTTGGTTTATTGGTCTGGAGAGAGACTTACGGCCAGTGTGAAAAAGTTCAGGTTGCTTTATTTTAAGACATCTTCACACATAAAATTTACACAAAGTTTTCCTTTAGGAATGACCCATTGACTAAAATGTACCAAGCCAACATTCAGCCTCATAGTCCTAGTCCTGTATAGGAGAAAAGGACACAACATTTTCACCAACAGATCATAGAATGGCAACCTCAATGCAGAAAGCACCGCATGATGACAAGGTTCAAAGGGAATACCCACTGATTTATTTTATTGATCTAAATCTCCTCCTACCCTAAAATGAAATATAGTATAAATTTAAAGCAGGACAAGTTCATATTCTCTGCTCATAAATCCAGGACACATGCTAAGAGATTTTATGGCTATTCACAAACAATTTCAAAGAAAAGGAACTCACTTCTTTTTACTTTTACCTTGCACACTGTGTTATTAAGTCATCTCCGATTTATGAGCTTGCAATTCATCAGCCTCAAAACTGATTTCCTCTGCTGACAACAGTATTCACAAGGCATCTCTGAACCAATGTGTAAGACAATTATACCCCAGGGTACTGAACTTCGGCTTGATCTCAAGGTATTGAGCCCAAGTTCTGGCATCCTTTAGGGCAAGAGTTAGTCCTACTCCCAGGCAGCAGAGAAGACTACTGCATGAGGTTTCATGCAAGGAAGGACTACATATTCAGGTAAGCTGTTGTCAGGTAAGCTGTTGTCATCAAACACTAACCTCAAGCTTTGACAACTTGAAAACCAACTGTCTGTCAGTATTACCTCTGAATTATTACTCTCTATCCTGATCATTATGTACCTGGGGTATCCCTACATATCGCCAAAGGAATAAAAATTATTCTAAATTTTCAAAAGGTAGAAGGGGATGCAGTTCAGCACAGGACGTTAGATCGTACCAGATAAGGAATATATTTCTCCAGCTAGCAGCAGACAATACCAATTTGCTGATGGTACTTTTTTTTATCAATTTCTGATTGTCTTTACCTGAGGATATCCACAAGGATTAGTTTCTGTGATAAAAAGTTGCTTCCTTCTGTCTGTAGCCCAATTGTAGTCACTTAATTTAAAAACCAAGCAAGAAAACCGTGGCAGTTAAAATATAGAGTTTGTGTAGTCAAAACAGTTACTCTCTTAGAGATTGTGCCAGTTTTGAGACAGACAGTGCACACTGATAACTTTGTGCATCCATACAGCAGGTGTATTGCCACACTGTGCACCAAGGTCTTCACCTGCAAGCACCTTCTTCTGCTCAGTCCATCAGTCCAGGTGTGACAAGAAGGCAGTTAACATATCCTTGAAAATCTTCTCAAGAAAGAATCCTCATGAGGTAATGCTAATCAATGAAATAATTCAAAAACAGGACTATGCAATGCTCTGTAAGTTGATTTACAGTACACCTTCCTCTGATCCCACATACATATAAAGTAGTCACCAGGAAAACCTCTCTAGACAATGACCCAATAAATTCCCAAAGCAATCTCTTCCAGTTCAAATTGGAATCACTTTTTTTGCTAGGTAAGCTGGTTAAATCCTATCCTACCACCCAGTTAAAGAGAAGAATGATCACCACTCTAACATCAATCAGTTTAAACACTGGAAAAGATTGTCATTGCTGCTCACTGATCTTCTTTTCTGGAAAAAGGACATTTACTACAGGCTTTTCTTATATAATCCAAAGTTTTTATCGTTCTTGTTCTTATTTTCTGTGTGTCTCCTACATATTCTCATTCTACTTTACAGATCAGTACCAGTATTCCAACTGAGGTCTCACCAGCACAGTGAAGAGACATACATTTATTTTCATGTGCTTTGCACATTACACTTTTGATAATATATTCCCAGAAAGGATCCAGCTTGTACTCCACTCCAACTCTCAAATGCTTTTTCACAGTACAGCTGCACTGGCAGATATTTCTCATTTGATAGATGCCTTTTATTTTTTCTGTCTTAACCACAGTTCGTTGTTCTTTCCTTGGTTGAACTCCATCTTGTTGATTTTGGATCGCTTCTCCAAAACATCTAGATTATTTTAAACTAAAATCTGGCCCATTGAAGTACTTTCAATTCTTACCAATTTTGTTTAATTTAAAAAGATTATAAGCATTTGTCAAATTCCTGTCTCTGACTCATTAATGTCTATATCAGTTAAAACAGATAGATCTTTGCAAGACTCATCTTAAAATGCTAATTTAAGATGGAATAATTCTCAACAGTTTCTAGAGCAATTTTTATGCAATTATTCACCCAACTCATTATTTCAATTGGATCATAGTTCTCTAACTTGCTTATGCAAGACAGTGCCAAAAGCTGTACTCAGGCCAAAATATATCACACCTTTTAATTAATTCTCCTTAGTCAGGCAAATAGATGGTTTAACAGGGCTTGTTCTTAACTAGTTCATATCATCTGGCACATACCACCGGATTATTCTCTGTATGGGCCTCTAAAGTATTTATTTAGATATGGTGCTTAGGGACATGGCTCTAAGATCTTAGAGGTCTTTTGCAACTTAAATGATTCAGTGATTCACAAGATCCTCCTTTTTCTCCTTCTTGGTGACCTGTGCAATGTCCTTCCTCTGGACTTTTGCCAGGATCTCTAGGATGTGCTTGCAAGTGGATCAAAGACTGTTGCAAATTCCTCCCCAGGTACCCATGGGAAGGTTCCTTTTGGACCAGCCAGCCAAAATGCCTCCAATTTACTTCAATATAAATATTCCTTATCATGATCTTTTCTTTTTCTGAGTAAACCTAATGCTTATATCCTTATGTTATAACTCATTATATTAAGTATCCACTCGCAGTTAACCTTTTGGATGAAACTGTAGCAAAAAAAAAAAAAAAAAGGAACTGAGGGCATTAGCCTGCTCTATGCCACCTTCTATGCTTGTCTTTTTCCTCCTGCGTTCATACAGCCTTTTCTTGATGCCTTTCACAAACCTCACCAGTGGGACCCCGTTTTGTGCAACAGCCTTTCTGTTCTCCCCTCTATGTTCTTTACCCAAGGACAACAAGTAAGCTGGGATAGCAATCAATACTTGGGCAGGGAAATGGACATATTTGAGAACTTCATTGCAAATGGGCATTTGTGTAAGTACTGCTTTCCTTCAATACCTTTTTTTTTTTTTTCCCAGTAAAGTTGCCTGGTTTCCACACCCATACAAAGGGTATGATGCTTTCAGCAGCAATCTGGATACAGCCTGCTGCTGCTGAACCTGTGTTAGATAGCTGTTGAAGCACAGTTAAAGCAGAAAAAAAATGCTCAAAATGCAGCTTTCCATGTAAATTCACATGGGCACAAATGAAGCTGCATAGGCTCATTGGTTTAAAAAATAACCTTCACTGTAGGCTAACAGTAATTAGAGCAATAATAATTCTGGTCAGCCAGAATACACATCTAAAATAGCAAAGGAAAAACATTACTGGCATAGAGTATATTAATAGAATTAGCATTTTCAGGACAAGCCTATTATCTCTGCAGTTCATCCTGTCAGTCTTAAAAGAATGTAAAATCTTATCTTCTTTAAATCATGCATTATGCAGTGGTTATGTAAGATTTAAGCACCTGAAGTTTCACTGATCAACAAGTCTTGGAGACTAGTATCAGTCAAACATGTTTTTACAGAATATTTTTTACGGTGATAAAAATGCTTTGACAAAATAGAACCTTTCTGTAGGCACGTACCACTTGCAGGGAAATTTCATTTGGAAAGGAAAAAAAAAGAGAAAAAGAAAGAAATTATAGGATCATAGAATGGTAAGATGTTGAATGGACCTTAAGGATTATCTAGTTCCAGCTTCTCCTGCCATTGGAAGGGATACCTTCCACTAGAACAGGTTGCTCAAGGCCTTATCCAAACTGGCCTTGAATACTGCCAGAGTTGGGACACCCACAACCTCCCTGGGCAACCTGTTCCAGTACCACACCACCCTCACAGTAAAAAATTTCTTCCTAATATCTAACCTGAACTTCCCCTCTTTCAGTTTGCACCCATTACTCCTTGTCCTGTCACAAGTTCCTGATGAGTGCCCCTCCAGCTTCCCTGCAGGCCCCCTTCAGAAGGTTGCTAACTCAGTCCCCTCAGGACATTCTGCCAATCTAGTTCCTTCAATCTCTGAATTTTCAGCTTGAAATTATATTTGGGTTTGCAATATCAAGGTATTAAAAGCAAAAGTTACTAAAAACATTTTAATGTTGCCGCTAAAGTGAAACAGGCAGATTTCCAAATATTTCTTAATTATTTTTGTTGGAAGTGTCAAAAACTGACAGTTTTAGTTAAAAACAAATTTTAACATTTTGAAAACTCCTGAAAAAAGGACAATCTGGTTCTCTCCTACTCTTCAGTGGGACTGCTTCAAATAGTATTTCAGTAAAAATACATTAAAAAGTCATTCAAGAACTCCAAAGTTCAATGTCCTCAGCTGAACAGTAGCTTCTCATTTCTAACACACCTATTGTGTCACACTCTACTTGCAATTTTGTAAGTAACAACAAAAAATGGCTTTGGGACATGGCCCTCAAAGGATCTTTGTTTTCAGATGGGAATTTTGGGAAACAAAATCAGTTTTTCTTCATTTGTGTTGAGTCAGATTCTATCTTCACACACCTAGGAAAATTAATTGCTATAGATATTTTAATTCTTACATGTAAATTATTTAATAATTTTAATTTTATATAATTATTAATATTATCATAATTATCCCTTGTCCTTTGAACTAGAGTCCATCTTCAAACATCTTTTGCTTCCTCCAAAGAGGACTGGATTTTCAGCCATCAACGAAGAGAAGAGCTCTGCAAAAAATTGCACAGGAATGGATTTACCCTGGGCTTGCAACACACAAAGGAGTGGAAAGTCATATGTTTGCATGACACCAAGTCCAAATTTGTAGACAAGAGAAAAACATTAATTTATTGTAATAACAGTTAAATCCGTAATTTCACATCAGGAAATGGAATTACAAGTGTAAGTGCCTAAAATAGAAAATGGTTCTCTAGATTTGATTTAACAGCAATGTAGTGCTTTGAGCACTTCAGCTTCTTAAGTAGTTTACAACACAAACAATGCAGAGCCTATTCCCCAGTGCACATCATGGGCAAGACTTTAGACTCTTGCTACCACATCTCTCTTTTTGCTTTTCCTACTGGGACCAGCATGAAGTCAAAGACATGGACTTATTCTCTCTCACATATGTCAAAATGGCCTTGACTAGTCTCTCTCAGGTGCTTTTCCTCCTTGTGGAGCTTGGTCATCTGCAATCAGCCTTCAAGATGCCAATTGAAAACTGTAAGAAACACAAGACACTACCTCAACTGATCCTTTGCCTTATTCTTAGGCCCTTCTCTATCTATCCAAAATTTTTATTTGCATTTTTGCATGACTTCTATTTTCAAGATTTTTTTTCCTTCTATTCATAGTATGCTTAAGAAACTACGGCACATATAACTTGTTATATCAAAAATATTTCTCTCCTGTTGATTCTACTACACACAGTCTATGCAGGCTTTGTTAATTAAGCTGAGATGGATCTGGCATTAAGAATGTCTTTATCAAGGCATTTCCCCCACTATTTTTAGGGGCTCCACTATCTTCCAAGTCCATGGGGTTTTCCAGCAGTAGCTGGACTGACTGGGAGCTGAATAAGCTGTATATGAATATATGAACACACATATATTCTTGTCCCCTCACACTTGCATGTATGGCTGGACCCTTAGACACTCAAATGACAACTTGCACCTGCAATTATCTGTCTTGGACACGCAGTAGGAAGACATGCATAACTCATGGGGCTTGAACAGCAACACAAAGTACCTATGGGTACTTCATTTGCCCTATATTTGTTTGAGAAATTCTTTTCAGATTTATTCACCAACTAATTTACCAATGCTTTGCAGTTTAAGCTAAATTTTCCTGAAGTATGCTATTAAATATTTCCAAAACAGACCTTATTCTCATTTGTTTAAATAATTCTATTTGAAAGAAAGAACACTGACTTTCATTTTCACAGAAAATCTGAAATATATAAAAACTAAAATAAAAACCTGACTAACAGCTATTTTTAAAGGGCAAAGACTAAAGCACAACTTTTATTTCCTGTTTCAAGTGGGTGGAATTAATTTTTCATCTGAAATATTCTCTATTCAGACACAAGTAAAATATATTTAATGCTGTTGTAATTACAAATTGGTTCATTTCCATAGTGCTACTATTGACACTCATTTATAAAACCTGCATAAGAAAAGTAATAAATGCAATTTTAAATAAGCTGTTACAGTTTGTCTGAATAAAAAAATCAAGGATGTAACAAATAGACTGAACTCTTAAAGATAAAATATGCAATTACTGCAAATAATATTTTAGCAAGAAAATATTTCACAGTATTTATATGAGATTCTAAGGACTGTACCAAGCACTGGTGGTTTGGTTTTTTTTAATTTCTACTCCAATGCAATTATGTTGCTGACTGCCAGATGTTAGTGAATCACCAGCACTGGGTTCAGAAGTTCAGACTTCCCCGATCAAGTGGCTTGCCCAAGCTGTTCAGAGTACACGTGCTCTCAACAGCAGGGGCTCTACCAAGACAAACAGTAAGGTGGAAGCATCACTTCTCAGACTAGATGATCTTGGTCTTCCTGGACTAGATTAAAGATTTTTAAAGATCCTTTCCAATCCAAACCATTCTATGATTCTTGAAGAAAGCACACAAAATTTCCAGCATAAAGGCAAAGCCTTTCAAAGCTGACTTCATTAACAACACAAACTGCTGCAACTGAGTGATGAGTCTTTGTCCCTTTCCCTTGTTTTGATAACAAGCTTCTTATACAATCTTGCAAGCATTGTCCATTTTTTATGTAACTGACTTGGAGGTGCTTCAAACATTGTAAATTCTAGGAACCTTGAACCATAGGAAAGTGTGAACAACCGTTCATTTTGCCTCACTGGCTCTCTCTTGACTTTAGTCACTACTGATTAAAATCAAACTCATTGAAGCCCTTGAAGTGTTTATTTGCTTGTGTTACTGCCTCTATTCACCAGTAACATGTTAGTCTCCTTCCACCAGTTCTCTCCCAAAACCGAGCAGAATTACAAGATACTTCAGAAATGAAGAAGCCTTTCTTCCCTCTGTCTCTGCAAGTGTTGTCATTGTCAAATCAATTATCAATTCTGTTCTCCTCTTGAGTTCCTCGAGCCTTTTACAGGCTTCTTACAGGCAGAATAGGCAGGTGCAGACATTTTCTTACATTATAAAACAGGAAACATTGCTAGAAAATTGTAGTGAATTCCCGTAGTAGCTTATTGTATGGTACTGCAGCATCACAACAGAATGTGAGGAAGTTTTTAGGGGGTTAGAAGGTGGCTGCTTAGTAGCATAGCAAGATCTACACTGACAAATATGTCTAAAAAGTAACTTAAGAACTGGCAATGAAAATATACCCTCATAAGTATACTTCTCACTTTACAACCCACTTTTACCATTCCTTTAAGTTTACACCACTGTGAGTGTTCTAGGAGGTGAGATATCACACATGCATTTCGAGCATACACCTCTGGGCCTCTGGCTGCTGATAGATGCGAGTCTTCTGCAGGTTTTTTTGCCATTTGCCTTGGGTTCTCAAGAGCATCTAAGGAAGCACTACATACCCATGTCTGGGCACTTGTCTGAGGCTCTCGTCTCATACGTAGATATTTTACAATGTGCAGCACCACTTCACAAGATTTGGTTATTTGCTTATTTGAGCATTTAATACATGTTTACAACTGCTGACCTCAATGTACCAGTGCCATTCTAAAGGATGGTTGATTTCAACATGTCTCAAAATGCTTGGCTGAACTGATGCTCCTGAGAACCACGTTATCAGAAAGTATCAGCAATAAGTTTGTTGAACCGTTTCAACAAAAATTGGCCATTAAAAACCCCATAGGCAAGTCAGGAATGCAGTGATAAGCCAACAGTTCACTTTTGCAGGTCCATGTGCATGCTTCTTTCCACTGCTGTAGGGATGTCTAGAGTCTCACGTAGCCTGCAGCTCACACAAGTCACTTGCAGGCTAGAATTAAATAACCAAATAATTCCATAGGCAACAGCTGCCTGTCCAGCACACACAAACTTCCAAGCTCTTGCCTGGGGACACAGGCAGATATGGCAGCCTGCCCCCAGCTACAGTGCTGTCACCGCCTGAGTGAGCTACATCAGGATGAAACTGAGTCTTTCTGCAGGATCTGCCATCTGATCCTGGGATAACAGAGGACATTCACCCTCACTGGATTTGTCTATGTGGCACAGGGCACTGAAAAATGCCACCATTAGGTACATTTTCTACTCAAAAAAAAGTTTCTTCAGTTCCATTTGTGCTCTCGTTATTCCTTTGAAGGTCATTTCCGTTTGCTGAATATCGTAACACTATTTTGCAATGTTGAGTGCTTTAAACCTTTGGCTTTGAGTTTGCGTGCTAATTTAGCACATCAAAGCACATGTTTTCAGCAACTGCAAAGTTGTAGGGTTACTTTTACAAATGTTGCTCAGCTGTCTGAGTGCTGGCCATGTCCCTTATTGCTTTGTTTTATTGCCGTGGTGCTGGCAGCAACACCCAGTCAAATATTGGCCATTCTGTCATCAGTCAATTCAGCTATATAGCAAAAATTAATTCTGTTCTGGGAAGACATCATTCAGCCAGACACTGTGGTCTGGGATTTTTTTTTTTTCTTATAGATAATCAAGAATCTGATGTGATGAGCTACATCTATCTCCCCTCCCAATAAACTGAAAATAGGGATGTCTTCTTGTTCTGTGATTTTTGTGTACTACATCTATGCTACAAATGCCCTGCAGAGATGCAGTAATTTGTAACTCGAGGGCTTTAAACTACAATAGATTTTTTTTTAAGGGAAGAAGCAATGCTGGGAGCTGGATTTGTTTCACCTATCTACAGTGTCACAGACATGCAAAGAAAGGCACTTGGTTAGAAACCCACCGACATCAAGAGGAAAGTGGTGACTACCAGCACACTCCATACCAGTTTGTTAAGACTAAATATTAGGTAACATTTCAAGGCACACACGGAGAGCTTGAAAGCCCTGCTCATGGGCCAGGGGTTTATGAGGACAGCTTCTGGGAAATGCCTGAGTGGTCTTACAGAGGAGTAGCAGTGTAAGTAAGGGCTGAACGTCAAAATCACCAGGGCCCATACTAGGAGAAGCAAAGAGAAGGGAAGTATCAAATGAGGCTTGAGATACTATCAGGTAGGAAGAGACATCAGGTTTATTTAAACAGACACCAAGTGAAATGGTGCAGACAGAGGAAAAAGTGGTGTACTTGGAGATGTGAAGAGTAAAGATTATGGCTCACCAAAGCCAACATGCACACTGCATGTTCATTTTCTGGTCCAAATGTGAACTTGGTCTAAATGGTTTAAACCAGTACCTCAAGGCTAGAAAGACCCTGTTGAGACAGCCAACAAAAAGACAGGGGAAAAAAATGCTCTACTGGTTCCTTCTCCTTATCAAATCCACCATCACCATGAAAAGTAATAACCTACATTTTAAGTACATAATATACAAATCAGGGCCTCTGAGTCTGGTACTGTGTCACCTGGACAGCCTGCATAGTTTGATCAAATAGTCTGAAACTTAAACCATGAGACACTTCATTGTGTGAATTCCCACAGCTTCCCACAGCTACAACTTCGCTTTGCACAGAGCTGACTGAATAAAACAATATCTGTCCCTGTACAAGCAGAGGCACTAAAGTTTTCAAGCCCTAAGAAGGCAAACCAAGAGTTTAGATAGTCTCCTACTTCTTATACTGTGTTAAAAACCTGTCTGTTTCTTCAGTACAGAGGTTTACATACCTGCAGGCATTATTTATAACACCGGGATGCATTACCTACTCATTCTGACAAATGTAAAATAAATAATACATTTCTCCAAAAGAGGTTTTTGCTATTTCTGGAAGTGAGAGTGTAGGGAAGATTCAGAAATTTAAAAAATGCAGTGTAGCCTTAAGGATAAAAATTAACTAGCTAGAATAGAAGTGCAAAACCGCAGCTCTAAAATAAGTGGATAAGGGAAAAAAATATCTCGCAGAAAAAGAGCTGTGAAACTCTTTAGAGAATGTTAAATTAAATTGCCTATGATCTAATGTATAAATTTGGAAGGTTTAACTATACTAAAAGAGTTGGTCTCTTCTTTTTGTTAGTTATATTGTGATACTTGTAAAATTCTCAAGCACTCTGAAAGATGATTTGAGATGATAATTTGATTAATTAACGATACAAATGCTCTGTGGTGAGATAATGAAAGGAACTTGAAATATATAATTTTGACTTCACTGTTAATAAAATCTTTTCAGGAGATCTTGGCCAATATAAGGAATCACAGACTCCAATTAAGCAAGATATTTGGATGTGTATGCCTAACCGGGAGATATGAATAGCCCTATTAGCCTCAAAGAAGGAACCTGATTGAAGAAAGTTATTAATTGGCCTGAAGCGAGGTGTGTGATTATGTACCTTACTGGATGAGGGCCATGGCAGATCCAGTGTGTCTCAGGGTAATACTATCTACAGTAATAGACTTAAGCAGGGGCTAACTCCAGACCAACTTACTACAGCATATTTTTGAAGCTCACAGGTGAAGTGTGTGGCCTGAGGAGGAGGAACAAAGGGAAGAGGGCTTGTAGAAACACACACCTTCCCTGCAGGCTTAGCTCAGTTTAGAGGCAGTATCCACTCTAAGGTTTGAAATGTCTCTCTCTTATCTGGATGGGGACAAAAATGATCAAATTCTGCCTCTATAGTAAAGACCTAGACCAAGGCCAGTGTGGAGGGAAAAAAAAACAGCCCACAGATCCATTGGTATCTGTGTAAACAAGCCAATTTATTGCCCTTCATGGTCTGACCTCTAGTCTCTAAGAACACAGTGAAGCAAGACTAGCCAAGCAAATAACACACATGCTTTTCCACAAGCAGCCTCTCCTCTTAGACTCCTATCTGAGAATGATGCCTTCATCCTTGACAAATTGCTTTGTTTTTACGGAAATGCATCTGCTTGTATGACAAAAATACATGTAAATGCTGTAGCTAAGTCTAATTGTCTTTTTAAAAAGGGTCATTTAGTTCCATTTTATGTTCCAGTTAATGGCATAAATCTTCAAATGTCACTTTCCTTGTAGAAAACTTCAGAAGCTGTTTTGCAGTACTAATTAGCCCTAGAAAGTCTTACCCTTGATCCAGTACAATGACATACCACACAGGGCAACTCTTCTGTCAGTATAGAAATTCAGATTGGGTCTTGAAACATTATGGCATTTGCAGATTATTGCAAAGTCATTTGCATGGCTCACTGAGGCTTCAGGAAATGAGACAAAGCTATTTGTTGTCAAGTAGCTATAAAATCTATCAGAAGGAAAGCTAGCAGTGATGAGAGAAGAGCAATGGTACAAAACAGTTGGAAATCAAAACCAAACTTTGACATTTAACCTCAGCATTTCAAAGAGAAGGAAACATCTTCAGTGTCCAAAAATAACAACCTTCCTATCACTCGTGATTTTAAAGGGAAGGAAGTAGTAACCATCTGTTGCTAATGCTAAAGATAATCCTAGCTATGCCATGTTTCAGCAAGCAAAAAAACCAAATGCTATTCCTCTGTCGTAACTGAGTGGTAAAAACCCCTTTCAACAACAGTGTGCTAAATAGGCTCCCATCAAAATAAAATAAACGTTTCGTAGCATGAGTAAAGCACAGATCATAACAGGACATCCCATCTCTGAAATGATTATCAGTAAATCTATAGCATGACAAGAAACATGGTCTGCAGATCTGCCTCCGCATCACACATTTTAATCCACACAATGCACAAGCAGGTAGTTTCTGGGACATTGGATTTGCAGTTTTTAAACGGTCATGTATCCTTCTTGTTCATTTTATTTTTTATCCTTTCAAGAGGTGGGATGCAGACATGAGGCAAACACAGTTATGATTTAGTGCAAGGAGAAATACCCAGAAAGCGGGGAGAAAGAGGGAGGAAACAGAAGGTTACAATGGGGAAAAGAGTAGTGAAAACTGTGGAGAAAGGGCAGAAGCAAAGGGCAGAAATCTGAATGGTATTTGAGAGAAAATATTTTTCTGATTGCATGTGGAAAGAAGTTGTAAATAATCATAAGGAGGGAGATTTTCAAATGTACATTGACATCTTGCATTGGCTGTTATGCCAGTGATTCAGGGAGAGAAGAGGGAGAAGATTCACTGACTGAGAGAAGAGCATCCCTACACTCTAGGTGGACATAGAACCAGCTCATTGCTCCGAGTGAGTTTGTTAACATTGTGGATGGCTGTGCTAATGAAAGGCTTGGCTGACAGCAGAAAAAGCAGTGATGCTCTAAGCCTCCGGGACAGAGGAAGGTGGTAATTACTAGACCTAATGAGTCCTGGCTCTGATTTCAATGGCATGTCATTTTGCTGGCATATACCCCAAAAATGAGATACAAACTGGGGAAAAAACATGAAGCAAAAAAACAGATGCGGGAAAATAGCTTTCGTATATGAAAGCTAATAAATTTAAGACTACATTGCCATTTACATAATTAACAGCAGCACAGTCATAAACTAAGATAAAACCACTAATCTAAACATGTAGCTTTACAAGTGTGTCATTTAAGTAGGAGTGTAAGAGAAGTGAACAGTAAAGACAGTTTCCTAATGGAACTAACTGTGTAATTCACTTGAAGAGCTAATCTGTTCGCATGTGATTATCTTCTCTGCTGGATCTAAAGCATCAGTTTGTCTGGAATTCATCTTTCAAAGGGAAATACAGCTTATTTCTGCAAACTGAGAGGGAAAAGTGATAATTTGGTTAATTAGCTAATCAGTCAAGCAGAAAAGGTCTTTAGACGAGTATGAAAACCCCAACAAGCAGAGGTCCAGAGCAGAGCAGGTACATGCAGGATTTATGCGCTTGATTCTCTGTGCAGGTATTGCTGCAACATGCTACTTGCTTACATTAATACTTTCTCAACAATTTGGAATATAATATGGTTTAAAGTCAGAATTAACTCTGTGTGCATTTTGGACCAGGGGCTTTGAGCAACATGGTCTAGTGGAAGATGTCCCTGCCCATGGCAGGGGAGTTAAAACTAGCTGACCCTTCCAACCCAAATCGTTCTATAATTCTATGATTCAAGCTAATGTCTGACTTTTAAAGTCACTGCAGTATATACCTGAAGAAGTATTTGGGCTGCAGGCTTTTAGAAAAAGAAAGACACTATCAGTAATCATGAAACAATCTTTCTTAAAGATGAGGAATACTTTGGAGATGCTGATGCTCCACTCAAACAACATTCCTTTCACAATGGACGTGTCTAGAAAGGTGCCAGGAGATGCTGAGTTCAGTCCAGTTTTGGCCAATTCTGCCAAACCTGTGGAATGAGCTCTTGCTCTTAAAGGAGTTTTGACTTCAGTACATAATTCCAAAGCGATGCAAAATGTGCCTTCAAAATATCTCATGTTAGCAGGAATATTTTGAATTTTTGTTTTGGTTTGAAAGCTATATCTGCTTTACTTACCTCAGCCTTTATTTGATTTTTTTTAGCATTTGGTGGGGATTTTTTACATTTGCTAATAAATCTGAGTGCTTGTTCTTTTGTTTACACCAACTGCAGGGGGAAAAAAGTATGTTAATGAAAGCAATCTTTTTTTTTTCCAGTTGTACTATAAACAATCAGCTGAGCTTACTGGTAGCCTCTTTTGGAGAGACTACCTTACTCCTGTACTGATCATTGTTACTTCATTCAGCAGCCATAGAATGGTGGAAGTCCACGGGGCTAAAACTCATGAAAACCAAAAATAGACATGTTCAATCCAGAGTTTGCACTCCATCTTTTTATTTAGCCATTTGTCAGGTGCTCTTGGAGCTACCTGGAACATTCATCAGTGGGAAAGAATCTTGTTCTAAGAGTAGTGCCTTTCAAAGGCTGGCAGAAAGGGTCCATTGAGGATATATATTTTTTAAAATGTGGGGAAGGCTGTTCAAATGGTACTTACTGATACCCCTTGGACGTTTGGCAAAATGTGATATGCTTTATAGGCCCTGAGGGGCACCTGCACACAGAGTACCTGTCACCAGCAAAACCATGAAAGCTCCTTGCAGTCACCAGTGAGCCATTTTACTGATAAAAAATGAAGGGTGAAATACTTACAAAAGCAACCACCTTATGCTGAAAACAGGCAGCCCGGGTTCAAACAGCAGCACAGTCTCTGGGAGCAGGGTGCTTGAGACAGCAAGTGTCCTTACACAGTATTTTGGAGTCTCCACGAGCCCTGTGGTGCAATCACTAGGATGGGAGCTGGCTAGCTTAACACTGCAAAAAGTTACCTGAAGCAGACACAGTCACAGATTTTGTTCATGGAGTCTCAGAGGGAAAGGCCAATTCTGAGGCAAAATATTAAGCTTTTCCCTAATGTAGCCAGATTTATTCTTACTCTAGAGTATGCACTCAAATGTGGAGCTATTCTGAAACTCCCTTCCAAAAGACATGTGCAGGCAAGCATGCAAAATAATTTCTTATTTTATCAAGCAGGTTCTCAGGAATAAGAAATTACCCACGAGAATGTAAATCTGAGACAGAGGTACTCAGACAACAGAAAGAGAGAGGCTCTATGATATATAGTACGCTTTTGTCCACTGCCCTTTGTAGAATACATACTTCAGCTTTGTAATTTCCCTTCTCATGGTTTGCTTCTGGTTTATTGTAGCTCTATACAGGGAAATTTAAAAGTCCCTGCCAGGAGGAAAGACCCCTGTGAAACACATTGAGGTACAAACATTAGGGAAAGTTTGGGTGACAAAGCAATAGTTATAAGACATCTCATGTATGAATAGAGGAAAGGGAACCAAACCAATTTATATTCTTGATGTTTTAATGAAGCTCCCAGCAGAACTGAGACAGAGACCAGGGTCTTCAGCCATAGCTTACTAACTTAATCACAACAGTGTCTTCTTTTTCACTGACTAAGCCATCTTTTGAAACAGAGGAAAAAATATGTTGTTACAATGGCAGATCCTGGGGGTTTATCCTCAGATCCCTTTCCAAAATTACTGCTGGAGCAGAAAGATCATGTCTAAAGAGTAATAAAGAAACCTAGACAGCTAATCAAATATTCAAGGCATCTACTGAGAGCCAAAGTTACATGTTTTTATGTTGAAATCTCCCACTTTAAGATATTTTAAGGTTTAGGTTAAATATTTCTAACCCAATATAACTACAACAGCAGTAAGTGACCAGGTGAAAATCATCAGCTGAAGTTACACGCTTCAGAACAGGTTGCCCTCATTCCTCTTAGCATGAAAAAAAAAAAAAGAAAGATGCACCTGATCCAAAGAAGGCCAATGGCATCCTGGCCAGTGTCAGCAATGGTGTGGCCAGCAGGACCAAGGCAGTGATCATCCCCTTGTGCTTGGCACTGGTCAGGCCACAGCTTGAATCCTGTGTTCAGTTTTGGGCCCCTCACTACAAGAAGGACATTGAGATGATGCAGCATGTCCAGAGCAGGGCAACGGAGCTGGTGAAGGGACTGGAGCACAGGTCTTATGAGGAGCAGCTGAGAGAACTGGGGTTGTTCAGTCTGGAGTAAAGAAGGCTTGGGAGGGACCTTATCATTCTCCACAACTGCCTGAAAGGAAGGTGTAGCCAGGTGGGGGTCCGTCTCCCTCGTAACAAGTGACAGGACAAGAGGAAATGCTCAGAGAAGGTTTACATGGGATATCAGGAAAAATTTCTTTAGGGAAGGGGTTTTCAGACACTGGGACAGGCTGCTCAGGTTGAGTCACCATCCCTGTCTACACCTCTACATGCAGCACTGAGGGACATGATTTAGTGCTGGACTTGGCAGTTCTGGGCTAGTGAAAGGACTTGATGATCTTAAAAGTCTTTTCCAACCTAAATAATCCCATGATTCTATGATAATCCCAAGTAGCAGTCCTGCTCCTGTTTCATAAGGGTCACATTATGCTACTCCAAGCTTAGCTCATCCTTCAACTGGCAACAGTACTGCTCCAAAAACCATAGAATCATAAAATGGTTTGAGTTGGAAGGGTTCACTTCAGCCATGTACACGAAGGAGATGGTCACATGTGCTGGCAACTCAGGCACTGTTGCAGCTGAATGATGCTGCCCACGTGTGCCAGCCAGCACAGCAGTAGCTTAGCAACTCTGACTGCAACAAGGTGTGGACATAAAAAGTCCTGCTTGTTTTCAACCAAGAGAAAGAGCAGATAGAAATAATCGTGGTGTAATTAATATATATATGTAATTCTCCACCATTAATATCAGCCCTTTCAACCAAGAAATGATGGGAAGTGACTAAAACTCGTATTTACAATTAAATAAGAAAAGCAAACATGGCTTAGCTGGGTCAAAAGAAGTCCATAAAGCATGCAGGCACTGCTGACAAGGGTGTAACTATAAGTAATCAATAAAAGTCAGATGTACACAAGGAGGCCCTTTACTGAAACCATAGCACTTCACAGACCTTGCATTCCCAGCTCAAAAACCCTCTCCAGTACCTTGCAAATTTTTACTGTGAAAAGTTGTTTATCTTAGAAGGCACTTGAAACAACATACATTGTCAAAAAGCGGACTGGGGAAATTACAGAGATAGAAAATTGCTTTACTGCATTAGCACTTTCCTCAACAGCTCTCTTATTAAAGTAATTAGACATTTAGGACAAAGAAACATAAAACCCTTGAGGTGTGTAAATTTTAGATGCAGTTGACATTGTTTGGGTACACAATAGGAATTGACTAGTAGTTGCCACACACAGACACACTACAGAGCATGAACAATATTCACAATTGCAAAACCCATGGAAGTCTTGGCTTTAGTGGTGTTTTAAAATTCATAGGGGAAAAAATTGGACTAA
>JAWWES010000001.1:53398341-53472758 GCA_035583135.1 Lophotriccus pileatus | reverse complement strand
TATTCACAATTGCAAAACCCATGGAAGTCTTGGCTTTAGTGGTGTTTTAAAATTCATAGGGGAAAAAATTGGACTAACAAATAGTCTTCAGAAAGCTGACTGCAGCCTGGCAGTTTAAACTGGAGTCGTAATTTAAAATAGTAATGGTGAGGGGTGCTCGGTGTGTTATACTGCAGGGACTGTGATTGGTGTAGCTATAGCTGGAGAAGTAACCTTCTTTGGAAATGTTTTCACCTGGAAATTCTCAGTCTGGAATCTCAACCAAAGGGCAGATCAAAAATAGCAATCAGCACCCCTGTCAGCTTTCTTGTTTGCATTTGATAAACTTACAGTGTCTCCTAGGTACTAAGTGTAGGGGGTGGACCTGGAATTGGCCAAAATCTCAACAACATTACTTAAAATTTTCGAATGTTTACCGCAATTTTCACTTGCTACTAGCTAGTTATAAAGTGTGTAATTATATCCCTTGGTTCAGTGAAGTGAAAGATAGTCATTCCAAGAAGATATTAAGACAATTCACCTGTATAGCTGCGCATAAAACTGCTCCATTACCCAAAATAGAGTAGCAGCTATAAATTGACACAAATTGTTCAGAAAATGACCGGTTCTCGCTAAAATTTGTCTCCAGTGCCTGTCAGCAAAGTGAAAGGCAACTGCATTAACAATTCACATGCCACACCAACAGTTTGCTTCTTCTTTTAACATCCTTTATCCTTCAGTGCTTTCTTATGTTCAAGTAATCAAGTTTCAGTGATAATTAAAATCCAGGGGAACAAAGGAAGAGAAAATTTCCTGCTTTAATTGTATTCTTGAAGCATATAAAAATACTACATTTCTTCTTTAGAAGGTATAGTAAACCCATAGTAATTGCTTGCTGTATCATTTAAATATCTTAACTGCTGCAATTAAAAAAAAAAAAAATCCTCTTTTTTCCTAGAAAATAATTAGGTAAACTTAAAATGCCAGGAAAGAGTTAGATCTACACTGATGAATCAATCATAGCTGGAGTTTTGAAGCTCAAGTATGTTCCCATCAAGAGACTTGGGCATCTCCAAACTCCATTTTGGGAACATAGCCTAAAAGGATGTATATACATGTGCTAGCTATGTATACACAGAGCTTTCAAAAAATATGTACACATATTAAAGGATCTAGAAGGATCTCTGTTAGCTTCACACTGAGACTGAAGGAGACTTCAATTCAGGAAAGCACTTGATGTTGAAGTTTTGATTCAGCCATGTACCAAACCAGGAGGTGAATTCAGTGCTACTCAGTTTAACCCACGCCTAAAATCTTGCCACAGTCATATTTTCCACCGCTGTCATCATAGTGATAGATCATCTGGGCTCTTGCGGTGAACTGATGAACAGTGAAGCAAAAACCAATCTTCAAAGGCTGGTGACTAGTTTACTCGAACAAAGTGCGTGGAAGTCGCTGCAGGATATGCATCTAAGAAACAGAGTTCACCCACTAAAGGCATAGAAAATGCTTATGGATCTTTTTTTAAGTGTGATTTTAAAACAAATATATACTTTTAAAAGTTATTTATATATATAAAATATAAAAATAGAAATTTATCTATTCTAATGGGATGAAGAGACTCTGCATTTTATTGTAGGTTGAAATATGATCCTACCAAAAGTAAGGCTAATATTTTGTTGAATATTAAGAAGTAATAAAAACCCATTTCATATTCAGAGCATTAAAAAGAGAAGTAAAAATCAATAGAGTTCAAAACTAAAAGCGTGAAAATCTGGCTTCTAGTACTTGTGACTCCCTGTGTTGTGGTCTATATTGCAGTAACAAAAACCCCAACTTACTCCACATACGGATGAGTTCGTCAAAGTCAGACCCGTTGTCTACCCCACAGTGCACATAATTGTACTTGTCCACCTTCTGTATAAAGTTATATCACTTTTATGAAGTTATAAATCCTTATAGCGCTTTATCTGCCAACTGAGGGCTGGACAAATCACTCTTCTCCTTAAAGAGGGTACTTCCCTTAAAACATACTTTGAGGAAAGAGCCTATTGTAGAAGAAAACTATCAAGGGTCTTACAAGGCACTCACATCCTATATACACACAAAGAATAAAAATTGTTGTATTTTTACTGTTTCTTCCCCTCCCTTGGAAATGTTGCTTAAGACTTCTGCTGAGAGGGAAGGAGGCAGATTTATTCACATATGACTGAAGTCATGCCATTACACTGAGATGGGCTTTTTAATACTCTCCCTCTGGGGTTTTTTCCATTGTTTTCTTTCTGCCTAGAAAGTCACCTATCCTGTCTTTCAGGTTGTTTATCTGATTTATCCTGATCTTCACAGAATCATAGTATATGCTGAGTTGGAAGGGACCCACAAGGATCATTGAGTCCAACTCTTAGCCCTGCACAGGACCATCCCCAAGAGTCACACCATGTGCCTGAGAGTATTGTCCAAACGCTTCTTGAGGCTTGGTGCTGTGACCACTGCTCTGGGGAGCCTGTTCCAGCACCCAACCACCCTCTGGATGAAGAACCTTTTTCTAACATCCAACCTAAATCTCCCCTGACACAGTTTTAGGCCATTCCCTCCACGGTGTTTTCACTGGTCTCCACAGAGAAGAGATCAGTGCCTGCCCCTCCTCATCCCCTCATGAGGAAGTTGTAGACTGCAATGAGGTCTCTCCTCAGTCTCTTCTCCAGGCTGAACAGACCAGTTGCCATCAGCAGCTCCTCATACGGCTTCCCCTCAAGGCCCTTCACCATCTTCATTGCCCAACTTTGGTTGCTCTCTTACAGCTTAATATCTTTCTTACCACTCTTCAAGTCCAGGCTGCCTCCAGACCCTGAGGTAAGGAAAGGCCAGGTGCTTTTCCTGGCATAGGACAATAAATTCATATGAAGAAAGAGATCATTAGAACTGCTACTTTTTAAAGTGATTTCTCTCTTTGAAAATTTGTGAACACAGTATCCACTAAGAATTACATTCACTGCTGCCTAACTGAAACCTGCAGTGTGTTATTTTTAATGTAACTGGATTTTCTTTTCTGATCAAGCTTTGAAGTTAGCCCTCCTTTGAGATGGAGATTGGACTTGATCTCATCCAGGTCTGAGATTAATTATTCTGCAGTTCTATTTGTTGGAACTCTGCCATTAGAAGCACCAGAAAGTCTCATGGCTTAACCCACTAGCTGCTCACTTACTCACTACCCATCTCAGTAGAATGAGATAGGAAACTGGGGGGGGAAAGATACAAAATTCCTGGGTTGAGAAAAAGACAGTTTAATGGCACAGAAAAGAGAAAATAATAATAATTATAAAACAAATGGAATATACAAAACAAGTGATGCAACTGCCCACCACCCACCAACCAATGCCCAGGTTCCTGAGCAGGGGCAACTTTACCACAGTTTCTGTCGTGACCATGATGCCATACGGTATGAAATATCCTTTTGGCCAGCTGGGGTCAGCTGTCCCAGCTGTGTCTCCTCCCAGCTTCTTGCATTCCCAAAGCCACTTACTGTTGGGGTGGGGTGAGAGGCTGAAAAATCCTTGACTTAGTGTAAACACCGCTCAGCAGCAACTAAAACATCAGTGTGTTATCAACATTACTCTCATATTAAATCTAAAGCATACCACTGTACCAGCTACTGTGAAGAAAATTAACTCTATTCCAGCCACAACCAGGGCAGGAGAAAACTACAAATGATTATCAATAGGAGACTCCCTGCTGCAGAGGACAGCAACCCCCATCAGCTAGGGATCAAGGACTGCTACAAAAAGATGGGATATGCATAAGTGGGGCAAAAGTATTTTTGCCAGCTGGCTGACTGACATAGTGAGGAAAGCTTCAAAATTAAGAACAACAGCAGAGGGAGATGATGACTAAAGTTAAGTGAGGTGGTGATGGAAGAGCAAGAAAAGAGTTCAGGGTATTGTGGGCAAGAGACCTTCTGTCTAACAAAACAGGGCTGAAGGGATCTCACCCAGAGTGTATGCACACAGATAGGGAAATGCCTACAGGCAGCATCATGTGGAAAGTTCTCAAATCTGAAATGACTGAGTGTCTCTCTGAAGTGCCTGTACACTAATGCACAAAAGGTGGGGAACAGGGAATGAATTACTGCCCATGTGTGATTAAATGGCTACGATCTCCTTTGGATCACAGAGGTGTGGTGGCATAGCTCATGTGACTGGAGTGCTGTAGGGGATGGATACACTTATTATGGAGTATGACATGGTAAGAAAGGGGAGTTGCCCTTTCTGTGAGAACATAATAGAAATTTTTGGAGCTCTACCCAGTGATGAACAAAGTCCCAGTTGAGTATTTATGAATTTGGAATTACATAGAAGCACAACATGGGCAATGGTGGGACCTGATGACAAAGGATGTGGAAAGGACTGAGGTACTCAATGTTTTCTTCACTTCAGTCTTTCCTGATAAGACCTGTCTCAGGAATTGCAGAGTCCTTTCTCCTGGCCCTGGGAAAGCCATGAGGAAGGAGGACATCATCTAGTTTCAACCTTCCTGCCATGGGTGGGGATGCCACCCACTAGACCAGGTTGCTCCAAGACCTATCCAACCTTGTCTTGAACACTGTCAGGGATGAGGCCTCCACAAATTCTCTGGAAAAACATAAATTTTCTGAAGAAGCTAAGTACTTTCCTCTGAAATTGTTCACTAAAATAACAATACAGATGCTGCAGCATTTAATGAAATGAGAAACAAGATCATATATGTCCCTCATGTCTGATCTCAGTCATTTTTAATAACTCTTTGCTGGGAAACATGGGTTATGGTAGAAAGCACCATCCTGCTAGGTAGTGATTTGCAGTCCATTCACAGGCACAGACTCTCCTGTTAAACTAATATTATTCTCTCATCTTTGTCTTCCCTGTCTCTCCACATTTTTCCCTACTCTTATTCTCCAGAGAGTGCAATGCCCAGCGTGCTTTGGCACAGCTGTTATATGGCAAAGAGAGAGGCGTTTGTTATGTGTGCAGGCAGCACTGTGAGAAATGTGACACAGTCCATCCCCCTCCTTTCAGACATCATCTGTCATTCAGCTGGAAAAAGCATCAGCAGTAGCTGGAAGGCAGAGAGTAGAGCACTGATGGTCTGTACATGTTAGCAAGAACAAGCACCTGATGGCTCCTGCATCCTCATTCTCAACTGGGAAGTTCCCTACTTCCACGGGCCCTTAAAACAATAGATCAGCAGCTTTTTAAATCTTTTATGCATACTGTTTCTTCCCTAATGTGCCTGAGTTCTTTTAACCCCTCACTTAAAACCTCTATTGAAGATTGCTGTGGTGTGGGAAACCCCCAATATGACATTAAGAAAGGGAAAGTTCATCACACCTTCTCCCCTCCTTGCCTCAGCTATGTCCTTGACTCTAAATCCTGGCAGAGGAACCCAGGATTTCAAAAGCAAAAGGTTTCTAATGCAATTCTGCTGGCTTTTTGGGGTTTTTTTATCCTGCAACTCTGCCAGAATATCAGATGGGAAGCAAGCCAGTAAATTGCTTTCTTGGTGCAAGTATAAGGAAAAGGGAAGAGCAAATTGACAGCACCCATCACCATTTGTGTCACCAAACAACTTCTGCATAAGATGCAGCCTTCACACCTGCTCCTAACCTGACAGATCAGAATTGATTCTGATTAGGAGATTCACAATTCTTTTGTGATGCAAAAAACAGTTCAGTCCATTGATACAGGCTAATATGTAATTAATGACTCCAGGGTGTGCTGCTTTTGACTGGGGTACAGTTAATTTTCTTCACAGTAGCATGATTTGGATTTGTGACCAAAGGAGTATTGATAACACAAGGATGTTTTCATTACTGTGTGGTGTCAAGGCCTTTTCTGCCTCTCACCACCCCCCCCACCACACCCACAAGTCTAGTGGGGGTGCACAAGGTGTTGTGAGAGGACACAGCTGGGACAGCTGACCCCAAATGACCAAAGAGACATCCTATAACATTTAGCATCATGATCAGCATATAAAGCTAGGGGAAGAAGGAGAAAAGAGGAGGATGTTTGGAGTGATGTCATTTTGCTTTCCCAAGCCACTGGTGTGTATGACTGAGCCCAGCTTTCCTGGAGACACTGAACAGCCGCCTGCTGATAGGAAGTAGTGAATGAATTCCCTGTTTTGCTTTGCTTGCACTTGCAGATTTTCCTTTACCTATTAAACTGGCTTTACCTCAAGCCATAAGTTTTATCACTTTTACTCCTCTGATTCTCCCCCCAGTCCTCTAGGGGAGGTGTGACTGAGTGGCACCATGGTGCGTAGCTGCCAGCTGGGGTGAAATCATGACACAGGATAACCAAAACCTTTCCTCATTCTTCACAAAGTCAAATACAGCAGCACCCACAGGCTCTGCACTTCCCCAGTGCTAAGAGGTGAAGGTTGTCCAAGGCCAGGGAGCTCTCACTGTACCCTTGGAGGGGCCACAGGACTGTGAGAGGTATTAAAGTACCACACGTACTATGTTCTGTTTTTTCAAAACCAAATTATCCTCTCCTATAAGGAAGGAGACACCTGGAAAAAAAAACCTTTTGAAGTCTGAAAACGTTTCCCACACGTATATTTATATGCTTATAAACAAATACAACTGTTCACACCATCAATTACAAACTTTGGGTGAAAGCATAAAATACTGGGTATTCAGTTGTATTAAAACTTCCTCCCTGAGGAAGCCTGTGGACTGTTCTATGTGTTTTCAGTATGGTATATACTATGCCATGGCATTTTTGCTTTTCCCTTTCCCCAGGGAATAACCTACAGTCTTAGTCAAGTTTGGGATATGGCAAAACAGATGGGATGGGATTAGGATTGTTTATGAAGTGAAATGCTCAAAGATGAACCCTTGGCAGGGCATTGCAATTTATATTATTTATTGGGTAAGCAAACTTGGAATACAATGCTGTTTGTGTCCCAGTCCACAGAATGGTCTTTCACAGAAATGTCAGAAAACATTTTCATGCCAGGTTTTTAGCAACCGCTTTGAACTACACCATAGAGCAAGGAACATTTTAGCTGTTACCCTGAGTAAAGTCATGCTTTGTACCTGTATACTTTTGCCTAAGCCATTTCACTTGTGAGTTGATGACATGAGATAATAGAAAGCATGTATTTATATGCACATATTAATCCTGCAAGGTCTGCACTTGATGTCTTCTGAATGTGAATGCCACTGAGAATTGCAAAATAGACAAACTCTTTAAATAAAAGTGTGAAGGTCAGAAAAGGCCTCAGAAGCAGCACAACAACTTCATCTGCTTCTTAAACCCTGAGACAGAAATGGGTGAGAAGGTAAAAACACATTTTCAGTTACTGCTGAGTATTATAGAGCAGGAAAACGATGAGGATGAATGTCAGTTTGCATCAATAAAAAAAGTCACTTCGGGGAAGGTGAGATCCTCCTATTTCCAACACTGTGTATTGCTGAGTCATCTTCTCTGCTCTCCTGTCCTTCTCATTTGCCCCGTATGAGCTCCTAATATGTTTGCAGAATATATTGTTTTCATTCAGTCAGAGGCTCTGCCATGTCCACCTTGGCATTCATATTTGTTTCTCAGTTTTGATGATTTTAGCAATTCTATCACTTGCATTTTCCTCTTGCTTGCAACTGCCTCACTGCAGTCTGTGGTGGCATGAGGCTGGACTGAACACCAGTCCAGTGCAATTAAATACAGAAGTAGCCTTCCTTCTTTCCTCTGTGTCCAGAGGAAATCTGTATTACTTTAGGGTTTACACTCTAGATTTTAGTCCCTTCTGTGATATCTAGATAACAATATTTTAAATTTATTCCCAATGGCATTTGAGTCAAAGCCATTTCCCCCCAAGTACAGCTGCCATTAGCTGCCTATGCTATGCAACAGCCTCAAACTATTTCAGTGAACAGGGGGAAATAAATGGAGCTATCTAATCAAAATAGCAGGCTGAACTTGAAGTACCCATCCTTTATTTAAGCTTCTTTGCTGAGAGTCAGTTTTATTAATCTTAATCATGAGAACCGTGGTAAGTTGAAAGAAAGTAATTACTGACGTTCACCACACTTAGTCAGGAAAGTACTTCCCTAATGGGAGGTCTGCAGGAATACAGACACGATCTGAGGAGCAAGGGGTCATCAGCAAAAGGTATTTTTCATTAAAAAAGTATCAAGAATGAAAACCAACATCAGGCTGCAAATAACCTGAATGTGGTGAGACACGTGGGATCATGCCCCATGCTCAGTGGCTGTGTACAGACACATTGCTGCTTTCAGCCCTGCACCGCTCCCTGTCTGGGAATTGTCATTCTTGGGATCAGACCCTGACAGTTAAAACAGAGAAAAATGGCAGGTGCTCAGGTGTGTAACTTCTATCCAGGTGTTATGTCAGTTCAAGTTTCTCTGGAAAGGCATGAAACTATCACCCCAGAGGTGGGCAAACCTAGGAGTATTTTTGCAGCTTATGTTTGAAAGTAAGAAGGCTTTTCATCACTCTCCTCTTTCTTCTCAACTGTGCAAAAGCAGAGTAAGGTCCTCATCTAGACATTTCAGTCTTGAACACAATGTCTCTCATAACAACGAGTGGAGGGATTGCTGTGTGTGGGTACAGAACATAATAATTTCACTAAATATCAGTTTGCAGAGGAGATGTTTCATACTGTGATTTGTTCTTCCAGAATATTAATCTATTGTGGTGCAGTAGAAATGCTTCCAAAATAACCAGTTACCTATCGTAGTCATTTCCATAGGTAGCTCAGACCCAGGGTTTGGAAAAAGCTGAAACACAGCTGACCAATGGCATCACTGCCAAAAACAAATAAGATTAGGTTGTCTATGAAATAATACAACGTCATAAACAGAGGGCCACTGCTATTACAGCCCCCCACCTCTGGCACTGTCTGTTTGGGATAGGTAGATTTTTTTCCTAGTGTTTCTGGGCACTGGTGCCAGACATTTACTTTCCCATCAGAGCACTGGCTGAGCCAATGCCTTAGCACTGGTTATGAGTGTATAGGGGTAGAATTTAAACCAAGTACCTTAAACACTGCTGGAAGGGCTTCAGTTGTGTTTGTCTCATGCCTTCATAAGTGATCTTCTCTACTTTAATAACACTAATTTTCCAGAACAGCTGGAAGTCAGGCAGAGGAAAGTAGGAGCCATCTTTACACATCTATAAGCACAAGGAAGCATTGGCGCCCACTCCTTTTCATAGCACAGCCTGTGGTACTCCTGCTAAACTGTGACTGGTGACAAACTGAACAGAAAAGGCACTGAATAATTCGTACTCCAAAAGGATCTTGAAACCTTCTTTTTTGTATGGATGTGTAACAATCTCTCAGCTGTTATCCAAGTGCTCATTTCTCTGATAGTACTGAAGGCCACTGCTTGATGATCAAAAATTTCTGTGAGCACTGAGCAAGCAGGGATGGAACAGGTTCTCTCCTGTGTGAAGTCTGTCAAGTCACTTCACTCCATGCATGAATGCTGGACTTACGAACTTCTGGAGCCTTCAGCCACACAGAGCTCGAAGTCTACATGGCTGAAGCCTGCTACACTTCCCATTCTTTCTATCCTGTAATCATGAAATATAACAATTTGTTATTGACACAATATTAAGAATAAATTCAAATACCTCTGATAGTAAATAGAAAGTCAAAGGGGTTTTTTTCGTACAATACAGAGCAACAAGGCAAAAAGGAATCCATCCCTCTGCAATTGCTATGAAACTTGAGAAATACTTTCCGGGCTGGAATCCTGAGTAAGGATGTGTGTGCTTTGAGTGCCAGAGCTCCACAGAAACCCTTTTCTAGAAATCTTTTTTTTTTTTTTTTTTTTTGATTGGTAGTTGAAAAAAAATACCATGCCTAGATATTTGGGACTGGGAACCAGCTGATTTCACGGAATTCAGTCCTAGCACCACAGCTATCTCTGCAACACAGACAAAGCTTGGAAGCAGGGAACAAGATCATCAATACTCAGACAACCTTACCTTTATTTGCTATGTTTCACTGTAGAATTCATGTTGATGCATTTGAATGCAACTTGAATATTGTCTTTGGAAAAAAGTCTTATTCAATGTCCTACTGCTCCCGCCAAAGGCTTCTAAATACAATATGAGGGCTATGTTGAAGGCTGACTCAGTGCCATACCCACAAGAAGCTTAGTGCTGCAGTACAGTGCTATAGCTCTGTTTGTGGGATACTGAATTCCTACCTTGCCTGTCTGCATGCAGCTTGCAGGGCTAGGAAAATACCTCCTCCATGGGATGCTGAAGACACAATTTTCCTCCTCTCCCTATTCTAGCTCTCCACATGCTCCCACTCACATTTCTCACATTGCGCTTAGCACCTCTTCTCCATCTCACTGCTGCTGCCTTTTCTCAGACCGTTTCTAGTTTGCTGCCTGGTCACACCTGTAGGAAGAAATACTCAGGCTCTTCATTAGCACTTCCAGAAGCCAAATCTATGTATTACCATGGGTGTGAAGTACCTCACACTTAGGACAGCGCATCTGTTATCCTGCAAGAAGGATGAGAGCAGCAGCAAAGACAATTGCCATGCCCACAACCTGATCCATATGTCTGTAGACTTATGGATTGCAGAAACCCAGTCCCAGAGTTGATCAGTATTCCCTTCACCCATTGCGTAATCCCACAAGCTTCAAACAGTAACAAACTCACTTCCGCTGTACTAATAATTCTGCTTCTCCATATGCTGAATGTTTCACACCCATTCTGGGATCCAGGAACTAAGAAATGTGATACATATATAAAATATCACCCAAAAAAAGTTGGAATGCCACAGAAGCCAGAGCACAAGAGTGCCCTTCTTTGATTGCCATGGGAGCCAGGAAGGAAATGTGAAACTAATATAAAACTTTCCTAAGTCCCACATGGCACAGAGTGAGCCAATTGCCCTATGGGGCAGCAAAGCTAAATTCAATTGCAAATTACTGACTTGTTGGAAGAGAATGTAATGACACTTTACAGTGTCCAGTGAATAAAATTGCTTGAAACACCCAACCTGATGCTTTTAGAGCAACCTGTCAGTGATGCTTCATTCCAGTTACCAAACATCCTAAATCCTAAGTCACAGGATTTACCAATTTCAACCTTATTTTCATTCTTTAATGGGAGTGTAACGTGCAAATTCATTCCAGCAAGCTCAAGTCTTCTTAATTAGGAGGTGAATAGAAAAGAATGAGGTTCTTTAAGGGACAATTCAGATCTTCACTGAAGTGAACTGCAGTCCCTAGAGGGGCAGAAACAGCACAAGCTTTCATAAAATCTTCTGCAACAGATTAGGAGTTATTGTCTGGAAATGATCTAACAAATTCACCACAAAGAATTGTTGTCAGCACGAAATAGAAATGTGATAAGAAAAGATACAGTAGCCCTCAGCATGTTTATGTTTAATATTTCTTACATCCCTACTTGCTGATTTTATTTTTTATTCTAAGTCTTTTTTCCTTCTTTCCCTCCCCCCCTTTCCCTCCTTTCCTTTCTGATACTCATTGATTTCTGTCACCAGATGCCTTTCCAATTTGCTATGTTCTCAGACTTGCCTCTCTCCTCCCCTCCTCATTCCTTTTGCTGTGAAAGCTGAGGGTCTCAGCCTGAATGCCCCTCTTACTTGTGAACAATAGTCTTTAGTAATGCGCACTAAAGAATACACATTCCCCTTTTATAAAGCACACACATGGAGAATGAACAGGAGTTATAGGTAGAGCAAATTTTCTTCAAAGCAGCAGGGGCTGGTGTGCTATCCATTCGCTGTCATTCAACCTCAAGCATGACCTCTTCATAGTGCAAGACAAGTAGATTCTCCATTTTTCTCTCATTCATGTCCCACCTTTCTCATCCTCCTACACAGTCCATCACACTCAAAGAATTTCTGCCATGGCATTACAGGCACACATTTATGCAGGATCGTCACAGAGTACCAGAATAAAATGAATCCAGTTCAACCATTCATTGTTCATTAGTTCATCACCAACATCTAGCCACTCTGTGGGAATAGCCTCATTCTGACAGGCCTTGGACTTGTGTCAATACCATCAGCTTCTCTTTCTCTATGGCCTATAAAATTAAATCAGATGGAAAAGATCTTCAGCCTGAGGAATTTACAGACCAACTAAAGGAGTAGAAAGTGAATCAAAGCTTCCGAGGGACAGAGCAGCAGTGCTGTGGACAGCACCACCTCTCGTATCAACAAATGAGTGGGTTTTGACACACACAGGCATCCTGACAGTAAGCAGGTCACACCAAAGGAGCGGAGACTGGAAAGTGCTCCCACCATTGTATATAGATGAGTTCAACCCACACGGAAATAAGGGAAGAAAGGCAGTAAGGCTGGTCATATCAGTGGTAGCAATGGACAGGAACTAGGAAGAACAGGAAGAAGGTGGAGAAGATAGAGACAGGCATGTTGATGGTGAAGCTCTCAAAATTGTTGCTTTCAAGAAGGCATGCAAGGAAGGGGAATTCTAGGCCTATCCCACAGGAAGAAGAGCCTATTCATGACATCACAGTGTCCTGTATGCTAGTGTTAATAGTTACTCCATCATTTCACAGAGTTGTGTGACCTTCCCTTGCCTTAATTACTAACCAAGTGCTACTGATTCCAGTGCAACAGGGGGGAGAGACAAGAACTGGTGGTTAGTGGGGTAAAGATGTCCATGTTCATTTGCCTCACAATGCAACAGCCACTGTGTTTGCCAGATGGACAGACATTTCTCCCTGCCCTCTCTGCTTATAACCAGCCCATCCCAGGGAGAGGGCGTAACACCTCTCCTGGAAATGTCTATGAACTTACAGAGGGATCCTGCAGTTCCCAGCAGCTTTGTGCCCTGCACTCCTCAGGAAAATCCCTAATCCAAGGAGTCACAACAGCAGAAAGCAAATGTATCCAACCTCGGAAGAGGGCAGGAGGCAGCACATCCCACATTGATCGTAGGAGAGCCTTCAACAAGAAAAGCTGTTTGAGGAAGCATTGGATAAACTAGGCCTTTGCTACCTTCACTGAAAAGCCTCAGCATGACGTTTGCTCAGCCTGCAAGTCATAATGGAAATGATCAAAAAGGAAAAGTTGGAAGAACTAGCAGGGAATTATCCATCAGTACACATCAAAAATGAATGATCAAGAAAAAAAGCTTCCCTCTTCCAGTGAGAAAATAATGATAGATGGTCAGAAGAAAAATGAATAAGAAGACAGAAATGAAATTTTCAGTCCCTTCTGCAGCTCAGCAGTCATAAGTCTTCCATTAATTTTAGTAATAGAAAGATGATGTATTAATTAGGTTTTGCCCAAGGCATGTCACTTTAATTAAATATCTATTCCCGCTAGGAAAACAGGAAAATGGTTTATTTTCTTTCCTAATTCCTCATCAAGAGCTGAATATTTTCTTACATAATTTCAAAGAATTGCAAACAGTTCTTATTAGGACTAAAGTCTGAAATCCATAATGAGGCATGGAAATTAAATCAAAGCACAGAGTTATATAATACATGGTTTACAAAGATTAGTCACATATTAGACTGAGAAACTATCAGCTTGTTTAAATAGTTGTATATTTTATATTTGACATGAGACAAAATCTCCCACATTTATATCTGAAATATCACAGTACTTTCTGTGAGCCTTCACTTGAAGAATTGCATAATGATTGATGGCATATAAATGCTTCCAGGAGGATCTGACCTGCTTCAAAATAACAACAGGGACAGCTGGCCAGGTAGAAGCAGAGTTCAAATTGCCAGAATATGACTCAGCTTGTTAATTCCTATCGTCCTTGGCTATAAATACAAAAGGAGTGAAGCAATCCTTTTCACATCCAGGTTGTAGGTGTTTAACTAGCCACCCAAAATAAATGCCAGAGCTCTCCAACTAGAGCACAGAAAAAAGCATGTATCAGAGTCAGGTGTCTTCAAAGGTCTTCAGAGGAAGAAGATTATGCCTGCACACCCCTGTCTTATCCAGCACTGCCATCAGGCAGAGGTAATATCACTCTGAAGATCCTTAAATTAGAATATTGCTCGACCTTTGGGACTTCCCCAATCCCTTTGCAAGAGTATTTTGCTATAATCTCTGTTCAGCAGAGAGAAGAATATCTCTGCAAAAGCAGCCTGCCCAAAAAGGCTATTTCTGCCTCCCTTGCCCTATATTCCATGAGATACTGAATAGTTATATATCCAGCATATCCAGAAGTTACCCATGGGGAGAGAAGAGGAGAGGAAGGCACCTGTTCAGAGGAATGTAACTGCCACTAAGGCAATATGTGGACAAGGTGCCCAAAGGTTAGACTGCTTCATGAGCTGCTCATGGGATTTTGTTTTGTAAACTAGGAAAACGGCTTTGTCCTCCTTCGATTTTACACAGCACCTTGTGTAATGGAGCCAGAAATCCTACATCCACGTGAGGTAAGCAATGAAGTCCCGAACCTGAACTTTCACTGAAATCTTCAGTTCACTTTTAACAGAATCCCACTGGCGGGGACATGCAAAAAACTTTAAATAAAAGATAAATGTGCTTTCTGTCTGTTCTGTTCTGTTCTCAGGAAGAAAAAGAGAGGTTAAAAAAAAAAAAAAAAAAAAGGGAAAAAGATTAAATGTAGAAAAATGACCACGACTGGGTAGAATAAGACTTTTCAGAATGAAAGCTGAAGAGGGCCTATCCAAGGAGACTGGTTATAATGCATGTGATTAATTGCATCTTTTCATACTTTGTATTTATTCTTGTAGTCTAACATCATTCATTTGGCCCTGGCCACTCCTGCTTTTCAACTGGAAATTTGATTATTTGTATTTATTTCAATAAAATTCATGAAAAAGAAACTAATATAGTTGGTTTTTGGATAACTTAATCAAATCTGTTCTTGAAAGCTGTGCATGAAAAAAACTGGCAGCTCAAAGCTTATGAAGAAGATGAATACATTTTCCTCAACACATCAACCACTGACACTTTTCCCATGCATTTATCAGTAGGGAAGTTGCACAAAACCTTTTTTTTTTTTGTCAGTCTTATTAAACCAGCTAACAAAGAAGGTCACTTATTAGCAATGCAGATGAGCTGTAAAACACTCTTTCTCTTTCTCCAGCCATTGCAGTATTGTGAATTTGTGCAGGAAGTTTCTTCATGATGAATTTTAAATATATATATAAAAATGCTTGTTCTCAGTAGTGCTAACCATATGCTATTGTGAAAAGAGAAAAGCAAGCAGTACCTATTCTCTCGCAAATTTATTGTAGAAAGACATTTTATGTGTGTTTGGTGTATATAATGGTGCAAAGTCATACCTCTGCTCTTAGTTTTTTTCGGCTCAGTTGTGTAGAGCACAAGAGCCCCAGACACACCTAGCCAGCAAGTTAACCAGGGCTGTCCCTATTCATTCAGGTCTTTGATTTTCTCCTCTTTCTCTGAACTTCTGGCTTTTCAGGTTGGTGAGCAAGAAATCAGTCTCAGCACTGCTCTCATCCCTCTGACTCCAGGACTAACTGGTCTGACAGCAAGACCCTTCTGCTGTTCTTCATTCCTACTCTCTCAACTACAAAGCATCAGTAATGAAAAAATAATATAAGACCTCAATAACATTGCATATATCTTCAGTCAAAGGAAGCAGAGCAACTGAGAGCAATGCCCATGTAGAACATGTTCTGGAGCTCTGACTAGGGCAGGGACAGCCTGGAGTTTTCTCAGGGAACATTTGGAATCTGCTGGAGGGACTTCCTTGGGAACATCTGAGAGAAGAGTGCTTGTGACCTGTCCTTCAGGCAGTGGGCCAGGGAGGATGCACAACTGGGCAGTGACCCCAGGGATATTCTAAAGCAGATAAAGTTAAAAGCTAATAAAAGAACTTGCAGAATTCCTCACAGAAAACTGCTGAAGGGCTCTTGTGGGAAGGAGTGAGCTGGTTGTGTGACAAGCAGAAAATGAAGAGAGTTCTCAAATGGCCCACGATGGCAGAACAAGCGATATTTGAGCTGGTGATATGATATAGTGCCCAGGAAAAATGACTGGCTGCAAAACATGACCACCTACCAGTATAAAAGCATGTACAAAGTGCAGATGTGAAAAAAAAGATTAATTATTATTTATGTATACATCCTGAAGTGTCATTTTCTAAAATCTCTCGGTAGCAAACATGCATGCAGATGCGATAAATCACTAAAGTTACTAAAGATATTGTGCCTACCTGGGATCTCAGTAGGAACTCATACCTACATGGCTTTGCCCAAAAAGCCTTGATTGCCATTTCAGCGTTTCAAAAAATGCTGCAAAACTACCATGGCTTTCCTGCAAGAGTGCTGTTTTGACATGACATCTTTTCAGAAGGAGGAAGGACCTGGCCAGCATGACAGGACATCAGTTAAACCCAGAAGAGCTGTTCTGCACTGCAAAGTGAACTCAAAGGGTGATATTCAGCGCCAACACCTGCACTCAGCTTCAGAAAGGATTTACTCACCTACTCACAAAATCATTGAGTTTGTCCTCTGGTATAATTGTATAGGTGAACAATGCCCGTGAAAACCCAAAAAGACACCATGAGAACAAGCATGTGAGCACTTAAAATTGAGCAATCTCTGAGTGAAAAAAGATAAAGCATCTCCATTTTAATCACTTTAATCTTTGAACCTCACCAGATGTGGTAAGAAAAGGGTAAATTGAGTGTTGGAAGGTTTTCTTTTTCAAAGCTGATTGATCAGAAAACTCTGGAATTGTCTCACATAGAGTCTCTTGTATTCTTCTTTGTTCTAAAAGCAACATCTTTTGGAAACAACTCTCTTAGAGATGATTAAGTGCAAGGAATTGCACAGTTAGGGATGGAATTGTGCTCTCTGAAAAAGGCATGGGGAAGAGGAAGACAGGTAACTCTTCTCTTTTGCTTAGAATACCTATTTTTAAAATTATCTACTATGTATAATCAAAAATCTCTAATACAGAATAACACAATAGTCCCAGAGATAATAGTGCTTATCTCTTGGGTTAATCAAATTAGGAGTGCTTCCCACTGAGTGAAATATAGCAGAAGTGTTCATAGGATTCTGCGTGATATTTGCAGAATTTACAGGGTCATATACTTGGACTTGACCCCATAGATGTCTTAGGGTTGTTATAAGAAAGAGATCGCTTGCTAGAAACTACATAATACATCAAAACTGCTTTTCTTACTGGGCACTGCTCTTTACTATAGATAATCAAAGCTGCTGCTTCTCACCAGACGTACAAGAATCCTCCACTTCAGACGTATAACTTGTAAAGCATTAGAGATCCAGAATCAAATCCACTGCTCTTGAAACAGTTACCATCCATACCTTTACCTCGTAAGACACAACTGACTTTTCACATACCATCCACTTCTGACCACTCTGTATGGAAGTAAAACAAATGAAAGCCATGACGCATCCGGCAGTATTTTTCCCCTAATAGGGGTAGGAGTTTTACTGTAAAGATGTGAAAAATTTTCAGGAGCATTTAATAAACATGGCTATCTCATTTTTCTGTGGCCAACTTAAGACCTTTCTTACAACTCAGATGAGAATATTTTGCTTTAGAAGTCAGCCCCTCCAGCAGGTCAGAGGTAGGAAAAGTGCAATGGAAATACCTGCTGAATGGCAACTTTTGCTGTCCCACATGCTTGTCTACACTTCTGCAGAGAAGATGACCAGTCTCAACCATAACAAAGAATTCTTTCTAAAGAATAATCAGTAAAGAAAAAGAAAAGAAAGAGCAAAATTGTGTCCAATATGAAATTGACGTTGACCACACTTTGAGAAGTAGGCTGGACTAAAGAACTCCTCAAGTCCCTTCCAGCCTGCATCACCCATGATCCCATGCACAGTTCCTAGTGATACCTCTGCTCTGCTCTCATGGATATGAGACACAAGGTGAAGGAAATTCACCTCAAACCAGCTCAGAGCAGCAACTCTTGCTAGACATAGGGCTTGCCAATGCAAATGGAGAACCGGACAGAAGTGGATGAGATAATTAAGCCAGGCTATGAAAAAGATATGGAGCTCTCAGAACCTGAAACATATTTCCAAGTTCAGCTTGCATGAGTCTCCTGACTGGAAAATAATCAAGGGAGAGACAGAAGAGAAGAAAGACTGCCCTAAACAGTGCTTCAAACTCTAACACTGGTTGACCCCTACCTCTACATCTACCTGTGAAGGGCAGGTGCTTTCTCTTAATTTGGCACTTCTTAGTGATCTGTAGTGCTGACCTCCCCAAAGAGCGAATTTCATTTCAGTAACAACTAGCATATAGAAGAGAAAATAATAAGCATGCCTTTGTATGAACACAGTACATCTTCCTGAACAAAAGAGGTGATTCCATAAAATCCATGGCTTTACTGTGTGCTTCATGCTGCTCTTCCACTTCAAGTTCTGTTTTACTTGTTTAAGTTTGATCCACTGGAGAATAAGTATGTGTTTTAAGTGATGTGGAAATTGAAGTAATGATTATTAAAAAGCAAAGTAGCTTCTGATTTGGTTCCAAGCCATCTGAAGAAGGATGACTATCTCTGTGAATACTTTTGGTGAGAAAGCTTTCGAAAGAAAATAACTGGAAACAGTCTGTATGGTTTAACCCCAGCTGGCAATTAAGTATCATGCAGCCACTCACTCACTCCCCCCAGTGGAGAGGAGAACTGAAAGGAAAAGGTAAACCTCATGTATTGTGATAAGTGCAATTTAATTATTGAAACAAAATATAATAATGATACTAAAAATTGGAATAATAATAATAATAAGAAGGAAAGAGAATAACAGAAGAAAAACACGAGATGCACAACACAATTGCTCACCATACATGATGGTGATGCCCAGCCCAACCCCAAACAGTGATCTTACAGGTAACTCCCCCAGTTTATATATTGGGCATAATGTTCTACAATATGGAGTATCCCTTTGCTCTGTTTAGGACACTTGTCCTGACCATGTTCCCTCCCAGCTTCTTTTGCAGCTCCTCACTAGCAGAGCGTGACACAGTGAAAAGTCCTTGACATAGAATAAGCCCTACTTAAGCACCAACCAAAACATCAATGCATCGTGAACTGTTGTAGTCTCTTCTTGGAAATATTTCTATGGAGATTTTTGGGGCAGACAGCATGGCTTTAAAAAAAAATTAATTATGTATTTTAGGAAATCTCTCTTCGTACTAGGGCTGCAAGATGCAGATGCTTCATGCTCTGTTATGCCAGAGAATGCAGAAAGGACACATGAGCATGTTTCATGATCAAACATCTGAGGCTGGGGGCCACCAAGTAATGCAGGTACCACACATCTGCATCTGAGGAACTGATTTGAAATCCTGAAGGCCTCCACAAAAATATGTCAAAAGGGCATCATAGGAGACTAGAAAAATTTTAATAAAAATTCTGAGATGTCATAAAAATATATGCATGTTCGTTTTCTTTTTATTTTCCTAATTTTCTTCCCTACCCCACTTCAAGGAGTTGAGCAGCTAAAGTTAAGTGTGTAAACTAAAGGGTGTAGCAGGGTTATCTCAAGAATACAGCTACAGTGCAAAGAGTGTTTGGCTTGGAAAATATTTGAGGAATACTGGTTTAGACCATGAAACTCATTTGGATGCATACTTAGAAGTAGTGATGGATGCATCAACCTGTATGCTTTGTCACACAGGCAACAGACAGAAAGTCAGAAAAAGGCTTAGGTCTTGTATTTTCTTAGCTGCCTTGATTGCTGTTCCTCTTCTGGTTTGTTATTAGAATTAAGTTAGAAAACTCCATTTTAAATGTAGGTTGCCCAGACAGTCCAATCTGACCTTGAATTTGTCTGGCAGCAATCAGAGTTCACCTGTTGCTAAGGAAGCGGACACCCCATGAAGAGACTATTCTGATATTTTTTTTCCAGCATCTTTTTGAAAAGGTGTTGATTTCAGAATGGTACCTGGGATTCCAGTGTGTATCTGATAGCTCAGGCAATGGTAGAGACAAGTCCCAATTTGCTGGTGATGTCAAGGATGACTCAAGTTCTTATCCCTCCACTCACCCATGGATCATGATGGCTTAGAGATGGGTTATTCCTTTCCTAGGAAAAAATGAAACTTATTCTTAAAGTGTTCCTTTGTTATTATTAGTAGTATTCACTGTGGTACTCAGGTAAACTTTTTAAAAAGCATTAAAACCAGAAAGAAAACTTGTAATTTCTAAAATAGTCAAACTATGTCAGCATGTACTGCAGAGCATCATTTCAGAATGACAGCACTCTGTAAGGGCTGATACATAGGGCCTTGTGGACTCTTCCACTCCAGCGTTAATCAGAAACAAATCTTTACATCTGGCTGAAACAATAGCTGTCTTTTTTTTTTTGGCCTTTTCCTTGAAGACATGTTGTAAAAACAGTCCATTTCCTCCAGAGATGAAGTCAACACAAATTAAGTAAACCCGTAAACTAACTTCAGAACACACTTCACTTCTTCAAGCACCTGTAACTGACCTTAGGGAGAACAGCCAGGGATTATAAAGCAACATCCTGGGGAAGTTGAGGCAGATAATACAGCAAAGGCAGCCCTGTGCAGGCTGCATTTTACCCCTCCTGTTTACCTCTGTCATGTTAATATTTAAGGTGTTCAGCTTATGAACAGCAAGTCAACAACTGTTCTCCTCCTACGGCCCTAGGTTCACCCCTTGATGCACAGTGGAGTATTAAAATCCTCCTCTGATCACCAAGATGTTTGTATGGACGCATCATTATCACATTAATTTCTTCACAGAAAGCCCCTTGCTTCAAGAGAGCATTTTCTCATTTCACAGGTGTGAGGAAAAGCCACAGGACAAGCACCAAGGGATGGTTGCAAATTTTGAGTCCTCAGATTGGGAGAACCGGAGTTAGACCTTTGAGCAGTGGGTGTTAAATAGCACTTTACATGCACAGTCTGAAAAAAAAAAAAATCCCTCCCTGACCAAAGTTTCAGCTCTTAGCACACAGGCTCTGAGTCACAGTTCAGCTATCCAGAAAATAAGGAGCATGTGAACAGGGAAATGCTCAACTAAAAACATTCATATATTGCATCTGTGGCAGAGGTAGGGTCAGGATTCAGCTCTCCAAGGAAGCCCTGGGGCTGTTGCTGAATGCTCCCTGCTTTGCCCATTGCACACCTGCCAGTGTCTCTCACAAAATGTAGTTTATAATCCTGAATTTTCAGGCTTTTCAGAAAGCATTGCAGAGATTTTTGTCTTCAAGGTTTTATATGTGAAATTTGGCAGACAATTATAAGCATCTTCTTTCAGTGATGGCTGCTCAGTTCTTGCGGTGAGATGATGTCTCCTAAACTGTTTAGAGATGGAAAGAATCTTAATGTCCATCCTGAAGACTCTTCAAAGTTCTCTCAGCACACAGACATTTGGCACCTCTGTATCCAGCAGTCTACCACTGTTTGAGTTAAAAAAAATGGGACAAGTGATTACACTTCTGCAATAACCCAAAATCTTACTCGTGCCTTGGCAACCACAGGACAGTAGAGGCTTTGCCTGGACCTCAATGTAGTTTTAAGCTGTGAATATACCCTGGGATTTGTGTGCTGTAGTAGATCACTTATTTGTTCATCCATTTGTGTGAATAATACATGAGTGAAGGACACTTGAGTGTTCTTGTGCCATAATGAAAATAGGTCCATTATAGCTTGCTGATTGATTCCTGAATTTCAGCCTGACAACCCAAACAAACAGGGTAAACAGTGCAAAAACAAAACCAAAGCTCATCAGTTGGTACTCCTCCACTTCCTGCCTCCCTGAAACAGTGCTGACATGGATGATTATTGCTGCAAGTCTCTCTCAAAGCCCAAATCCCAAGTTATTATGTAGACTTCTGAATGCTTTCAGTGCTGCCTTATTATTCACAGAATTAACTACTGAATAGCATCCTCAAATGTCATTGTATGAACTTTGAATCTAAAAGCATCTATTTATTCAGTCCAACAACCCACATAACAATGCCTCTCTTCCCATGTTTGCAACAAGAGAGACACAGGAGAGTTACTTTGAACTATCAGCCTTGGATTTCCATGGCTGCTGTAGAGTCCTAATAGGAAAGCAGGGAATTGTATAATTCATGGCTATGAGCTGTCTCCATTTGGAATTTTCTCCTGAGGACACTATTCAGACAACAACAAAAGAGACAAAGCAGTTGCTGGTGCAAGAGCTCATCTCCAGGCTGGATGCAGAAGGTGCTGGTCTCCCTCACCCCCAACAAAGGAATGAACACACGGAAGCTGCAAGTGCTCAGGGCCTTCCATGAGCCACCTGCACCACGAGTCTTTCTCCAAAACAAAGAGGACCCACTTCCTAGTCATTTGATGTGATTTTTCTAGCTGCTCTACACTGATTGCATTCTTTGGCAGGGTTGGTATCCAAAGCTGCACACCTTAAATCAAATCATGCTACATGACCAATAAATGAAAAATACCACTGGGCAATGGGTCAGTGAGCCCACAGAGCATGGTGTGAACTAAACATGGGTTTATAATCTTTTTGAATTGCAATTGTGTAACATGCTTCTGTTTTGGAGGTATGGTCATGCAAATGCTTTTAAGCACAGGATGCTGAGAAGTCATGGGCATTGCAGAAGTGAGTCATTAACTATACTCATCTCATCTTCCAGTGGTAAATTTTCTGCCTATGAAAAGCAGGCCAGTGTATGGCTGCATGTTGTACCACCACTTCCTTTTATCACCCACAGCCAGGTTGTTGCTTTTCAGTCAAATATTCTTGCCACAGGATGCTCTTTGTTTAGAGGGAGCTCAGTATCTCAGGAAGATAAGAATTTCCCAGTATGTGGGATCCTTGCAAGCCTGAGCAACCAGTAAGGCTGCAAATTTGGGAGAACTTCCCAGCATCTGCTTCTCCCTGACCCCAGCAGGTACCTGCATCAGGATCAATGCTTCCAAGCAGCTGTCAGCAGTATCTTACTTCTGTGGAAGTGTCCAGCTTGCAGTCATGCAAGGCAACAGCTCCTTCTCAGGTCCACAGCAGCTCCTAAGACAAATCCTCATTCCAGCACTGTACCCTGTATCATATTCTGTGGCTTGGTCGTCCTGTTTGACACCCTTAGAACTTAGAGCCCTCAGGTTTTGGGTTAAATATCCTGATGGATATAGATGTTGAGGAAGGTCTGGTCTTCCTTGATAACAACGGAACAAAGTAGATTTCCTGAAGGCAGCTTCTGCCTCCTGCTGTCACAGGTCTCCATCTCCTGAAATCTCATTATAGTTGCAATAGTATCATAATGCAGCCTTTGGAGCCAGCCTTTCCGTGGGGAAAATGGCTAGCCTCAAGTGGATGCTTTTGCAGTTATTGTTGTCTGAAAGTTTTAGCAAAAATGAGAAAGGGGTGACATAGTTTCAAGTCTTTTCAGATTAAAGAGAATGTAGAAACCATGTCTCTTATTTTCTGAGCAAGAACCCAAATAAACTTTACTAATACAACCTCTTCTCACAGCTTCTCTTCTGAAGAATATAGAAGGTCCCAACTTATGTATATCAAAGAGCAGGTATAAATACCACAGTAGCAGGTGGATGGTTATTTCAGGAATAGCTTCAGTTCTTTCTCATTTCCCCACTCAGACTGCTGTAAGATGCTAATCCCACTTTGAGGCACCCAGCTCTCCTTCCTTCACTGGTTAGGTGCCACTAAGCCATGTGAATTCCCCTCCTGGAGACAGCAGCTCTGTTCTGGGCACTGCAGCACTCGAATATCACACCATGAAAGTCCGCTTTTCACACCTTTCTTCAAACAGCCACAGGAACAGGGGTTTATTTTTGATGCTGAAGATGCTCTAAAGGCTTCTGGCTTGAAGCATGTTGGCAAGGGCTACAAACCTTCATGGCACAGGGATACCAGTATAGAATATAAAAATAGATGAAGTGTCTGAGAACTAGGAAAACTGCTTTAAAAGGAAATAAAGAAGGTGGTCTAGAAGAATACCCTGAACTCTTCTGGGTGAGTGGACTCTTGCTGCAATTTTGAAAAATGCAAGTTTTAGACATAATTTCCAGCTGTCAGGAAAAGAATATTGTAAATGTTAAGACTGCTGAACATGAATGGGTAGGTAGCAGAAGGAGGCAGAAGATGGAAGAATCAACAATAATCTTTGTATCAACAATAACTTTAATAAACATAGCAATTAGGAAAGGAAACCTCATATACTTATTTGAGCTCCCTTTCTCCCTTGTGCTGTGTTACAGCAATAGCTGCACATTTCCTAATGATTTCTTCCTTATGCCCTCCTTCTTAAATAATGCTGTCTCTGCACCATGGTTTCAGTTTTCATTAATTTCCTTCCTTTCTCCAAGGGAAGTTACATTCCCACTGTCTCTTTTCAAAGCATCCATTGGGTTATTGTGCCCATAATTTCATTTTGCACTAGTTCTTTTGGACCATGATCCACAGACCCCCTGGAATGGAAGAACTCTTTGAACCATGTTATTTAGCTCTTGCTTGGCTGCACTTAAAGAAAAGAACCTGAAAGAGCACTCAGCCTTGCAGTCCTATCCTCATACCTTATGTAGTATTTCACTGCATTATTCATAAATAGCAACCTCCTGCCGTTTGGTCAGGAGCACAGCCATGCAGATAATGCTGGGATATGCCATAATGGAGTAATAAGGCTTCAGCACCACAACCTTTAGAAAAACCTTGAAGAGGTGAACTGGAACTTTGTTGATGGACAAAACTGATAGGGGGCAGAGTAGTAGGAGTGCTAGAAAGTGACATAACAGGAAAAGATAATGAATTAAAATTAATTCACTGGAACATACTGGAATTTGATCCCCCACATTTGACTATTTCTTTTCAAGAAAACAGACACCTAGGACTTCTCATTCCTTTTACTAACTATAGATCTTTTACCAATTGAATGAAAATTACATTGACTTTATATACAGAACCGCAGAAACCCTGTGTGCCAAGTAACTCCAGCAGAGCAGGGTAAAAATCCTCCAGTAATACTAGACATATTAAAAACGGAGATTTTACTGAATAAAACATGACAATGAATAATGTAATCTGCACAGTATTTCTTGCGTTATTAATTTGATGGTAAGTTTAATTAACTTAATGCTGCCCTAAATTTTAATTTTCCTTCTGCTGCAGAATCTTGAGCTAGAAATGCCAAAGGGCATTACAGAAGTTTTATAGAAAACGCTGAAGATTGGTAAGAGTGAAGAGGGGACAGCTGGAATTGTTGGGAATGTAAGGCATGGGCAACTGTGCAGGAGAATGGAATACAAGCTTTGGTACCTGAGTCTTCCAAAAACCAGTAATTAGACAAAGTGGGAAGGCAGGGGGGCACACACCACAGAATTCTTTTCTTCTACAGGCTGGGGCACGCTGGGGCACAAGGTAGGTTGGCAGGATACAGAGTGCCCTGTGACCCTATGCTTAAAGAGGGTTGCCAACTGAGATGTATGTCATTGGAGTTACACAAAGGTTAATTTTCCAACAAAAATTTAAATTTTGAGCTCAGTTTGGTGCTGACTCATCACAAACTCCATAAAGCTGTCAGGTGTTAACAGGCAGCATAGAGGAGACTCTGAAGGAAATATGCTCTAGCAGCAAGTATTATCATTAAATTGGTCTCTTCCTCATAGCTTGGATGTGAGTGTCCTGCTGATGAGGCTCCTGAGCTCTGAGCAATGCTGTGATCAGACAGGTTTTATTCCCCAGAGGATTTACCCACAGGGCTTTAAGCATCCTCCTGCAGCTGGCACTGGTGTCTCTGGGTACTCACATCCAGGCATTAAAGGTCTGCTGTAGGGAAGAATTTTCACTTGATCTCCAGACACTGAGATGCATCCCAGGAGGAGACATTTAGGAAATTATGTTTTATCTACACATTTATTCGGTAGAGCTCCAAGTATACCAGGCTAGAACCAGTATACCCTCACACAAAGGGAAAGACCCTGACTGTCTTACATTCAAGAGGTCCAAGGTGGTCCACAGACTGGCACTCATGAGAGAAAGGACCAAGGCAAATGCAGAGTTACTCTGTGTACTCTATTCTAGATACTAGATTTTGTATGGTTCAGTAAATGTGAGTACACAAAATACATTTCTGTGATCCTTCAAATTTTCCTCGTATTTTCTGTTGCAACACAGCCTGCTGCATTGCAGACCTGCTTTCTAGCAAGTTTTGCCCATTTCTTTAAAGTTTTCACTGGTAAATTCAGAAGCTGTGCTGCTGGCCAGCTGCCAAGCTGCTCTTTTCCTTCACAGCTACAAAACGGAATCCTCCTAAATAGGAGCTGTTACTGACAGCCAACAAATTACTTTTATCTAGAAAACAGCACATTTGGCTCTTTGAAGAACGAATCTTTTTGCCCTGGTTTTCCAGGCCAATGGAGTGCAATTCCAGAATTCTCATGCACATCTGCCTTCATGGGTTTTGAGTCTCAGCCTTTATCTTTCCAGCATCAGAGCAAAGATGCCTGATCTTCAGTCAGATGGTGGGTCCCTGTCTCCCAGGTCCTCCCAAAAGGAGGACCAAGACTGGAGTTTCACTATGAAGGAGAAAAGCCACCACAGTTCTTTCCCTGTTCTCCTCTGTCATGGTATAATTCCCTCTGAGACAGAGAAAGCATGCCAAGAAATCACTTACACCCAGCTGGTTGCTGCTTGCATGAGCAACAACATGCCTGCTCTCAGCCATAAACCATGAATTTCTTGTGTCAGGTATGACTGACATCTTGTGTACAGTAATAGGACACAAAAGGTTGAGAGCTTAGAAATGTTTCACTTTCCTATTTCCATCTTGCCTTCTCAGTGAGAGAAGAACCTTTCAGCTCTTGGTGGATTAATTATTTGTTCATGACCTCATCAAGAACCTGGGAAATCTACACAGGAGTATGAGCACTTCCCATATGGAGGAGACATGACCTTAAACATCCAGAAGCTGATGGCTGCACCACCAGAAGTGCAGCTGAAAGAGGGACCTGGGGAAGATTTAAATCCTAAATGGATCCCATGAAGACCTCAAAGAAGGATTTAAATACTAGTGTATTTAATCAGTCTTGGCAATGCAGAGTATGAAGAAGACATGGTCTTGAATAAAACAGCAAAATTTTGTTTTCTGTTGTTTTACAAACTTATTTTTATAGATCCATATAACAAACTTTCTCTAGTTTAGGTCCATGAACTAACTATTTTTCACTTGCTTTAACTAAAACCTAGCTTCACTTTTAGGGAATTTCATTCCATCTCCACCAGAAGAGGGAGGGACCAACACTTGGAGGGTGTTCATGTAAAGCTCCTGAGGTCTCTACCAGACATCCAAAGGCATCACATTACATCTCCACCAGACAGATGATCTTCAGGGTTTACTCCTGGTATTTGGTGTTCCCTACTTCCAGTAAGTACCAAACATTCCTTCAGTAATTGGATGGAGTTCACAGCAAAACCAAGAAAGAGCCAAGGGATCTGTCTGTCAAAGATACTCAGCTACCCAAGGAAGCTGCCAGGCACTGGTGGTTGCTGAAATCAAAGAGAAGCATTACGTCTAATGCTGGCAGTCTCTCGTATCATCAGTAGAGACAAGTTCCTCTCAGAACAGGGGCCTGACTTGGGAGATCTCAGGCACCTTTGGAAAAACCTGAAATGAGGCTGCTGCTGCCCTTGATCAAGCTCAGATTTATCCCCTGATTATCAACAGAAGCAGGCACTGGCCTTTTGCCACTAAAATTAGCTTTTTGTCTCTTGATCCTCCCACTATGGCAACTCGCAGGTACAGGCAGGAATACACACTACAGCTCCATGCAAAAAGCCTTCACGTCTTAAAAGTAGACTTTTAAAACCTGTAATGAATATGTTTTAACTCAGTAACATTTAGGCTCACTCCAGTATGAATTCCAGCATAAGCAGAGTTCCTTCCAGAAAAGACCTACCCACAGCACAACTTTTGTATTTCAAACTATTCTATTTGCAGAGTTATAATAGCACTGGTTTTCCATAAAACAACTGACTGTTACTTCTTTTAAAACTTATTATTTTCATTTAGTTCCTTTTTCATGAGGCTGATGGATGTTCCTTCTCCTCACCACTTCCACGGGAAGGTGAATAGCTCCCTCATGTGCCCCATTCAGTCCCTCATATGAGAGAAAAGTAGAGCTGACGTTTTCCTTGGGAATCCTTCTGTCTGTTCTGCAATTCAAACTACTTCTTATAAGCCACCAGACAGAATATGAATCAGAAACACAGCTCAGGACAGCAACTACCATTGAAGCTTCAGCCTTTCCCTCCCTCCTGTTTACATGCAATAAAAACAGGGGAAATGCTCATACAAAAATACGGCATTTTGGAGGAGAATCGGTCCCTAGATAGGCCAAAAGAAACCCCTAAGGATATGTTTTAAATAATAGTTTCATTGCAAACAAATACTGGGAAAAGAAAAAACAACAACCCACATTTTTCTCATTGGAAAAATATTCTTCATTTCAAGATCAGTTTGCCAGGATGCCAATAACAAATAATATCACAAAGATTCTTTTCACCCAACAACCTCAGAGGCTTCCCAGTGATAGATCCTGGCAGGTTTTTAATACCTCCAAGGCTGAACCTCTCTGGGCAACCTGTGCCACTGTTTGACCACTCTCACAGTAAAAAAAGTCTTCTGTTTAAACAGAATTTGCTATGTTTCAGTTTATGCCCATTGTCTCTTGCCCTTTACCTAAACACTAATTAGAAGAGCCTAACTCCATCTTCTTCACTCCTCCCATTCATCCACATGGATAAGAACCCTCAAGCCTTCTCTTCTCCAGGATGATGCTCCAGCTCCCTAAATCTCTCCTTAAATAAGAGATGCTCCAGTCCCTTCATCATCTTTGTGGCCCCGCACTGGCCTTTTTCCAGGATGTCCATGTCTCTCCTGTACTGGAGAGCCCAGCACTAGACTCAGCACTCCAGATGTGCCTCACCAGTGCTCAAGAGAGGGGAAAGATCAGCTCCCTCCACCTGCTGGTGACGCTCTCTCTATTGTAGCCCAGGAGGCTGTTGGTCTTTGCTGCAAGGGTATGTCATTAGTTCATTGCCAGTTTCTTGTCCAACTGGAGGACCAGAGCCTTTTCTACACAGCTTTCCAGTCAGTTTTCCCCCAGTGTGCACTGGAGAATGAGGCTGCTCCTCCACAGGTACAGCACACTGCATTTTGCAGCACTGAACTACCAGAGCTTCCTATCAGGCCATTTCTCCAGCCCACAGAGATCCTTCTGGATGGCAGCACAACCACCTCAGTTATAAAATGTTCCTCCCAGTATTGTGTCATCAGCTAACTTTGGAGGTAAGAAGTAGAAAAGCAGGCAACCCCATGTGTCAGTCCAGGAGGTCCCATGCTTATTTCATTGACTGGTGTCTATGTGGCCACAGGGGTTTTAGGTGCACTGTAGGAGAGTTTTCTTGGAGCAGGCAGAATTATGTACTGTTCAAATACCCCAAATAAGGGGACAAGATATATCTGCTTTTTCAGTTTCTTCCTAGCTGCTGTGTGAACTCGGGGCACTTGTGTCATTTGCAGTAACACTCAGTAACACTCCCAAAGACAGTCCATTCGCATGGGAACGTCTCTACGGATCAGACAAATGAATAATACCAAGAAAAGGCAGTTGCTGACAAAAATCTGACTTTGGAAAGCGATCAGAAGCTCAGTCTTGAATTCAGTCAGGATTTCAGATATTTGAACAACACAAAAAGATGCAAAGTAGACAAGCATCAAAATTTACTGCTTCTGGCCTTAGTCAGCTTGAACATTTATATCTAAGATTAAAAATTCATTGGAGTAGCGTTGTGTTTTGAGTCACTCAGCATCATGTCATCTCAACTCTTGTCTTGGGGTCAGAGACTCCGTCTTCACAGCTGTCATGGTTTCACCCCAGCTGTCAACTAAGCACCATGCAGCTGCTCGCTCAATTCCCCCTTGTCAGAACGGGGGAGAGAATCAGAAGAGCAAAAGTCACAAAACTCATGGGTTGAGATAAAGACAGTTTAATAGGTAAAGCAAGAGATGTGCATGCAAGCAAAATAATCCAAGGAATCCATTAACCATGTCCCATCAGCAGGCAGGTGTTCAGTCATGTCCAGGAAAGCAGGACTCCATCACACATAACAGTGACTTGGGAAGACAAAACCAATCATTTCAAATGTATCCCACTCCCTTCTTCCCCCAGTTTTATATGCTGAGCATGACCCTATATGTTATGGAATATTCCATTGGTCAGTTGAGGTCAGCCATCCCGGCTGTGTCCCCTCCCAGCATCTTGTGCACTTCCCAGGCCCCTCGCTGGTGAGGTGGAATGAGAGGCTCTGACTCCATGTCAGCACTGCTCAGCAGTAACAAAAACATCAGTGAGTTATCAGCACTGTTTTGGTCAAAAATCCAAACCCATAGCCCCATATGAGCTATTGTTAAGAAAATTAGCTTTATCCTAGCCAAAACCAGCATAGCAGTCTACTCAATTCCTTCAGGATGAACTCTTAACTCCATAAGGCTGCTTATCTGTTTCACCCTGGACTGCAGGAAGTGTGGGATCCCAGCACACAGGGCTTGCAGGATGGTCACCGTCCCAGCAGACTGGTGCTGCAGACAAAAGTGGTTTAATAGCACAGACCTGCTACAAGATACGTGCTGGCACTGTCAAAACTGTTCTCTGCAGCCTGGTTTCTGCTGCCAAATACTCTGCTAGCTTTATAGGCTTCTTCCAGCTGAAGACAGTTTTACTTATTCCAAAGACCTGTTGCCATACACTTGGTGTTAGCTCATGCTTGGGTTAGGAGGTATGGCCTGAAGTCACCAGAAATCTCCAGGATTTACCAGCCACCATGAAGTCCTGCATACCCCTGCCCTCTTTGCCCTCTTGAAATGGGTAAAAATCTTTAGAATGGTCACATACTGATTTGTCCAAATTAAAAGAGGACATGAAGAGTTGGTGAAAGTGGAGGAAAATGAACTCTGAAAATAGATAAGAGTCTCAAATAAAGGTATGGCTGTGTATTAATCTAATGGATGAGATTATAAAGTACTTCTGAATGTTAAACACAACGTCACACTGATCCAGCAAGTTTGGGCTGATTTAACTCCCTCAGTGTCCATGCCAATTGGTGAGAATCCTTAAATGCAGAAAACTACAAATCTAGTATGAGAAGCTGTGCTAACACTGACAATACAGAAGTTATGTAATTACAAGCAGGGACCAGTAACACTAGGATACATCCAGCCAACTTGCACTTTTCCAAGCAATGTAAATGTGTAGACGTGTAGGAACCCATGTTAGCCCGTGTGAAGTATGCAAGTCAATCAGACAGCAAATGGATACCACAGAGCAGTGCAATACAGATGGTATAAAAGGGGGAGCAAACCTCCCAGCTTTTGGCCTGGTAGCTGATAGAAAATGATATCATGTTTCCCCTGCCAGGGCTCTTGACAGTGCTCTGCTGGCAGGCGTGCTACTTGAATAAGGACACCTGAGTGCAGCAGCAGTGGCATTTGGAAGGGCACGTGGCCAGAGAGAGGTGAGGGCAGAGTCAGATCCTGGGCAGAGCCAGCTGCCCTCAGACACGGTCACAGCTTTCCCACAGGGAAGGACAGCAAAGCAAGGTGAGCTGGGAAAGCAGGAAATAACTTTAGTAAAACATTTGGATAACGCAATCTAAATACAATGCTGTTAAACCCAAGGATCATCCAGCTGTAGTTCCAAGCCAGCTCTCCTCAATTTTTTTCTGCATTATTTTCTTTTTTACCATCACAAAGATATGAAAGAAACTACTATCTGACGGTGAGGGCAAGCATATGAAAAAGAAGAGAGAAAACACTCTTGACACCACACCATCTAAGTTTGCAAAACTCAGGCACACACTGAAATGGGAAGGTCACGTTCAAGTGTGGGTCAATTGATATAAAAATAAGCAATTCAGATTTCAATGGCCCTGTCTATGCCAAGTCTGAGGTCAGGGGAGTTAAGTGGTCATTTTCCCTTGAAATACTCAGCCTGTGACTTCAAAACAAATAGGCAGCACTTGTGTCTAGCATCTTAGCCACTTTACAAAAACCTAGGTGGGAAACAGACATCTTTCTCTTGACCTGAGGATCACACCAGCAACCACCGTGATGACGTAACAATAAAAAAAAAAAAACAAAAACAAAAACAAAAAAACCCCACCACACACACACACACAAAAAAAAAAAAAAAAAACAAACCACAAAACAAAAACACACAAACACAAGAACCCCAAACACAAAATCAAATCAAACCAACCAAATAAACAAAAAACACCACCACCAAACCACACCAAACTAGGAACACATTTCAAGCAGGATCTCTCCACAACTATATAAGCATTCACACAGCTGCTCACCCAGACCCCTGCCCCAGCAGGGTGGGAGAAAGAGCAGGAAAACCAAAAGCAAGAAGACTTTATGAGTCAACATAGAGACAATTTAATAAGTGATGCAAAGGCACTCACTCACAAGCAGACCAATGCCCAGACAGCCAAGGAGCAATAGTCAGCTTGGAAGGCAAAATCCCCAGTGTTGTTTTTGCTTAAGCACATGTCATGTGACATGAGATATCCCTTTGGTCAGTTGGGGTCAGCTGTGTCCCCACCCCACCTTTTGTTAATTCCCTACTCACTGGGGAATGCAGAGTAAGAAATGGAGGGAATCTCCACACTGTGCAAGCACTGCCCAGCAATTGACAAAACCTTCTTATGTTATCAACACTCTCAATCACAAATCCAAAGCGCAGGATTATAGGGACTTCTATAGATAGCTCTATCCCAGCCCAGTACATCTTGATAACAGGGATTTTAGTTTTAAAAATTCCTTTGCAGAAAGCAACAATGCATTAGGTACCACCTAAGAATATGTATGCAAGGATTCCCTAACCAGTGCAAGATGCATTAGTTAAGAAAGTGGGGTTATTGCATTACTTGTAATAGACTCGATGTTTGAAAACTTGACAGAAAGCTCTGGAGAAAAACAATCAGCAAAGCAACACAGAGGATGCATAGAGGCAAGCTGCCAGAAAGCAGTGGAAAGGTCAAAGGACAAGCAGAGGAGAGCAGTCTCCTTTAAACACCCAGAACATGGAGCAAAACTTCCTTAGATGCAAGAAACTAACACCAGAAAATAGTACTATGGGAGGGGGGTGGGGTTAGAGAAGTGTTTCTTTTTTACCTCTTCTGAAGTAAAGTAGTATCAAGCTGTCAGGGAGTGTGTCTACATAGAGTTGTGCACTACCGGCATTAGTTACCTTCCAAGAACACCATGAACAGGAGCTGTTTTAAATCCATTTTCTTTGAAATGGATTTGCTCCAGATGATTTTTTTTTTCAAGAACTACAGGTCATGGCTGCAATTGCTCTTGGAGGAAAGGAGATGGCAGGTGTCAGAGGTAATCACGTGCCATCACCGGTCATGGGGCTGCTACAAACTGTAATAACCCTGTCATGACAATGATAGGTTGAGGTCATGACCACGAGGGCAAAGGGTACATTAGGCTCATGACAGCAATGCAGGCACTATTCAGTATCTCACAGCTTCAAGTTTCACTAGATTTTGCTTTTTTTCTTTTCTTTTTTTTTTTTTTTTTGTTTGTTTCTTCTACTGCAAGGACAGCACGGCAGCTTGCTTACCTTTGGCATCATGGTAAATTAAAGGGAATATAAGGAGAACATTAGAAGCATACTTGCTATTTCCCTGAAGAAGTTAAGATGATTAGTTCAGAGAAAAGGGGAAAGCAGCTAGTGAATACTGAAAATTGCTCCTGGAGTTTGCCATGAAGCAGCTGTGAGCCTTCCATCATCAGCCGACTTTGCAAGGACCAGGAATGCCTTCCACTTGCCAAGCCATAGTGGGTAGATCCAGTCAAGCCACCAGATCATCTCTCATGCCATACTTGGTACAGCTCCTTTTAGTGAATAGATTTGATGTTGCCTACTGTAGGAAAGGTCAATAGTGTGGAAAAAGAGAAAGGAGTTTTCTTACTGGTAGCTCATAGGACTGAGGCCCCCACATCCTAGTTCTGTCCTTCATGTGTGGTTATTTTCCAGTGAACGCAACTCCATTCTCCCTACAGCCTGAAATATCCAAATGCTGAGTGCACTACTCACTCTTAACTTTCATCAGAGCTGTCCTCAAGCACATTGGCCACAATGTGCCCTGCGACTAACACTGGAGGTTGCTGAGGAAAACAAGACCAGCTAATTTCTGAATTTCAGGATTTGTAGCAGTTATTTACACTACTCTAAAAAAGAGGCATTTGCTTTTATGGTATTTTAAGAACAGTTCCAAAAATCTGCTTTAAAAACAAATGCATCAAAAGGCAGTTAAGTCATCTAATATAAACTCCTGTCATTAAAAATCCTATTCCTTTGAAGTTCTCATCTGTAGGAAGTTGTTTACGCATTTTTCATGTTTTGTTTACTTTGTTAAAAATTTTGCTTTGGGCTGTATAGACTAATTTCAGCAATCTCCATTCTTACACATCTTTTGATTATTAATATTACAATACAGTATGGCTAAGGAGGTCGTCTACAAGGCTTTAAATAGATTTAGATAGCTCTTACATGAGCTTTGGGCCTTTAAATTATCAACTACACACCAAAGAGATTAATGTTCCTTTGTTGCAACATCCTTTGATTTAGGCAAAACAGTTTGAAGAATGATTAAAACATACACATAATTAAAAGGTTCCATAGCACTCTTGTACCTTGTTAATTAGAGCAATCTCCATGTGCCTACTTATTTCAAGATACTTAATATAAATCACTCAAATCGCTAATTCTGTTTCTTCATCAAGTGAAATAACAAGAAATAACATTTCCAGACCCCTGTCTTTGAAAAGGGGCATGACTCACACCTATATATACCATCCTGGTCACAGTCCTTCCTATTACTGTTCACACTCCTCCCATGTCTCCCATATTGTCTGTGAAACATATCCAACCCCTAATACACAGCCAATTCCAAAGGGAAATTTTCCATTCTTTTCCTATTAGGAAATACTTGGATTACAAAGCCACAAGCATTGCTGAAGTAACTTACCACTATTATATTCCACTCTACAGATTCTTTTAGCCATGAGAGTGATTCGGTACCTTCTGAACACTCTGGTCAGAAAACTGTGCAGCCACCTTCCTATCCCACACTTATTCTTCATCTGCTGTTCAGGAATACCATGAGCTTCAGAATTCCCCTGTTTTCTGTCATGTCTGTTACGTGTGAAGACTTTAGTGAGAATGTCAGTATTTTACCTTCCTCTCAAAGATGGACTTGGCCCCCTCTCCCCTACTCTACTACATTTAACAGTTCAAACAAGGTATAAGCAAATTCTGGATCAACAGCCAGATCTATTTTTGCCCACGCTCCACACCAGGTTTGTATGAAAAGACCATTTTCATTTGTCATTTTTTCACAACATCAAGTCACTTTTGGCTTTTATGTTTAGATATGTTGTTTGGGGTTTTTTTAAATTACCTTCTTATGGATGCTCCTTACCCGGAACATTATCAGTTCACACAGATTTCAAAGGAAAAAAAAAAAAAAAGAAAAAAAGTAAAGCTAGAAGCAAACCCACATACTAAAAATTAATTACCTTCTCTAAATTATTCAATGCTTAACAAATGTATTCAAGCAAATCAATTCAAGGCCATTGAATAGAAGCAATGCCTAGCGTACTCAGAAGCCCAATTTAGCACGATGGGTCAACAGCATAGAGTACTCAGCTGTGAAAGACCAACTAGGATAAAAAATAACCCAATTTAAATTCAGAGTGAATTTAATTTCTGATCTTTTTTAGTATTGCCAAAAAATTACTGAAACACACTATTCCAGTATAAAGTTTCCTAATTTATTACTCCACCTACCTCAAAAACATGTTTTATTCATGTTTCCTGACATGCCTGTGAGTTTTCCCACATTTTATACAATCCTTCTAAGTCCTTAGTTCATGACTATATGATTTCCCATTCTGAAATCCCACCATAGACAAGGCTTCATTATTTCCAGATAAAACTACACTATCATTAGCCAAGAAATTAACATTTTAAACAAGAGCAGCTACAAAACACAAACAATAAAATGAGTACTGAGTAAACAGATCATCATCGAAGTTCCAAGTTCAATGTAATGACAAAATCAACAGCACTGGTGGTGTAAGAAAGGTGACAAAAATTAATGGTTAATACAAGATTTGTTAGTAGAAGCAGTATTTTCCCCAAAAGCAACAGTTTCCTGTGTATTTATTTGTGCAGAGATCAGTTATGGACTCTTAAGTAGGATGTTATATGCATGATATCTGTCCAAGCTTTTCAACAAATGTTCACATGGTCTTAATCACACAATGTGTTTCAAGGATATATACCACTATAACTGCACTTCTAAAAAGCTTTTTGTTGGCTATCTTAAATTATGGTTTAATCCATGAGTATATGCAATTTTTCAAAATGGTAACAAATAAAGAAAAAGCCAGTAAAAGTTTTGGGAGATATTTTATTAATGTACAATTTTATTAGCAATGTACAAGAGACATTTTAATTATCTATGTATCCTGTCTCCTTGAAGTTTGGTAAATGCTTGTCCATATATAAAACTACACAATGCTTTTTTTGCGAAGACCGGAAATTGTGAAAATCTAAGTGCTACAGTATATTTTGTAGTGATTTAACACGTTGTCCAGAAGAGTTACCAGTTACTTCAGTGAAGGACTTCTAAAAATATTTCTGATCAAGTTCAAATGCATCTGTTCATAAATAATGATTGATTTGCTCATGTCCATTGTACTGCCAAGTACAACTGTTTCCAACATAAAATACCGTTTCAATACATTTCTCCACAAGGACAACTAGATAATCCAGTCATATTTACTTTTAACCAAGGCTAATACAAATTTACAAGTAAAGTAACTTTGAAATTTATTCAGAATAATTATTTTCCAACCAGAAGCTTTACTTTGGACAACGCAGAAGTATATTGCAAGTGACATTCTGCAGCAAAAGCTGGAGGCATGAGAGTAACAACAAAGAGAGACTAAGTATCAGCAATACACACTTTTACAAGAATTCTGACCATTCTGAATGTTAACATTGATGACCAGATACTTAAGTTTGTGCGCCTGTCAATCAATACCTCCACAAAAAGAAAAATTAAAAATATCCCACAGAACACAGTATTTCAGAGAACATGTTAGACACTGGCATGACGTTTCTCAGGTCAAATTGGCAACTGAAATTTAACATCCACCTGAGCTTGCTTTGCTAAGCTTACTATTTCAGACAGCTTCACCACCTGAAAAACAGAAAATAATGACTTAATTTCAAAACAATCCTAACTTGACTGAGCTAGGTAAACCTTTTTAAACAAAGTAATGCCAGAGAATCATCAGTAAGATCTTAAAGGGGGAGGTAGGAGTAGGATTATTACCTAGTTCAGTACTTCCCAACCAATTTTAAATGAAAGACAGTCAGGTCTTCTAGAAAATATATGAGTTAATAATGTTTGTTTCTCATTTACAACCAAATATCTTGATAAAACGCTAAAAGTTTTAAATTTTATGTGCCAACCTATTACCCTGGAAGTTGTTGGGATAACCACTCACAAGAGAGTCTATAAATCTAGAGCTGTTTCTTCTCTGAGTTTTTGTTGCAAGCATTTCTGGATCTTATTTTGACACTTTAACGGAGCTTCATCTTCTCTTGCATAACAACTCTAAATCTCTCTGAATTATTTTCTGCTTAGAATGACATGTTATAACTGAGTAAGTGGTTCTCTAGAAAAACAGAAAGACTCAGAAATGTGTTTACCCATGATACAAAATCCACCAGATGCCTTCTAACTTTCTGCAGATCAAAAAATTTTCATCTTCATTGTTGCTACACATTTCTAGTGTGATTCACAAAAACAAAGCAAGGCAAAATACAACAACAACAACAACAAAAAAGACACAAACAATGTGCCTGAATGTCTGACTTTATCTTACGAGGCAAAAGGATGATCAACTACGGTTTTAATCGTGCACACTGAAATATATGGTGTATCAAAGGAAGTGTTACATTGCATTTTTTCATCCATCTCAATTCAAATATTTCTCAAAATTAATAAAGTTAAGTTCTTAGCCATTTCCCTACCAAGCAGAGTGACTGATCTGATCATTGGTCTGGTTTTGGTTTGTGGGGTTCATAAGCCTCTGCCTGCATAGTTGTTTCCCTGACAAACTACGTACTTAGTAAGTTGTTAAACATTTGTTTCAGGTTCTGATAATAACAACTGACACTGATTTATCCTAAACTACCTTAAGTTGATTGAACGGAGTTTCAACTTTTCAATACTCTGCAACAGATGCTATGGTCTGAAAAAAAATATTCATAACCAGCTATCTTACCATTTTTGCAGCTTCATCCAAGTCATCACATGCAAGGATTTTGAGGCCACTAGCTGTTATTAAAGCTTTGGCATCATCAACTCGTGTACCTTAAGAAACAGATAAAATATCACTCATTGAACAGGAGAGTACTACTACTAGGGAATGTCTTCCAAAAGTTAGTGAATAACTTTAGAACACACCTTTAGTAGTTTCAAAGCTGTAAGTCTCTTTTTATTAACTTGCCAATCCTCACCATGTAAACTCAGGGTTTGACATACTTTTCCCATAGCCTTCAAGTTCCAGGCAACTTGCTACACAATATACAAGCTCAATAACATTTGTCAATAAAGACAGAAATGTATTCAAGTACGTATGAAGCACACTCACCTTGCAACCGTACCACAATAGGGATTTTTAGCTCCAAATCCTTTACTGCCATAACAATGCCTTGTGCTATAACGTCACATCGCATAATGCCACCAAAAATATTTACCAGAATAGCCAGTACCTACAGAATCAATGACAATATTCCTGTTAAAAATGGCCAAAGGCACATCATATAAAAGCACCACTCAGCCTTTCAGCCTAAGAAAAATTCAAGCTCTTTATATGTATTAAGGGATTCTGCAAAAGACACAGAACATTTCTGTTCTAGAGAACACTGGCAACAAAAGTACAGTTCTATAAAGTACAGCAAAACATACAGTATAACATAGAGCAGAACAGTTGATTCAAGAAATCAAATCCATCAACTGCTTGTCTTTCCATTTCTAACTGTACTCCAGCAGAGGTACCTCCCACACCAGTACCTCCACATACTGAAGATGCTGAGCTAAAGAATACAGAAAATTTTAAAAATTCTTACACAAGACAGTGTTTATACAGTTCACAAAAAAGCTAGCACGCGTAGAGTTAAGCTATCTGAAATAAATTTTATTCAGGAGGAATATTTAGGAGGACTAAGCCAGCATAGAGGATAGTCTTTTCCTACTAAGCAGTGAAAAGGAAAGGTAAAAAGATCACAGATCAGTGGTGAAAAATTAAAGCAGGAGCCAAAACGGATAAAAAGCCTTGGAGGACAGAATAAACTTAACAAGAGAAAACATTCCTGTGCAACTGGTTAATAAACAGTAACTAGGTTCTCATTACCTTGCAATTAGACTAGCTCATCTTGTTACATCACTGTAAAAAGATGGTTTACATTACTGTACATTATTGCTCCTGCTACTGATGGGCAGAAGCAACTTAGACCGACATCCCAGAAGGCTGTTCCAAACTAGCCCTGAACTGAACCCTGAGTGCAGCCAGACTGCAGTCCATGACACGAGCAGGCTGCACTGCTCTTTGACTTTCAGCACCAGGAATCCCAGTTATAGCCATCGCTTTTTGATAAAAGAGCGAGCAGCTGAAAGAAGGCAGAAAGGAAAAGCCGTATTACGTCTGTTTGGACACTCTCTCTCCGTACATCAGCAGACAACTGACATTGCAAAAACTTGTCCCAAATCACCAACCCCCAGATTCTCCCTTGTTTTCTTCCTTTTCTCTCTGCAATTTAGATGTTCTGTGCCTGTGTCCCTCACTGTTCCCTCAATTCACTGGGAGAATGTGAAGAAAGGACAAGTCTTATGAGAAGTGGCTGAGGGAGCTGGGGTTGTTTAGCCTGGAGAAAAGGAGGTTCAGGGGGATCTTATGGCTCTCTACAACTACTTGAATGGAGATTGTGTAGTGAGTTGGGCGTTGGTCTATCCTACCAAATAACAATCAGTAAAACAAGAGGAAATGGCTTCAAGTTTCACCAGGGGAGTTTCAGATTGGATATTGGGAAAAATTTCTTCCCCACAACTGTTGTTAAGCACTGGCACAAGCTGTCCAGGGAAGTGGTTGAGCCTCCAACCCTGAAGCTACTTAAAGGACTTGTTGTAGGCATGGTTCTTAGGGACATGGTTTAGTGCAGAACTGGGTAGTGTTAGACTTATGGTTCGACTGAATTTTCAAGGTTTTTTCCAAACTAAATGGTTCAATGATTCTGAACACTCTTGCAGAACGTGTCAGACTCGGCATTTTGTAATATAAGTCCTTTCAATGAGGCAGAGACTAAGCTCCTCTGTTAAATCACTCACTATTTGCTTCTGGCCCCTTCCAAAGATGAGCAAGTGCCGCCCAACATTCTCGTGCAAAAGCAGCATATCATTACCCGGTTCTGCAAGTTACTCCCACCTTTTTCAGTTACCCCTTTTTTAATATTTTCCTTTCTCTTTAAAAAATCCCAAACTACCAAGTTCCCACTGAGATAAGCACCTCTTACACAGACCATCAATCCAGTCCTCACATTATTTTTCTGGAACAGTAAAGCTCTTCTTTTAGTTTCAACCGATTTATTATTTTAATATCATGCAAACATTTCTGATAAACTTTGAATAGGATAGCACATTAATGCCCTTCCCAAGCCCATTACAAAATAATTTTATCTTACATTACACATAACCAGTACTTTAGAAACTTGTTTGTGCACAGCACAGCAAACATTCATCTCTACAACTCTATGCATGAAGCAGACTCAGCTGCAAAACGGGTCCAAAAAAAAAAAGGTGGAAACCCATCTGAATACTGCTTTCTATTTGAACAGTGGGTTGTGGGTGTTTCCAACTCCAAGATTTCTGGATTCAAATACAGCTCTAACTTGAACCAGAAAACACAAAACTGTCTACTCAGTACACAGCCAAAGAACCTATTTTTTTAAAAGGTTTTCATGCAACAGGTTTTCATGCCTCCTGCATCTGCACCAAGATTAAACTAACATCTCCATCTTTTACCCTTTCTAATTCTATTCTTACAAAAATATGTTTTCTGGAGGGCATGTACTAAGCATTGTCTTCCAAATCCCAGCCTGTTTATCACTGTGTAGGACCTTGATAAGCCAACTCTTCCCTCACCTTTTTATCAGAGGTAATAAGCTTAAAGGCTTCCGTCACTTGCTGCACTGTAGCACCACCACCAACATCAAGGAAGTTTGCTGGAGTTCCGCCGTGAAGTTTAATTATATCCATTGTGGCCATAGCTAAACCAGCACCATTGACTACATGAGAATAAAGATAACATTTAGAAATTCAGTTTATAAATCCATTAGGTCATTTAACATTCATCAAATAGAACATACCTAAGCAGCCTATGTTTCCATCCAATCCTATATAATTGAGATCTGCTTTTGCAGCATCCTTGTCTCTTTGGTCTTCCTGTGTCCAATCCTGCATATCAAAGATCTTCTTCTGACGATAGGCTGAATTACTGTCAAAGTTTATCTTTGCATCCATGCACATCACTGAAAGGGAAAAAAAACCCCACAACTAACCATCATTTAATATCAGAATAACAGCTCAACTGCTATATGAATGTTAAGTCAAACTTGGCAGCTAGGTCATACAGTCCAAGCACAAAGTTTGGCGGAAAAGACACACTTAGCACTGCAAGTAAATACAAGATTCTGTCCAGTTTACCCACACAATCTGTTAAATACCTTTAACTGCACAAAAAGGATTTCTTGAGACATTCCAAAAACAAAAAAGCTTACAATAAGCTTTTAGATTATGTATATATAGTGTGGGTGCATGCACGTAAGCACATAGAAACACAATGAAATAAATCTCTGAGTTGGAAGAAAAGGTATTGGGAGAAAACACACAAAACTAAGTTTTACTTAGATATAGCAGGTGACGTGGAAAATCTAGAATGCTCAGTAACAACAGAGTAATTACAAACTTTGATGAAAGAGCTACATTCATGTTTAAATTTAAAACTGTTATTCAAGTACAAATATTCTCTACAGATTCATTTTTTATTGAGAGGGGAATTGGCTGTGATTGAATATTAAATAACTAGTCTGCAACTGCATATGCTGAAAACCTAATAAACATCAAGATGTTATTTAATACATCAATAATGTCTTTCAATACATCAAACTCAATCATTCAGTCATTCTGATGTCTGAATAGTAAAGGCAGGAGATTTCTAGAAGGTGCTACTATTCTGGTTACCTTTACAATACCAATTTTGGATACACGAGGTGGCTCAAGTTTCAACTCATGAATTTTGAACAGACCTAATTTCCACAAATGCTTTATCCTGGGTAGTCACTCAAGAGTGGAAGATGTGTTAAAAAATCCTTGAAAAATTAAAAAAGGAAGCTACTTAAACTTAAGATCCTACTTAGAAATTTAGAGCAGATATCTACTATGTTTAGATTGTCAAATTTATATCCTTTATTAAATTTGTTTTTCACTATACCATGTTAACCCTAAGTCCTCTTGCTGTATACAGCTGAAGTTTTAGCAGTGCAAAGCAAGCAAGATTTACAAAAATGTCAAGGTGGTACATGAAGAATGTGAATAAGAAACATTACCAACTCCTGATGCATCTTCCACCATAGGATTTATTTCTATCATGGTAGCATCATATTTCAGAAAGAGATTATATAATTTGATCATATTTTCAGCTGCTTCATCCACCAGATTAGGAGGAAATCCCATTTTCTGGGCAAGCTGAAAGCAAAAGATTGTTTATCAGTTAATTCACGTGTCTCAGTTTAGCTATTATTACACTGTCAATTGAATTTACAGATGTAGAACCTTTCCTGTCTACCTGGGGGAAACAAAAGAGTAACTCCTAGGTTTGAAAAGATTGTTTTCAATATAAAAGACTGCACTTATCCTAAAACACAGGCAGTAAAAATTTATCATCACATGCCTTTAGAAACCCGTATAAAAGCTAGATAAAGCACTGCCAAGTAGTTGGATTTACACTATCACCTGAAAATACTCAACTATCTAGTTCAAATCTGCTTCAAATAAGGGTTTATGACAACTCATGGGTTGAATGCACACACACTTTACAAAATTTAGAAGCAACCCTCCCATCCTTGATAATGTGTACATTAACAATTACCCTAACAGCTTGCTCCTTTTTTATGCCTTCTACTATATCAATCGGTTCCTTAATTATCGCGTCAGGATTCTCTGCAGCAACATCTTCAATATTAACACCACCCTGAGAACTGCCTATCAGCACAGGACCCTAGAACAGAGAGGGGGAAAAAAAAGGCATAAGTAATTTTATACCACAAATCGAAACTCAGCTCTTCCTACATGATACCTTACAGCAATAAAACCTTGTTAGAATTTTTTTTGAGCATTTTACTTGTATCTCTGAGGAGACTGTTATTATCTACTCGATACTCCTATATAAACCTTTTAATAATACTTTACAAATTTTACAGTGTATGTTGGGTCTAATTTCTCTTAAAAAGGAAAACTGTCCTTTGCGTCCACTCTAGCAACAGAGCAATTAACACAGACATACTAATTTTAAATTCTGATAGAAAGATTCAATTTAGTAATCATATGCATTTTATCTTTTAGGTTGTTATTAGAAAAAGAACAACCTTCTCATCTCCATGTTCTCCACTAACCCCCATACAAACACTGATCAAACACCAGGCACTCATTTATTCATTCGTCCATGCTCCAAGTCCAAGGACAAATGTAAGTATGCAAAACCTAGTGATAAATTACTGCAAACCATACCTGTACAGCAACTACAGCCATCACTGAAAGTAAGTCATGGAGTTCTGGCAAAACTGCACTGAATTATTCCATAATAAAAAAATTACGAAACCAGAACTGATAGCATTTGCAGTAGTTTTGTTGTTTGGGGGTTTTTTAAAGCTGTCTAAATCTCAACAAAAGCATCAAGGACTTGCTATCATGGAACCTAAAACTCTCTCCTCCAGTTCACAGTTAAAACACACTCACTTGTATCACCTCAACCTATCTTCCCTTACCTTCCCTTATCAGCATCCATGCACGGATTATGACCGGAGTGTACTAAAGCATGGGTGTACTTATCAGCAGAGGTCTTAAACATTAAACAGCTTTATAACTGTTGACAACTAATTATAGAAAATGTGACCCTGGTTCAGAGAACATGCTTAATAACCACACCATTCCCCTCCCATTACCATCCTTCCAAGTGGAAATATATAGCTGGCAAATTATCCTGCATCTAATAACAAGGTTCAACACAATTAACATTTCTGGATATTCGTATCTTGAACTGTCAGGAAACTACAAACACATCATAAAATAACAATCAAAGTGAACACTTTTGCTTAAAGCATAAACCCCTGTTGGTGAATAATATCCACATCACCAAGTTCCAGTTTCAGATGACTATTTTAGTCTTTCTTCCCCCCTTAAAGGAAGAGGTTTGCAACATTAGGAATAAACACTGTGTGCTATTCAAACCTCACACTTCCTTCTTTTGAAAGGTATTTCCTCATCATAAGCATCCTATGCAAGTTACAGCAACTAGAAGCACATTTAAAAACATAACTTATGAAGTCAGCAGTAAAAACAAAGCACATCCCTATCACAAGGCAATAGCCCACACACTGTACTCAATATACACAAATAAGATTTATTTTTTATACAAGAGCAAGAACAAGTCAGGAAAACATGTTTCCCTTCTTTATCTAATTTGCTTAAATCAGTTACAGGAAATTTTATTTCCATAAGGATCCTTGCTTATTGCTCACACAATTTTAAGAGTCTAAATCTGTTCATTTACAGCATTTTAGCGCCACCCTGAGGCAAATCTCGGCTTCGTACAGCTACATTTCAATCTTCCCTACTCTATTACAGCAAATAGGTAGGTGGCCTAGGTCACATAATTGTACTAAAATCCAACACAACTGATGCTTTCCTATCAAAAAGAACACTACACAGGAAGAGAAAGGAGAAAATACAATATTTAATTCCTAACACTGTTACAAGAAAAAGAAATTAGAGCACAACTAGTCTTCTAATTCCTCCACAGAATGTCATGTCATACTCACACCAGAAATACTCCAGTTACCAAAACCAGTGCCTCCACAAACTCTTAAGCATCTGAACAGATGCATCTGAACAAAAACCCAGTTTTTGTTGAGCTTCAGAAAATAAAAGTTCCAAGACCTGTTTTACCCCAGCTCCATTAAAATTCTTTACCAATTCATGCTCTATGCTCCACAATAGAACACTTGTTTGTCACAAAACACTGACTCATTTCAGTAACCTGGTTTGAAATATAGCCTAAAAAACTACATGCCCACACAGAGAGTTCATACAAGCAGAAAAGACTGTGGTATTCATTTTCCTGAAAGCTCTGAAGACAGACCTGTAGGCCCAAATCTTCTTACCACTTCCTGAAGAGCATTGGCACTCTCAAAATCGAGGGACACACCCATACACATCTAGAACCTCCCCACATTAGAGAAAAGGGATGTTTGATTTTTACAGGACACTTTGCTCTTCCACAACACTTTCCCCTATCTTGTTTCTGACACCCTTAAACAGTGTGTACATGTACATGCACGTATTGAGAACTTAGGCATCCAATAGTAAGTGCAAACTAAAACCAAAATGAAAATAACCCACTCATTCCACCCATCTCCCCCTCAGCCATGTGACTCTGAACTTCAGTTGGGACTACCGATGCTCATTTATTATCCCGTAAATTTAAACTGTACCATTTAAACATCTTTAAAGCACTTCAAAATTAAGGCAATCATATAGTCAGAGATATTAGAAAACCAAATTTGGCTCATGTATACTTTTGGCTTTCAAAAGCAAGCAAGTGAACAACAGTACAATAAGCAGTTTTGTTGACTTTTTAAAAATTCAGTTAAAACAAGTTAACTAGCTTACTTCTATTTCTCATATTACTCACTTGAAAAGACCTTTCCATTGTTATTGCAAAATAGTATTCTCTCCTGGGATATCTGCGCTCACAGATAAATACTTGATTGCATATCCTGCCCTTTTCTCCTGTCTGCTTGGTAAACAACTTCTTTCCAATCATTTGGGAGGAGATATCTTTCGCTTCTTCTGGACTAGAACAAAAGAAGCTCAGAATGTGACACAGAAACTGCTGGAAAAACAGAAGTACCATTAAAAAAAAAATCTTATCTAATTTTTGTTATTTTAAAGTTAAGAATTAAAACACTTGTTTTAAAGAAAGCAATAGGTTCAATTCATAATGTGAAACTTAAGTTTTTCCACTTGGTTGAATAATTTAGAAACAACTTACGAAAAAACTATTTTCACTCCTCCTTTGAGGCCACCTTCAAATGTTCCTTTTCCTCTACCACCAGCTAAAACCTGTGCTTTTACCACAAGATCCTTTGTACCTAGAACAAAAGAAAACCCAAAAATTTGTTATCTGTGACTACTAAAACAAATTGCCCCAAGTAGAATAATAAAGGCTGCTTTAATTTTATCCCCCCTTTTCCAGTCCCACCATTCAAAACACAAACATATAAATTGAAGACTGTATTGCAGCTCACGTAGATTATTCCAAAAGTCTCAAATAATCCACACATTGCAGACAAGATGAAACTGAATACCTGACACACCATAATCCAAGATTTTCCTCAATCAAGTACAAATACCCTATATCTGTAACCACTATCTTCCCAGCAATGATGTGTAACTATAGCACTTACCCAAGCCAGCTTGCAGGTCTACAGCTTTCAGCAGAGCACTGATGCTTAAAGTCAAGTGCTTTGCAGAATTCGGAGGCCTAAACAAATCCATTATTTTTCCAAGAACGGGCAGAGTAAACCCTTCAGCTAGCTCTAATTGTTTAAAAATCCTTTACAAAATATTCTTTTAGGTAGGGGAGACTGAGAACTTGGGTTTAAAAAGTAAAGTATGAGAATAGTCTGAAAGATTAAAAGCAAAGAAAAAAGTTCATAAAGTGATTTAAGGTAATAAAGGAAGAAAAGCTAAGTCCTGTGTTATTATTCAAGTACTTAAGAGTACACAAAGCAACTAGACTGCAAGATGTTAGAGCTGCCCATTCACATTTGTTCACCAGATCCCCATCTCTTCTCATGCCATTAGTTGAGTCACTCTGGTCTTTCTGAGCAAAGGAAGAACTTGCTGTTCTCTTGGATGTGAAAAGGGAACCATGGAAAAGCCTAAGAAAAATTACAGTACTCAGGCAAAACTAGCCACTACTCATACTGAAGAAGATTATGGTAGACATAAAGAAGTTGTGTTGATTCCTGTTTTGACCTGCACCCTGCCTCAACAGGTAAAATTTAACTTGCATAATGTCACAACCTAGGGAGGCTATAAACAAAGGGAATACTCAAGCTACTACTCTTAACTAGCTACTAATTGATTTTACTTCTTGACTGCCTACCTAACAACAGATCTCTGAATTCACAACTGATTTAAAGCCCTTTTTTTTCCCCACAAGAAGCATGAAGGTTATAAACACATAAGTATATGTCAACTTATTACAGCCTATGATCTAACAACCAATTCAGTTCCTGAAAATAACTATTTTTTTAAAGCTACCAAGTACTGTCAATCAAGTAAGATACTTGATAAAAGCCACAGAAGACTTAATTTTATGCAGTTACTCTAAGTGCCAAGCCTGCTTTAGGAAACACTAAGCCTCATGTATGAGTAAGACTGAAAGTAGCAGCTTCATGGATAAATGAAGCCATGTACTCCAACATGCAAGATTAAAGTTCCATCCATCTGAAAACAATTTACCTTGTACATACAAGGAGCATGACTTCTAAGTGTTAATATAAAAGAGAGGAAAATACTTCCTTATCTGTGAAGAGGTTAACAAAACCCACCCCCTCACACTTGTTCACTTGCTCATAATCTACCAGGGCGCCTCCACAAGGATCTCAAGTGCCTCAAATATTTAAGATCTAATATATTCACAGCACTATTTTACTATTTTGAGGTTTCCATGGAAGATCTCACAATGTTTCAGAAGCAATATACTTAACAATCAAGACAAAAAGATTTAACTTACAGTCCACTAGTAAGTTCAGAACAGAGGGTCCTATTTCTCCACTCTACTTTTCATTTCCTACGCTAAGTCCAGAAGCAAAAAAGCTGCTCCTACAGAGAAGTTTTCAGGAAAGCCAAAAGTTCACCCACAGGCACCTCTTTGTGGTGGTCATTCCTCCTAGCAATAAAGACTAGAATTTGAACAAGTCAAAACTAGATCCCAACTAATGCTCCAGTAAGATCTCAATGGAACATCACATTTAGCTCCGGACATAGAAGTTTTTTCTGGCTACTATGATGATTACTGAAATTAAGAGATACCCTCACAAGAAAAGACTAAAGGAGCTTAGCACTTTTTTACATCTATCAAAGGAAAAGAAACCAAGAACACGATTACAGTCCTCAGCCATACCTGTGAGGGATAGAACAAGAACACACAACTGTGGTGTGACTCTTGGGGATGGCTCTCTGCAGGGCTAGGAGCTGGACTCAATATTCCATGTGGGTCCCTTCCAACTCAGCATATTCTGTGATTCCATGAACTACATGTACATCATTCATTCCAGTTTCTGCTCTACACCAGCCAGAAACAAAAGCAACCTACTGAGGGAAGTCGATTTTAAAACGGTGCAAGAAAAAAGACCCTTCTTTACACAAAAGACAATGAAGCCTGCCAGGAGATGGGAAAGAAGAACAGAAGAGTCAAAAGGAACTCGATAGAGATGTTCCCTCTGATATTTCTAAGACAACAAATATGAATGTCATTAAATGAGCAGGATATTAATGATTTGTAAATTGTTTTCCTACAGCACTCCAAACAAACTAGCTGCTTGATTGCATAAACACATAACACATCAAGGTTTATTTAACCAGCTATGTTTACAAGCAATTAAGCTGCACAAATGCATCTGAAACAAAATTTAAGATAATATGTCCCAAGAAAACCATAACTTAAGCCATCATGCAGGAAGTTTATTGTTCAATAAACATTTTTCCCACAGCTCCCATATAAAATTACCCTAAAACTAGAGAACAGAAATGTTTGCTCATATAACCCATGTGCAGTGTTAGAGCTGCAGCACTGTCACACAATCTGACACAGAGAACTGCTGATACATAGTAATGCAAGAAAAAAAATTGGAAACCAGCAGCTACCATAGTTTTCTACTCCGTATCAACAGTTGTGCCCTTGTGTTTTGCTTACGTGGCTTTGAAATACTACCAGGCTTTTGTTTCGATAAAATATAGCAGTTTCTGCCCTAGAGCAGGTACACACACACAAAGCCAGGACAGTTTATGTCAGCAAACACAATCCCTCCACTCTTTTCTTGTGCCAGCCTAAGCATTTGTGTGATCTGCCTTGAGAAGAGCAATTCCCTGAAGGCAAAAGCTCATCCAGCAGACAGTACTTTTGCAGACTTCTGTGCCGTGTGCCAAGCACATGCACAGAGACACTTCAGTGAGCAGGACTTCAGCTTTCAGCAGCAGTAACAAACCATAAAGCCTTAACACAGGGCACTAGAACATCAGCACAGATAATGTCCCAGGTAAGCAAGCTACAGGCCACAAATCTCAGAACAAGCATTTGTTAAGCGTCACGTTTCCATGCTGTTTGCAGTCAGCACTAAATGCACATGTAAGTAGCACAGCCTGAAAAAAATTCAGGAAATGTTTAGAAAATTAAGAGTAGATACCAATGAGGACAGGTGTCTGAAACCAGCAGAACGCTGCCTTAGCACTAACGTGTTTAGGACAAACATCATGAAAACGTTCTGCTTTACAAGTTTCCATTCTGACTCCTGTCAAATCACATTAATAGCCACTTCTCTGCCCAACAGCAGTACTGCATTCCACATATTACAGATGCCTTCATGATAACTACGCAAGCCTAATTACTCTGACAAGACAGACAACAATAGAACATAGTGACAGGTCAGTAACACAAGTGTCAACCAAGTTCTCAACTACCATTCAGCTGCAAACTTATCCTGGGAGAGAGAGAGACACATATAACTTTTGCCTTAGCTAGTCTGTATTTCAAAGTTCTAATACCAGAAAAAGTAACTCTCTGGTTATAACATAAACTATTTTTTTTGTTGCACAGATACAATAACAGCTCTAAGTTTAAATAATATAGTTGTATTTACTGGCATTAGGAAGCAAAAATACAGGCTTGTAACTAATAGTTAAAGTGTCAAACTAAATAATGTTCTGACCCTAACTCTGTCAACAGAGGCAGAGAATCTCTTCAGATATACAGTCTGTTTTGTTAATAGGACAGTTATTTAGAATTTTAACTTCAAAATCACATTTTTTTCAGCATTTGAAACTTTTGAGTGTTCAAAGACTCATTGCATGCAAATCAAAAGTATGACTATAGAAATAATTATGGGCCAGGAATCTTCATACTTTCACTGAAAGGACCACACCAGTCAGGAGAGCAAACAGATGTTTTGCTATTACGAAATATTTTCTACTCAAATACTTCCTGACATTAATCAACTGCATCAAGTTCGTCATCAGCTCACAAGACAGGTTTGGTTTTGGCAACAGCCTAAGTCAAGCAATTAAAATACAGAGGTCAAAATTTGAATCTGCTGGTTAGACAAGTTTATTTCACTTAGTGAATTATCATCAACGACATGTTCTGGCATTTTAACTTCAAAGGAGTGAAACACTACAGAAGAAAGCAAAAGCTGAAGCAAAATGTAAGCTTCAGACGCCAAAAAGGTAACATTTGTCAGAATTTAAGTACACATTTGGTTTCTAGACTGCTACCTGCTACTGCTGGTTATCTATGACCAGGTAAGTAGAAACTTAACTGCATGATTTTTTTAACACCTGGGGGATTTCTGCACAAATTTGCCACCTTAGATCATCATCCATGTCCTACAGCATCTGAACAAACACTCTGGAGTTTCAGACTCTACAGACAACTCCAAAGACATAAAATAATATAGTCAAGCAGGTAATTGACCAATGGGGAAAACTGATAATGGCAAAACAACCAAAAAAATACTAGGAAAAAAATCTAGACATGAGCTTTCAGTATGATATAGAACAATTAAAAAAACCCAACAACTTAACCACAGACTACCAAGGAAGGTGTGGCACATACTAGGGAAGAAAACACCCCAGCTATTTTGCCACAGTGCCTGGAATACCTTTCTTTTGATAAAGAAAAAGCATTTTACCTGAGAAAATTCCTTCATACATTGTACTACACTTTGATTTCTGACTAAATTCAAGCCTGAGAAAAAAATTTCTATTTATAAATCACCCAGGTTTACAAATTACTTTTTTAGTTTTTTGAAACAGATACAGGTTATATGCTTAAGCCACAGATGGAAAAATAAATAACAACAAAAAGAACTTCAAAGGCTTTAATAACATTGAAAAGACCTTAAGAAGTCTTAAAAAAAAAATCTATTAATCATGGAACTTTCAGCAGCAATACAGCCAAGCCAATTATTGGAGTCATTCTGTAGAAAACATACCAAAAATAGAACATATAAACCACACAGATATGGAGCTGCACTAGATCTCTTAAAATGCAATAGCAAAAGAAGCAGACTCCATCACTTTTAATCTCCTTTCAAAAACTTTGATGTAGAAAAGTAAAGTGTTATGCACTCAGTTCTCAACACCTCCTATTCTGTACAGCTTTTCGTTTTTCTAAAATTTGACACTCTGCCATGAACATAAAGCTGTGGGATTCACTATCTGAAAATTCGACAAAACTACTGGAACACAAAAGCTTCTTCAAGATACTAATGACTTAAAAAGTCTTACTTCTCAAACCATCATGAATAGAAATATATGCTATAAAAGAAAAGCAGGCTTTGCTACAGACTTGCAATATGTCACTCCCTTCCACACACCTGTTACCGGAGGAAGGCGTCAGGAAGCATCAAAGCCTCAGTTACAGCAATACATACACTTTCACAGGTGCTGTCTTAGCTCAGCAGAACACACTATTTGAAATGCTGTTTGTTATCTGCTACCACACTGATAAAGCATATGTTCTTCAAGAAACAGTCTTTAGGTTCATTAGTCATGTTCTTGATAACAAACACATATCAGCTTCTAAATCAGAACTGCTCACAGTGCTAGCTGGAATGCACGCATGGCTGAGAGCAAACCATAAACTTTGGAGGCAATCATCGGACATGCTGCAGCCTCTTATCAACACCCAGGAACAGAACTTAGCTCATTTTTTCAAAGTTTAAGTGAGATGTTCATGTAACACTGATTTAGCTGCAGCCACAGCTAACGATGATAATCACTGTTAATGGGAAGTTTGTATTTGTTATACATTGGATAAAAAGTTACCCATTTCTAAGTCAAGTATTTGCAAAAGAAATCCAATGCCAAACTCAACCTTTAGTCAGAAATCTGCTCTGTGTAAATTTATCAGGAGCATGTGGTTCAGCACTAGGGAAACAGAGCAAAGAGTATTACCAACTATCTTTGTAACAGTCTAGACACACATCTGAAAAAACAGTTTAACATATGAAATTATTTTTTGGTTTTTTATACCTACTGGTAACTACTCTTACACAACAAAAAAAACCAATGAGCAGGTGGAAAAAAAAAGTGAATTTTTTTTCATTCTCTTAGAGATGTGGTTTGTTTGGTTTGTGTTTTGTTGGGTTTTTTTAAGCACATACTAAATGAAAACTAGTGGGTAAATGGCAACAATAACAAAGAAAACCAAACCACTGGAGCAAAGGATAATCTGTCACCATTCAGAATAAGTTCATGTTTGAGCAATGCCTCAAAAATTCAAGATCCTTCAGCATGTTCTTCCTTTTGGGAAGTCTTCCTTTCCTCATCTCAGCCACAGTGTTGAATAACACCAACTTCAACAAAGTATCTGGCTGTCAACCAGAAGCCCTGAATTCCTTTACTGAAGGATGCTAACTCATACACTGCACAGCTTCATTTTTCTGATACCCAAGAAATTGCAGAGTCACATGCTCCAGATAAGAGGAATACCTGTGACATCACATGGATGACACAGAGCTATAAACCAGCAGTTGGACGTACCTATTTTGCTACAGGATCCCATTCTGAACAAGGAACAAAACAAAGGAACCATGACCTATGAGTTTCTGGGCTGTTGATTAAAGAGCCATAGACAAAGGTTGTCTGTCTCATTTGCCACCAGCAAGATCTGTGCAGATATTAAAGTAGAGCAAAGGGGTATGCCTGATTTTTGAAGTTCTGATCATACTACAAGATCACTCTTGACAGAAGGCGAGGGTCTGAATTTCAAACCATTCTCAGAAGTGCTTTATCATCTTCCTTTCATATTAATAACATTATTATAATTTTGCATCATTTTGCACTCTCTAACAGAAACAAGATAAGGAAAGCAGGAAGACAGTATCTGAATTTCTGGGACATCAGATCTGAAGGAAAATGAGCTTTTCAATTCCTTTCTATACTAAAAAGCAGCAAAACTTGGTCCAGAAGAAAAATTATATTCTTTTTCAGATTTCACTCCTTAAGTTAAATCTACACATGAAACTGAAATGAATCTAACAAAACCTATAACCTCAGGAATCACTACAAATGTATCCACCTGGAGGTGAATAGAGATTTGGGCATGTACACAGGAGAGTGGAATACAACAAGTAACATCCTTCATCAAAACTATGTGACAAGCCTACTCCATTTTTCCAGGGGGAAAAAAAAAAAACAAACTTTATACTATAAAACAACCCAAACAAGCAAATCAACCAACCAAAAAAAATCTCCACCTATTAATGCCTCACACAATAGATGCTGATTCTATATTACGTTCAAATCAAACAAAAAAATTTACTAGTACTCATAATAAGTAAAGTGGCAAATTAATAGGCAGAGTCAAATCTAAATAAAAGCTCAGCCTAAATAAGGTATTTAAGCACCAGGCAAATGAGATTGGATACTTCTTCCACCAAAAATCCAGGAGTTAAAAGTATAACTACAAGCCATCCTGTATGAAGTAGGTGTATTCTGCCAGAAAAGCACACTCACAAAAGACAGGACTTTACTCTTCTTTTGCAGCCTAAAGGTAGGTATGTTTTGCATCTTCTGCTCTCTATGACATCTTGTCACCACCACTGAGGCTCTTCACACAAGATTTCCTTTAAGCTTGCTTGAAAGCAGAAAGAAATCCAGGATTTGCAGAGAATCTATTACTCATCTCAAAGTTTAGGTAGTTATATTAGTCTAGGCTAATACAATTTATTCCTGACCTATTCCTTCACAGGAAGGGCTCTCTTAAAGAGAAGGTATATTCAGAACTCCAATCAATGCCTTACCACGAAAGAGAAAAAGTAGTTACGCCTTGTATCAATCCCATGCCTATTTGTAAAAGTTCTCTTTAATATTATACCTATTTCTTTTGCTACTTTGTAAGCTTCATCTGGTGTCTTGGCAACTACTCCATGTGGAACAGAAATGCCAGCCTCCTTCAACAGTCCCATGCTCAGGTATTCATGGAGCGATAGCCTCCTCTGTTGTTGTTGCTGCACCTGAAATCCATGATTGTTGAGTATTCCTGGACCTCCAGCAAGTGCCTGAAGGAAAAGAATTTAAAAAAAGAAAACAAAAACAACAAAGAACATGACTGTTGTGAAAAACTGCCCCCTTTGTTTAGGTTTAAAAAAAGTCTACATATTAAACAAGTACAGTTCAGTGTCCTAATGCAAACACCTGAACACTTAATCCTACCCTTCCACATTAGTCATTCATGCCTAGTCAGGCATCTGGTTTTGGAGGTTTTATTGGGCAGTGGGAAAGAGCTGGTGAAGCTGCTAGCGCTGACAAGGATCAGCAGGATTAAAACACCCCTGAGTATTCAGTTAACATTTAAGTACTTTAAGGAAAACACCTGTAAGGAAAAGAACCTCGAAGAATTTCAGAAGCATATTGTAACACGAAAATCAGTAGCAACAGAAGTGGAAAACGTTTGCTGCTTTTTTCATATTCCACTATACAGGAACAAGACCTTAATTTTTTACTCACATGAAACAGCAAGCCCACTGAATTCAGCTAATCCATGAACAGAGATTAGCACCAAAAAATTCATGACAAAAAGACTACAAACTTTTTCATTAATTATTTGTTTTCTTTAGTATACCCCATTGGCACAAGCACCAAAGCAATAATCAGCCTGTATTAAAAAGTTTCTAACCCACCGGATTTTTAAGGGGTTTTTTTTTGTTTCACTTTAAATAAGCAAGCAGACAACACAAGAGCTTTACTACGACGTTCCAAGGTAGCGAATCGGCAAGGCCTGTTTAACCTCCAAAGGATTCCTCCTGCAAGCAGGAGGCCCTTTCCTTGGCACAGAACCCAAGGGAGAGGCGCCGGCTGACCGCCGGCCCCGGGAGGCCGCGCGTAACACGAGAGGGGCGCTCACAGCGATCCTCCCCCGTAGGTGGCAGGAGGAGAAAGCGGCACCGGGTGACACGCTGTGTCACACACGGCAGCCCCCGGAGCTCCTTCGTTTGCACCGCCTGCCAGGGGAGCTGCAGCCAAAACCAAGCCCGCGCCCCGCAATGGCATTCACCAGGAACCAAGAGCAGAGGCTGGCGGAGACGCGAGCTGCAAGAATTGAACTGGCACAGCCCGACCTCTCCTATGGGCAAGGTGACGGCGCAGATGGAAACATAGGGTTTTCCAAGCAAGGTAGGGGAAGGGGGCGCTGAAAAGGGATGGAAATAGAACCACGCCGGGAAGAGCTGCCACAAGCAAGAACAGCGCCTGCGGGGGGCCGGAGGTAAGCACAGGGCTGCCAGCACCGCAGGGCAGAAGGGCGGCGAGAGTGGGATGAGACGGCCGCTCCTCCCGCAGGCGCTACACAGGGAGCGACCGCGATCCCGGCCTGGCCCGGCCCGGCCCGGCTCTGCCTCGGCCCCGGCTCCGCCGGCCCGCCCCCTCTCCCGAGCGGCCGCTGTACCTTCCCCGCGGCGGAGCCCAGCGCGGTGCGGAGCCCACTGCCCCTGAGCCCGGCCGACGCCCGGCTGCAGATCATGGAGGCCGCCATGGCCGAGCCCCTTCGCCCTCAGGTGCCCCTGGCAGCGCGCACGCGCCGCTCCCGGGGGGCGGGGCAGGAAGCGCCTGGCGCGGCGCCGCTGCCCGCGGGGCCGCCCCGAGGGGAGGAGCCGCTCTGTGGGGGCCTCCTAGCCCCCTTGTTTTTCAACTGGTTTGGCTTTAGTAAAGGTTACTTTTTTCTGTCACGGATCCTAAAAGGGGTTGTAATCCAACCACAACCTTTCCACCGCGTCGGCCTCGGCTGGCACCGCCTGTGTCAAAGGGGAGGAGAGGGGCACAGCTGCCTTCTGCCGCCCCACCCTGCCGGTTCAGCTTCAGAATGGAAAATTTTTCTCTATTTTTGCTCTGAGGAATTTATTTTTTTTTCCTGTTTCAGGGTATTTTCATGCAACAACTCAAACGCACCCATTATTTGATAGGACAAGAGGAAATGGCTTTAAACGGAAACAGGGCAGGTTTAGATTAGACATTAGGAAGAAATTCTTTACTGAGGATGGGGAGGCACTGTCAAAGGCTGCCCAGAGAAACTGTGGCTGCCCCATCCCTGGAAGCATTCAAGGCCAGGTTGGATGCGGCTCTGAGTAACCTGGTCTAGTGGAAGGTGTCCCTGCCCATCATAGAGGGGTTGGAACTAGATGATCTTTAAGGTCTCTTCCAACACAAACCGTTCTATGATTCTGTGACTGCAGTCCCAGTATTTCTACATATTTTGCAGCTCATCTTCCCCCTGCCCCATAGCAGGCCTCTCCCCCACCCCCCGCCACAAACCCCATTTCTGCCTCACAGAGCTCCGAGCTGCACCTCCACCTCTGCAACTGAGGGTCTGTATCTTCGTGGCCTTAGTCAGTCACCAAGGAATTGAAGCAGGGGACAAGCATCTCTGCAGAAACTAGCGACCAGACCTGTGATTTACAAGGAGGTGAAGCTTTTTTTGTGTACATTATGAACATCAAAGCTAGATCTGATTTAAAGGAAAACCATGCTGGAGCTCCGATTCTCCTGAGTTTTGTAGCTGGAATTTTCCATTAACTGGACAAGTTGCCTCTTTTTGTTCTGAAACTGAAAATGCTCTATCATAACTTCTCCTTGGGAGAGTATTGCAACAGATGGGCTTACCATGGTTCAGTTATTTTGCTCCTGATCCTCTGCTGTCCTAGTGTTGTCACCCCTTAGCACTGCAGTGAGCTCAGCAGAATGGTTAGCTCTGCACCTCTGTGTTCAAACATGTAAGGTAGGAGGTTGTGTCACTGAACCTGTAAGCAGCTGAAAAATTTCAATAGACCATCCAAAATTTTCCACCACAGCTGATAAAATACTTCTGCCAAGAGCAAGGGAAAACAAAGCACTTAAACTTTGTGCTCTTTCACTCCTCTGTACATACAGTGGCTCTTCTCTAGTCACTGGGTTTGCCTGCGGTTCCATCATAGGACAGTACCCATATGCCATTTCCCCATATAGACTTCAAGAAATCTCGGCTCTGAGAGAGTTCCCAGAATGACCTCCAACCTGGAAAGAGTATGCAACAAAGGTTACAAGACGATGTAACGAAGCTTAGCAAACCTTTAAACCTTAAGCTTAAAAGCCCAAAGCTACTGTTCAGAGATAAGAACTGGGTGCAGGTCAGGAAACCAGACTTACATCCTGACTCAGTTGCTTGCTACTGCAAGAGAATTGGACAACTCTCTCTAGGCTTATAATTAATTCTTGCCTTAGCAAAGACCTGAAAGATATTCAGAGTACAACTACTCCTGTATTCTCTTTTTCTCACTATAGGTGACTTACCCTTCCAGTTTTAAGATGAAGATGGTTTTTACCTTATACAACAAAAGAAGAAATGTTACATGGTTGACAATACTTAAGGACTTCTAGAAAGAATGATGCCATTTTCTATAGTCTAATACACAGGTGTATGAAGAGCTTTATTTATCTGAATGATGTATTGTCCAATTTCTTTCCAGCTGTGAGAACTGGTTTAACTGGCATGCACTGAAAAAAGCATGGATTTCTGTCTGATCAGCAGTGCCACCATATGGCTCAGACTGTCAGCACGAGGTGATCGGGAATTGGTGCAACTCAAACCTTAAAAACAACAGTTCTTGGAAATTACACATTGACCTTTTCTTCAACTTCTTAGAGAAACAAGAAAATATAACAATCTTGACTAAATCAAACAAATTCCCAGTGATTCCAGTTCAACTAACTCAGGTTTGTACAGGCTCAGCCTAATTCAATATCTATACTACAAACACAGAGTCTGTGCAAGGAAAGGGGAATGCTTGGTAGTATTCTGGTATATATCCAGATGTTTTGTTAAATCTCCAGAAATAGACTCCTTTGAAGTTTGAAATTGTGAGATTTCTTGCTGAAGTCAGAATAAGCTTTTTAACTCAGGATAGAAGCCCTCTCTGAAGCTGTATTTAAAACTATAAAGAAGCAGGGAAAAGGTACATAGCAAATAAGATAGAAGGAGCCAAGGTGTTTTAACAGACAAGCAGTTGCTTGAAGCCAAATGAGAAACTGGCTTGAGGCCAAATTGAGAAAGCATCCCAGAAGGCTCAGGCCTTAAGAAATAGATATTAATTTGCTTTATTATGGATTTACCACATCTACATAGTGACAATTGTAAATTTGATTTGTTTCCCAGACCTTGTAAGCTCCATTGGTTGATATTTAAGTTGAAAAACATCAGGGCAGAGGGTCTTGCAAGAAGAACATCAAAATGAGAAAGCCAAACCCTCTGCCAATGATTCTGACATCTCTCTTAACAGGCATTTAATGTATGCAGTCTCAGGCCTGAATGGGTGCAGTTTCTACAGGGGACTGTATGAACATTAAGAACCAGCTCACCATCTCTCCCAATAGAAGAACTGTGAAACACCAGGGGAGGCTGGTAGGTGAAAGGTTCAATGAACAAAAGGATTTTGTTTGCAAAAGTGATTCTTCACAGAGTTAAACTGTGGAGCACCTTGCCATGGATGCTGAAAATTATGTAAGTTTACATCAAGAGGAGTCTTGGTAGGTTTAAAGAAGAGAAACAAGAAGAGGGTTAGTAAATACACAGAAGCCATCTCTGCCTTGAGAAGTCACTGAGCCACAGATCGCTGTAGAATAGTTGTCAAAAGCCCCATCATGGTTTCTTGCCTATTATATTCCAGATATCCACTCCGGACTACCAGGTACTATCCTAGATGGATTTTTGTTCTGAGCTAATGGATACGTTTATTTTCTTCTGATTCGGTCTCCCCTGGGATTGAATACACCCAGAAGTTTCATAGAAGCTGAAGCACAGTTCATCTTCTCCAGTCATCCAAGGTCGCTTAATATGTTAGTGGCAGAGCTACAAATAAAACAGATGTGTTTCACCACCTACACTCATCCTGATGACTCAGTCTTTTCTGCACACAGCAGAGTAAAGAAATCATTAACGAGCAATGAAGACAGTACACCTATAGCACAGCTCTGATTTGTCCTATTGGTCCTGCATGCGCACCCCAGTATTCTCTATTACGTAAATGTGATCAAAGCTTATTTACATTTTAGTGAAAAAACAACATATCGTACATTGCCTGATTTCCACTAATGTCTATAACGCTGTAACTTTACAACAAGGAATGATTTATTGTCAAAGACAGCAGTTTAATGGAAGCATGAGGTGTTGTGGAAATACTTCTGCAAAAATACAAGTGAGGAAACAGTTAACAATGTTAAATGTTAACATTGTATCAAGGTTTAGGATAACAACCAGCTGCCTGAACGCAAATGAGGGAAAATCCTCTGAGCTCAAGTTTCAGCCAGGTTGCTGGCAGGACTTCAGTGCCACGCATTGCTGTCACATTCCACCCAGCTTCCCAATGACAGCCTTCCAATGCAAAATATTTAAATATAATCCTCACATCTTCCAGTTTATACTTCTGCTAAGCAAATTTGAATATATAGTAAATTCCCAGCCAGGGAACCATGTGCATGAAATTCTCAGTAAGATGGATGTTTTGTGGTTGTGTGGCTGTTTTTTAAGAAGCTGTTGTACACTGTGTGCTTTTGTGACCTGCTTTCTCTATATGTGTTCTTCTTAGGGAATGGTTGTGCAGTCATTCTAGGCTGTGTAGTCATTTTAATGCTTCTTAGGCTGTGTAGTAATTTTAATCTGACATAGATCCGGTCTGTCACTGACATGCTTAGTCCCACCATTCTTTTTCTCAGCTGCTCCTACTTGCTGCCTCCCTCATTTATGTACCTGATCTGTAAATCGCATCAGGGAACACATCCTGCTGAAAAAATAATCTCTCTCCCAGAGTGCTGAGTCAGGTTTGGCCTTTGTGCTACATTTAACGTGATCAATCTCTGTCCCATCCCCTCTCTGCACCTCCACAGAAAGCTAGAAAACAAATTAATTAAAAAAAAAAAAAAAAAGGTTTTCTAGATCCAGATTGGTTCACTCATCCAGTTCATTGCACAGCAACTGCAATTAATAACAGTGTTAGCATAAGGAACAAGGGATTGTGCCCGAAAAGTAGGTGCCTCTTCTTCAAGAACCACCTGGACATGTGCGGGTTTAAATACACTGAGCTGTTTGTCTCACGGAAGTACTCTGTCACATGAAATATTAATAAACAAGTTTACAAGAGCATATAAATCATAACCGTGCAAGCTTTTCAACATACTACTATGGCAGAAGATGCATCTTACCACTTTCTCATTCTTGACTTATTCTTATGTCTTTCTTCAGTGGATGTCTATTCACTGCCAAACTCAGAAACACCAGCCTATATTTACTTCATAATCTGCAAAAGCTAACATTCTAAACAAGCATAATTGCTGATTTTTTTTTTTTAATTTAAAAATGTATCAGTAGATCAGTAGAATGACAGTGGGTCACCCTCAGTCTTGTTACTAAATCCTGTTTGGTAAAAGGTACAGGAAAATGGTGTACACAGGAAGTAGAATGTTTTCATTGTTCAAATAAACCACCTTGTGGTGTTTTAATATAGTGGATCAGAATGAGCTTTGTGGCTGAGGAGTATTTGATAGGCCTTTTGTAAGATCACTGTCTTCTTAAAATGTAAATACAGAAGTGACATAACTGATGTTTCAGCTGGAGATTAAGATACTCCAGCTGTGCTAGGGGACAGATATAAGTGAATGAGCTTGGTTTACAAAAAATCAGCTTGTTAGCCCAGCAATTTGCCTATTCTTATTATTATCATCATCATTCTTAACTAATGTCAGTAATTTGGGGTGCAGACTGACATCACAGCTAAGCAGCATAGCCAGCCACTGCCAAAGGGCAGCCTTGCTTCTAGCACACCCAGCCAATCACTTCTGCAATTTCCTTCATGCCAACACTGGGACTCATCTGATGCTGTACTGAGCCAGTTCAGGCAATTAAACCTCAGAAGACTAATCCACAAAAAGTAGTGTGTAAGCTTCATGTGTAAATAAAAACACCTGTACATAGGTATTTTAAAACCTTACGAAACAAAACAAAAAAAAACCCCACAAGTACTATTTCAAAGGTCTGCAAATAAGGAACATTGTATTTATTGGGATCAATAGGCTGAGGAAGGGGAAAATCTGACAAATTTTACAAGTTGTTTGTAAGAAAATGAAAGTTTGTGTATTATACATATCTTGTAATTTTAAAAATGTGAAAATGAGGTAAATATTTGCTAGCAAAAACCTTTATTTCTTCTTTATCAGGAACTGTTATTCTGACTCTGGAGCAACGTTTGTAGCTTCCTTTTTAAATAACTTCAAAGTGACTCTCCAGAGTCAGGCTCTTCACCCAGCGGAAACCGTGGCCTAACCAAAGAAGGGCCGCTTTTTAAAATCTAAACAAATCTGCAGTCAGAGACCAGCTGGCTCCATGACGCCCAAGACCCCGAGCTGTATCTTCCTCGTTTTCAGATGCCCCTCATTTGCACAAACGCGCCTTCAGTTCTCGGTGCCCTCCGCAGTCCGTCTGCGCTCGGCGGCCGAAGAACCCCCAACACAGAGGAGCGTCGCTCCCGCCCCGGCCTGCCGGGGAAGCTCTGCGACGTCACCACCACGAGCACCTGGCGCGCTCCCGACACACCGGGCAAGGACCTCCCAAAACAGGGGATCCCAAAGCCTGATTGGCGGAGCCGCCCCCGCACACCCGCCCGCCCGCTAAGAGACTGAGCCTCCTCGGGTGCGCAGGGCTGTCATGGGCGAGGAGGCGGCGCAGCCCCGGCGGCCCGGGGTCGGCGTGGGGGTGGTGGTCACCAGCGCCGCGCACCCCAACTGCGTCCTGCTGGGCAAGAGGAAAGGCGCCGTGGGGGCCGGCACCTACCAGCTGCCCGGGGGCCACCTGGAGTTCGGGTAGGAGCCCTGCGCCCTCCCCTCCCCGCCCTCGTGCGCCGTGCCTTGCCGTGCCGTGCCTTCCCGTCCCTTCCCGTCCCGTCCCGTCCCGCAGGGAGAGCCTGGCGGAGTGCGCGGCGCGGGAGACGCTGGAGGAGGCGGCGCTGCGGCTGCGCCACGTGCGGTTCGCGTCGGCCGTGAACGCGGTGTGCGCGTCCGCGCGGTACCACTACGTCACCGTGCTGATGAAGGGCGAGGCCGAGCCCGGCGCGGAGCCGCGCAACCAGGAGCCCGACAAGAACGAGGGTGAGTAAGGAATGTAGCGAAACAGAAGGGCCTGGGTGGGAAGCGACGTTATAGATCATCTAGTTCCAACCCCCCTGCCACGGGCAGGGGCACCTTCCACTAGATCGGGTGGCTAGCGGAAGGTCTAGGTCAGCTCCATCCAGCCTGGCCTTGAACACTTCCAGGGATGGGGCATCCACAGCTTTTCCAGGCATCAGGGAAGTTGCTCAGGCAGAATGACTCTGCGTGCGACAGAGAACTTGGCCTTCTGTTGGTAGTTTCTGCACGATCCATCCTGACTTGCAGGGGAAGAATTTTTATAACACAGAATCACAGAATACCCTGAGTTGGAAGTGACCCACAAGTATCATTAAAATCCAACTCCTGACCCCACACAGGATAACCCCAGCAATCACACCATATACCTGAGAGCCTTGTCCAAACGCTCCTTGAACTCTGTCAGGCTTGGTGCCATGACCACCTCCCTGGGGAGCCTGTTCCAGTTCCTGACCACTCTGGGTGAAAAACCTTTTCCTAATACTCAGCCTAAACCTCCCCTATCTTAGTTCTAAACTCTGATCTTTTTTCCCCTTCTTTTTTTGCCCCCTACAGGCTGGGAATGGGTTAAATGGGATGAATTTCCTCCAGCAGATCAACTATTCTGGGCCTTACGCTGTTTAAGAGAGCAAGGTTACAATCCCTTCACGGAAGAGCTTGATCATCTAAAGGGGTACACAGGAAGTCACCAACTAGGGTAAAACCAAATTGTACATATGTAACAAAGTAAAGGACAGAGCTGCTTTTTTTGATGTAAAAGAAAAAAAGGGTTTATCGTGCTCACCCTGCCCAAGTGAAAATATCAGCCTTCCCAAAGCCAAAAAAATGCCAAATGTTTCAGTGCTTTTACCATATTTCACACAACAGTGGTCTCTCATTCCAGAGTTATTTCTAGCTGTGGTGATTAATAATTAATATTTGCTTTTATAGCAAACTCAAAGTGTTTTGTCTGGTTAATCTTTATATAGATGAACGGCCCTTTGGAAGTTAGAACTAGCCAGAGACGCTTACTCGCTTAGAAACAGTTGCAGCATCAGGCCCAAGAAAACTTACTTGTTTAAACTACTGCCCTGCTTTCTATGTAAACCTACTTTGTATGTCATCCTGCTTTCCTACAGTTATTGGACCAATTTGAAAACTTAGCCTCATCTCTTAGCTTCAGTTATGAAGTTACTGTCATGAAAAAAAGTTACATTTCACAGACAAGGCCTCATTCTCCTGCAGACACCAGTGTATACTTGAAAATCAAAAGTATTATAAATATGAAAAGGTCATGATGGCTTATTGCAGAGAATGACATTACCTGATTCTTGTCCCTTCCTTTCATAACAAGAGTTCTGTTTGCAGCCTCAGTTACATTGAATTTATCTGCAAAAATGTCACAGATCTCTGCAGTTGATCTGACTTCATGTTACTAAACTCTTATAATGGTGCCTGCAGTGTTCTACGAGGCTGACACAAATAACAAAATTATCTCATTTATAGGTGTAGCTCAGTGGCAAAAGTCATACTTCTAAAGAGAGTTGTCAGTATTAAAGAGTACAGATGGTGTAATTCTGTATGGCTCAATAAAATCGTGAATTTTCAGTTTGACATGATTAAGTGACTTAATTGGTAGTGAAGATACATACAAGATACATACAAACCCCATGAATTTATATTTTTAATTTTTCTAGAATCTGTAACCAAATTTGAATCTTTTCCAGCTGTAGTCACTGGGACATCAGCAATTAATTTTAGGATATGACTTTTAAAGAAATCACTAATTGGCTCTTCTTTTCTCATCAGGGTTCTTTTCAAACACAGTCCTTGTCTGTTTCTTTTAGATATACTCATTGTACAAAATGTTGTGAAATATCTTTAATTTCTTTTGAATAAAACACAAGCACATTATTGACAGATTAAAATTGTCTGAAATTATGAGTTGACTCCTCAGTTCTTAAATAAGCTTGAAAGATTTAAAGCTCTTCCTTACTTTGCACGTACATTTTCTTAAATGGAGATGACTTTTTTGCTGAGAAGCAGGCAGAGTGATACAAGGTATGAGGACACTACTGCCAATGGCAAGCCTCCTGCTTAGAGTTTGAAGTATTAGCCATGTGCAACTTTCCTGAGGACAGACACCCTTTCTCTGAAGAAAGAAGATAATGTTATACAGCAGTTTTGGAACTGGACATATCACTGAAAATTCCTTTGCTACTGTACCTTTGTAAAAAGCTTATTTTTTCTATTCAGAAGTGGAGATTTGCTTCCTGAAAGCAACCTTATGTACACTGAAAATTATTCTACTCAGCAGTCAACAAAGAAGCTGTAGGAATAGTTGACAGATGTCCTACCCATCTGTCACAAAGAATAATGAGGAAAAAAATATTTAAATTATTTAGTACAATGTTACATTTTAGAAGGCCTCTAGCTCCTAATGAGAAAACAGTGGCCACTGTAAAATGCCTTGTCATGCAATAAATACTTTCTTACCCTATTTTGTTAATGGTTATATTTATGCTATCTCTTTTAAATACACAAATAGTTACTGAAATGAGGACAAAAAAAGTATCTCCATATGTCAGCCTTTCTGTATCCTTCTTAAGTGGACTGATTAAGTGACTACAGTGCATTACTGCAACCAGCTGTCAGCAATGCTCAACTTAAATAACTGTATGTATCATGCATTTGTATTTCCCACCCCCATTCCCTCCCCCAAAATTTGGTTTAGTAGATTTTAGCTGCTAAGACCAAGTCCTTTCAACTAAGTCTTTACTTTGCTTTTTGGTACTTTTGCTAAATAGGAAAATACATTATGTACATATCTAAACCACCAAATAACAGAACACTCAGTTACAACTTTGTGGTTCACTAAAGTGCTTGTAACAGACAAAACTCACCTAAAATGGTGTTATACTTAGCCAGAGAAACATACTCATGAACTGTACAGAGTTTGGAGCACCGATGCAAAGAAAGTTATTAGAATGCATCGTATACCCCGAGTCTGTTTTTATGCTAAGTGAACAGAGCTGTTGTCTTACCTATCTCTTACATGTAACACACTGGTCCCATTTAATCCTTTAATACAGTAACACGCAACCCAGAAGCAGAAGTGGTCTTTGCTTCAGTTCCCCCTTATTTATGTCTGGAAACAATCACCCTCTCCACAGTATTTCAGTTAGTGAACTACATGATACAGCCATAGAAGAGTTTTGGGTAGGTTGCAACATTACACTTTGCACGACTTAAGTATCTATTTTTGTATTTCACTCCAAGAAAAGAATGTCCTTGTAAGTTAGAAGATAAAGGAGACTAGTGAACTGTGTCTGTGTCATGTGTTGAGAGAGGCATTTAGGAAGAAAATGCTAATCCAATGATACAAAGCATTAAGAAACTCCATTTTGCAATATTGTGTATGATTCTGATCACATGTTTTAAGAAAAAAAACGTAAACAGGGTAGGCAAGGTTAACTAGAATGACTGAGACAGGGCACGTGTATTGGGATTAACGTGAATTAAAGAGGAAAGACATTGGAAGTAAACACCTAAGAGGAAAATATGATACTGAGTAAAGGTTAAAATATAGATGCATATGGATAGTCTTAGACTGTGAAAGAGGTGACAGTTTAATGACTCTGAAGATACTTCCAAAAGGAACAGCTGAGACAAAACCAAATTGCCCATTTCTCCTGAAACAAAAACCTCTGCCCCATATTAGATTGAACCTGACTGAAGTCCTTTTTCTTTCTGCATCCCTATGGGATTCGTACATATGTTGGTCATATGCGGCAGCATTACAAAAGACTGTCTGAGCAAAGAAGGAAGTACCTGATTCATCAGATACTTCCTGTAACAAATCTAAAAAATAGAAAAGTGAAGAGAATTGTGATCTGTGCTGCAGGACAGAAACCTGTAACTGCCAGGAGCAACAGTTCCCATTAGTTTTCTGATTTGATCAGAAGGTTACCTAAGAGAAAAACTGCTGTCATAAAATGACTCCTTAAGCAAAACAGAACAAGGAAAGGAAAGCCAAAGGAAATGCCTTTGGAAGGACAAAATAACACCGTAGCTGAGGCAGGACATGCAACTGACCAAGTAAACAAATTAGCGGGTTCAAAGAACTAAAAAAAAAATTACAGATGACAAGAATAAAAAAATTCTGTGAGCACTTTGAACTGAAAGGAGCTGAACCTGCAGTGTGCCTCCAGGGTCCCAGGACACTTAACCAAGTGTTGGTGCAGCCTTGTGAATGGGCAATCTGCTGCCTCAGGATCTGCCCAGCTACATGTGTACCTGACACGGGTCACCCAAAAAGGACAGGCTTTCTGTGTCTGACTCCTCCTCAGCTGCTTCTAACACTGAGTGGGCATTTTGCAAAGGTGACAGTGCAGTACAAACTTCTGAAACTCAATCAGAATTCAACCACATACTGGGATAAAATGTGCCGAGTATTGATGTTACAAGGTACCTTAGATTCAAGTTTGGAAAACTGAAGTTAGATCAAAGCTGAGTTTATTTATAACAAAACATTTATCACATAATACAATAATTACAAATATTTTTACACCTTATTTTTGTTCTTGATGATGATCAAGAACATGGATTTAGGCAGTAACAAAAACAGATACTAAAATTACAAACTTCATGTCTCGTTTCTGTGGCATAGAAAAGGTTATCATCCAAAGATTAAAGTTACTAACAAACATACAAGGGGATTCCCCTTACACCTTTTTTCCCAGGAACTTTTGTCATCTAATGTATAGTAAATACATATATATATATACACACACGTGTCTCTTGCAAACATACACATTCATACAATCACTGAAAATTTTATATCTGTCCCCAGCAGAAAGCTCCCAGTCACTTTACTTGAATATGTAACAGGAAAAAAAAAAGTCTACAGTCCACAGTTTTAAATTAGTCACCTTATTTCTGAGCCAGCTGGTACCTTGTCCCTGCAAAAGGCTGCCGGCGTAAGAAAGGGATATTGCAGTTTGTGACAAACAGCATCCAACCTACCTTCACCACAGGAAAGGTCTACTAGGGATACTGTCCCTCTTGTACCTAGTCTGAGTCACTGCTGCTGCTTGAGGAGTCTGTTGACATAACTTCTACATCATCTTCATTCTCTTTATTGTGTCCTGGAGGCTCCAACATGAAGTCGTTACTATGATTAGGAGGTAGCATGTTCATAGACATATCACTTGACTGCCAAGGATACTGAGGAGCAAGCACATCTGGAAAAAAAAGGGGCACAATCAACTAAACTATCAGTTTTGTATATCAAAATCAAGACAGCTCAACCAAAACTTCAATTTGAAATCAAAACAAATCTTAAAATCCTTTCTGAATTTTGGAAAGATTAAATCCTCCAGTAGCAGCTGAAAAACATTTCATGATGGAATAATTCTCTGACTGTAAAAGTCTACTCTGCCAGAGAGGCCCATTCATGTAGATGGCTCTTGATCTCTCATCACTCCACTTCAAAACAGTAGATATTCATACAGAGCTAAAAAGAACAGAAAAGATACATGGACCCATCCTCAGCATTTCTCTGGTGGGTTGCTATGGACAGATGTCAGGGTACTACTCCTATTCAGCTCACCGACCCATTTTCTCCAAGACCAGAGGTTTACAGACCAAGAGGATGCAAAATTTCAAGTCACTTCCTAAGAGGTGACAATAGGATTAGACAGATGATCAGAAACAGAAAAGCCAAGTTTACTATTTCTGCAATTGTATACTAATAGTTTTTTGTTTTTAACAAATTCAGCATAATTTTTGAAAGCAAGCTTTTCATAATGCCTGAAAGTGGCTTAACAGACAGGTAAGAACTGATTCAGATCTCCTGTGAATCCAAACTACATGATTTAGTCCAACTATTGTAGATTAATACTGAACAGGTACAGACCAACTGAACTCGATTCGATTACTGTAATTTACTGCTAAATTCTATTTTAGCATGAAAGAATGAATCCCACGGAAGTCAATGGAAGTGCCTATTTCACTAAGCAATTAAGGGATTAAAGCTCAATTCCTACAGTCAGTTGTCCCTTGCCATGTCTTTTCAATCCAGAACTTCTAAGCATAAACTTAAAGGCAGGGGATTAAAATAAACCTCTTTTCTTCCAAATACAGCTTTCACAATTCCATACTTTGTCATCACTACTAAGGAAATGTTGCTCTGAAAATGCTTCTTTCTCATATGATTTAATATCACTTAGTTTAAAGCCATTTAAAATAAATGAACTGAGTTTAGTTTATATTGACATATTTGTAGTGTCTGCAGTTTAGCATGACATAAAACAAAATTATGCAATTTCTAATTATTAACTTTATTTACTAGGTCTTCACTGCTAGGGAACGACATTAACTATTATTTTCATTACTTTACCTCTGATTTGCCATTGCTAAGGGAAATGTGTAACTGCTGTGCCTGTACAAAGAATAAAGAAAAGCAAATCAAAACGGAGTTTCTCTTACCTGGCAGTCTGCCCGCTGCAAGTGCATCCCCTGGTAAGTGTCCATTAACTCCATTGGTGGATGGGTTGTTCATCTGACCCAAGAGACCACTCCTCATTTCCAGATCTGTAGGATATGGCCTACGTGGGTCCCCTTTAAGGAAAAAAAAAAAGCTTTGAAATATTTAACAATTGTCTTGCAGACATTAGTTTTCTCTTCAGTGCCAAGTTTAACGACCAAAAAACCCCATACTCTCCTTAGATAAGCAACAAGCATCAAACCTGTTTTATTAAAATTCAAGCCTGGCTTTCACTTAGGCTTTATTTATTCATTCAAACTTGGCAGAAAATGCACATTTAAAAACAAAACAAAAAAAAAAAAAAAAAAAACCACACAAAAAACCACAAAACCAAAACCACTACAACCAACAAATCCCATTACGTTTAGAAGATATCTTTGCTCTCCCTGTTACTTCATATCTAAACGGTAAGGAGGAACTGGATCAAACACATTCTCATTTTGGACAACAAGCAGGTAGTACTGAAACAGTCCTGAATGAAAGGCCTGCTTCTGACTCCACGGATTACTTACATCCTCTGAAAAGAATACTGTAAGGGGCAAAAGGGAACACAACCAGGCATGTATAAAAGCCTTTAGCATACTTGGTTTTAACTTACAATCCAAGCCAACATTCAGAGAAAAAAGACAAACAAAGAAGAGCAGAGGATGCCAGTCAGTTAATGGAAATACACAGTTTCATAGCCTTTTGAATACATGTGAACTGGATATCCATTTTTGTTGAAAATATTAGATATAACTGCTGAAAACAATGTTACTCTAATAAAACCCGTGGTTTTCATTGTATAAAAACATTATAAGACCAGATATTAACCATGATTTATTACAAAAAAGAAATCTGTTGTCATAAACACAATAGTTACCTGGTACCCATGTCAGAGGGGCACAAACAGCATTGCTAGCACTGATTCTGTGGGCATATTTAATTATTTCTTCAGAGGAAATGGCACCTGGAAGAATGGAAAAAAAAGTTTCTTTTATTCTCAAGAGATTGCATCATTTAACTATTTCAGAATATTGGACACCAATATCTAAAAGACTGGGAACATGATTTTGCCAAACATTAACAGCCTGGTTCAAATGCAATGACTGTTCAGAAGATTCTCAGACTATGCAAAGATGAGCTTTGCAGTGATTTTACAGCCACAAGTTCAGTATACCTTCGATGTCAACAGTTCTCCAACCTTGTGAAAAACACAAACCAATCTCTTAAACTATATACTTGACAAGCGCAATTTGTAAAACTTCAGCACCTGATTTATTATAGAGTTTTCTGTAGTAAAGAATTTTTTTGTTTATTTAGTAACTGTAGAGCATACCTGTACGAGTCCTTCTAAATATGTGCCTCTATAAGACTAACAGAAACTTTACAAAATTCCTTGATTTTTTAGATGAAAGAGGTATAACAAAAGGGTAAAAGACACTGTAAAAAAAACCCAAAACCAAAACCCAGAGAAAATGCCTCCTTCCCTCCCTCCCCCCGAAAAGGTCAGTTTAGCTTGGCAAGTATCACAGTATGGCAGGAATTGCTACAAACTAGTATCAGCAGGTAGGCAGTCTTTCAAATACAATGCATACACAAACAAACATTCTCTCCCATTCCTCAACACAGCAATAGAAGCAATTTGGTGAGATACTCAGATAATCTATTATCATTCCAAAAAGACTGTTGAGACACTTTATTATTAAGATATGTTTCCCAAAAAAATCTTTATTTCCTGCCTTTTTATTCTGAGGAAATGGTTATAGTTTCAGGATGAAATGGAAATTTCTTTACACATAAAGCATCCAAAATCTGTGGTAGAAGAATTAAAAAAATAAAAAAGCCCCAGTTTGAGCTCACTAGCAACTTTCTTTACAACTGCTTTTATGTAGTATGTACATCATGGATACTCACCTTTCCGTGCCTTTTCAATTGATTTCAGTTTTTCTTTTGCTTGATAAACAGCTGTTGCCTAGTTGCAAAAAAAAAAAACAAAAACCCAAAAAAATCAAACCACAAAGTAAATCAAACCTTCAATGCATCTTTAATTTGTAAACATCTACATAAAGTCAGCTCTGTGAATAAACCCTAGTTTAATTGCATTTGAAGAGTGAAATTATTCAGTGAACATTTTCAAAATATACAGAAATAAAGGTTTAGAAGAAAATTAGCATTATAAAACAAAACTGAATACCATGATAACTAAACGGCGTTTGACTACTGAGAAAAAACCCAAACCACTAAGCTCTTATGAAGTTTTAAATATTTAAATCTTCTCAAACTAACATAACACCATTTTCCCTAGATCCACCTTTTCCACAAGTAGATGCTCAAAAGAAAACACATCATTACGAACTTACCAGTATGTGCTCTGCTTCTTTTAGTTGTTTCTGCAGCTGCTGAATATCATTATCCCGCTTTTCTACTACCTTTTCTAAAAGCTGCATTTCATGATGGATTTTTCCCTGATCAACTGCCAACTTCATTAGCTCTTGAAACTCTCCATCTCTCTGAATCAGCAGTTCCAGGATCTATTGAACAAGAGTTTTGTAGAACTTTTAATTTGACTACAGTAACAACACACCCTTGTGCTGCAAAGAGGAGCATATGACATCCATAGGAGTATTTTTGTTCGAATGAAAAATGAAACAAAATTTCTTCCTGTTTGCAGAAACAGCCTATGAAGCATACAACAAATGAACAACAACATGAGAACCAAAAATGCCTTTGTAGCAGGGCCAAAATCTCATCATCAACATTAGCTTGAGTATAGGCAAGGACAAAGGGAGAAAGAAAGAATGAACAAAAGAACGAATGAAAGAACAGAAAAAAATTAGAAGCATTATGCTTACCCAAAGAAATACAGTTTGGAAAGTCAGCTTACCTGGCTCTCCTCTCCTGGTTGTGGAAGCTTTTGGTTTCTCGAAATTGCCAAAATTTCTATTAGTTCCCTGAAAGGAAAACTCTGTTAGCGCAATTTTCTAGGGCATTATCACATCAAGTCCTCATAAAATTATCAGAGTACTGGTATCATTACAAAAGTATTCATGGACTTGAGTATTTCAGAGTTTCACAGTACAGTGTAGGCAGGCATGTCTCAACCAAGACAGCACATTTTCTTTGTTCTTGGAGTTCATGAAGTACTTATATATTTGTACTCAAGAAACGTGCAAAGTTCCTGTCAAACTATAAAAGACATAAGCAGAAGCTGAGAAAAGAAACAATGAAAGTTGTCTTCACCATTTTACTTCTCTACTTTTTCTCCATTTTTTTGCCAACTGAGCAAGTTTCACGTGTGTTTACAGCAATTAAGACCACACTGCAGAGTCTGTTGTGAAACTACATTTACAAGTATTTCCACAATGGTATATTAGTTGTGTATCAAACACATGAAAATACCAAAAAAATAGTAATATTCTGATGCTAGGTTAGAAGTGCCTCTCCAACAAACCTCTTGATCATGCTTCCATGTAACCCCGTTATTTTGCTACTGTTCTGAAAAGCCAGTAAGAACCTCTGAAGGACCTGGCCAACATGGGGCAGTACCAAATTGAATCTGCTGCAGGTAGGTCAACTACTGCCATCAAAGCTGATGTCATGGAGCACTGTAATTCTGCCCTGTGTTAGCCAGACAATGCACAGGCACAGATTCAAAACTATGTGAAGACTACAGATTAGACATGTTGGTTTATTTTTGCCCCCACCACCAAACAGATATCGTGACTGTGAAAGGCCTAGCTCCAAGGTGCTGCAACACTTTGCTGATCAACAGGAAGATTCACTAAATGCTGCTGAGGGTTGCTCTGGATTCAATATGGTAGAATATTAGTTCCAACATTTAAAAAGAAAGTTTAGATAAAGAACAAGTGTTTGTTTGTTTGTTTCCAAAAACTACATGTTCTGCAGCAACCCCTGTGTCATAATAATGTCTAAGATTGAGGATAAAACCTAACTAGACACAACAAGGGCAACAGACCAATACCTTGTCCTACTAGTAGCAATCACAGAGTGAGCCAGGTATATAGGTAGTACTATTCCCTCCAAAAATGTTTTCCTAAGCTCCTGCTCTCCTTGAGAGATGGAAAATAATTAAGAACCAGTTGAACTTCCAGCAACAGGGGTAGACAGCTTGGATGAGGGCTACCAGTCTATCCTCAAGACCATGGACTAAGTATCTAATCTGAGCACTTACATCACTCCAAAGACGAGGCCTGCAGCCTACCTGGAGTTATTTAACTAATACAGCCAATGAGCAGAACAGCTTATGTCATGCAACACCATCTACAATTTATGACTTCAGCATAATTTTTAGTGACTAATGCCTAGAATCTGTGTGTGACGGTGCATTTCACAGGAAATGCAGGTGTCAACCAAAAGAGAATGGCAAGTGGGAGAATAAGGAACCTCCCCTTCTCTCTGAAAATAGGAAACGAAGCATCGTCGGCGGTTTCCCACTGGGGTGAGCGGCGGGGAACAGCGCAGGGCCGGGCCGGGCCGGGCCGAGCCCCCACGCAGGACCAGCCCCTCCCCCGGGGGAGCCGGCCTGGGGACTGCAGGAGAGCAGGAAAACGTGTACTCGAGCTCGGCCAGCGGTCAGGTCGCGCCGATCCCCTCCCACCCCAAGCCCAGGGGCTCCCGTTCCTCCCGCCGCCCCCGCCGGAGGCTCCGCGCACGCAGCGCGCCGGGCGCCCTCGCCCCACCTCCAGTGCCCCGCCGCCAACTGGGGCCGACAGGGGGGCCGAGCGCGGTACCTGGCCAAGAGCTCGAGGTCCTCCAGTGCCGCTAGGAGCCGGTCCCGGGTGCTGCTCCGCTCCCCGCCGCCCCCGCCGGCCGCCGCCGCCGCCGCCATGGCGCTCCGGGCGCGGACCCGAGCGGGACCCGCCCCCGCCGGCCGAGGGACCAACTGCAGCCGCACGGCGGCGGCGCATGCGCAGGGAGGCCGGCGGGGACACGGCTCCCCCTCTGCCGGCGGCGGCCGTGCGGGGCGGCGGGACGGGACGGGGCGGGACGGGACGGGGC
>JAWWES010000001.1:53328733-53398241 GCA_035583135.1 Lophotriccus pileatus | reverse complement strand
CCCTCTGCCGGCGGCGGCCGTGAGGGGCGGCGGGACGGGACGGGGCGGGGCGGGACGGGACGGGGCGGGGCGGGACGGGACGGGACGGGACGGGACGGGACGGGACGGGACGGGACGGGTCGGGTGGGAAGGGCCCGCCGGCGTGAGCGGGGCTTGCAGAGAGCCGTGCGTGTGAGGAGAGAGGAGGTCGCATCTGCTTTGGGGAGGCCGGATGAGCGTCTGCGAGCGCCCTCTCCCGCAGCCGGATCACAGGATCAGTTAGGTTGGAAAAGACATCTGAGATCGAGTCCAATCTGTGACCGAACGCTGTCATGTCAGCTGGACCGTGGCACTGAGTGCCATGTCCAGTCTTCCCTTAAACACCTACAGGGACGGTGACTCCACCGCCTCCTTGGCCAGACCATTCCAATGTCTAATCGCCCTTTCTGTCAAGAAATTCTTCCTAATGTCCAACCTAAACCTTCCCTGCAGCTTAGGACGTTGTTCTCTCATTCTGTTGTTAGCTACCTGCGAGAAGAGGCCAACTCCTACGTGGCTACAACCATCCCAACTGGAGTGTATTTCCAGTCTCTGGGTTTCCTCCAAGCGAGATTCAGACATATGCTAAAGACACCGAAAATAGGCTGCAAGGAAATGGCATGCAACTGAATTACATCCTGGATTTTTTAACTCAATTTTTCAGTGTCTTGGTGTCAAAACATCCCTTAGGAGCTTTTGATCAGATGGAGGATGAAATCACAGAATCACAGAATGGACCAGGTTGGAAGGAATCACAGGTCATCTGGTCCAACATCCCTGCTGAAACAAGGTCGTCCTAGAGCACACAGATTCTTGAATATCTCCAGTGAGGGAAACTCCACAACCTCTCTGGGCAATCTGTTCCAGTGCATGGTCACCTACACAATAAAGAAGTTTTTCCTCATGTTCAGGTAGAAATTCCTGTGCCTCAGTTTCTGGCCATTACCTCTTGTCCTATTGTGTGGCACCACTGAGAAGGGCCTGTGTCTGCCCTCTTGGCACTCCCACTTTAGATATTTATACATGGTGCTTTACTGATGGCCAAAGAAGGTTAAGTGCCTGATACTGAAAATGTAACAAAACTCCAAGCTTTAAATGAGACCAAGCCAAGGGCTTTACCTGGGCTGGCTGTCCCGTGAGTGACCAAAGCCAGCAGGGACCCACCTTACACTGCCCATGCAGACCTGTGTGGCCGAGGAGGCTAAAGACAGCTTGGCATCCATCACAGACCTCCACACACGATGGTGAGGCAAGTAACAGGTGCAAATCCTGCCCCCCAACCCTGCCAGCAGTTGAGCTATAGTTAAAAAATATTTATTGTGGGGGGTTTTAGTGGTGCTGTATATGGGCTGGTGCTGTAAATAAGCCTCTCATTCTGCGTGGGCTCACATTGAATCCAGTAGAATTTTATACATTCATGCAAGTTTCAATAACGTGAAAAGGCGCTGAGAGGCCAGGGTGAAGGGCAGATGAGGGAGTGTGGAGAGAAAGCTAATCTGGGGCCAAGGTTTATTAACTGGTACAAGCATTGCCACAGAAGAACTGGGAGCCCCAGACCCCGTGTCTTTCTCTGTCAACAGGCAGCTGCAAATCTTGCCAGTAAACAGCAATTCTCTTCTCCCCTGATTAGAGAAAGCACTAGATGAACAATAACATCCCTGACTGTTCTGGTATTTACTCTTTTACCTTTTGTAATAAGTATGTTCCTGAGAAATTTACACTTATTAAAAAAAAAAAAAGGCAAGAAACTCATTAGTCAGTGTTTCTTTGAATTGTGGTTTAAATAAGCAAATCAACATTATGAGATTTGTGATAAAGCAATAAGATTTGGCAACTCTGACAAGAAGAAAACTTTGCCAACAGGAGTTATTTAAAATTCATTTACAGTACACAACAACCCCAACATTCTGATTGTAAATAGTTTGGGAATTCTCTTCAAACTGCATAACAGATAAAATCTCATCAAGTAGTTCTGCCTTTTAAATAACTTTTGCTTCCTTGTTTTTTCTCTCTTATATTTCCTCACTTTTGTTCAGGGAAAGATGTAATCAGTGATGCTGTCTGGTTGTGCATCCAGTTCACTGATTTGTTAGTGTCTGTATGGCTGCATAAACAGAAAGAAATAGCACCTTCGAAAACAAAGCAATCCTTCCCCTAAATCATTTTCTTCCTCATACTCATTTTGACATCTGAATTATTTAGACCTGAAGTACTTCTGATATATTCCAAGGCAATAATGCTAGTTTTGCTAGAGCTAAAAGCCTGCAGCATTAATAGGACACCTAAAGTTGACAGGTGTGGATATTGGTTATAGGAGGTTCCTGTAGGCTTATCTTTCCTTCTCCTTGTGCCCGGGAACTTGTTCCTTCCCTTGCTCTTGACAGCAGCACTACTCCCACCCAATCAGGCCAATACCACTCCAGTCTTTCACTGCAGCAGCCACGCTTCTCTCCCAACTTCTCAATTTTCTGTCCCTTTTCCAGGCAACATGTTCATCTATCTGCTTTCTACTGCCCAGTCCTTCCCTTCTCCTTGTTCTGGGGATGTAGCTATGCCTGGGAGGTGCAGGGGTATAGGCAGAGACCTAATTGTGCTTGTGCCCCTGTGTGGGAGGACAGGGTGAGACCAGAGGCATCAGGGAATGCCTGCCTGTGCCAAGACATAGAAAGTCATTCAGACTATGTCAGAGAGGTCACCTCCTTCAGGACAAAGGGAAAGGCTGAGTGAAATGGGCTCATGCCTCAAACTTGCCCGATGGGCTGATTGCTTTAAGACTGAGTAGATAATTTGCTGGATAGACTTCTGAAACACTTGCCTATACAAAACAATAGAGCCTCTGTTTCTCCAGTGTTGGTGCCTCTGTTTCCCCAGTTCTTCAGTGCTTTTGGCCTTCTTTCCCCTGAGTAAACTTTTTTTTTGTAGTTGTGTTGGTTTTGAGCCAGATCTGTTTCTTTAAAGATCATGCCCCTCCTGAATAACTAAGCATTGTTCCTAATTCTTTTCGGTACTCTGAGAACTTTTCAGATTATGTGGTCATAAATGTATCTTTCCATCCACAGTGAGATTATTAGGCATTTCAGAGCTCATTTCAGTCATTTCACATTTTCTTTTCAGTGGTATACTAAATGTATTGTTAAGAACCTGCTAGCACAAGCAAAAATAGCTTATTTTATTCTGTTCATTTGAGTCTTGTCTCTTCCAGAATGGGCCTTGAAGTAATTATCTCCTCTAGACAGAACCATGAGCAGCTGAGCTGATCTAATAGTTCACCAATGTCGAGAAGCTGAGAGGAGTTGCTAGCTCCTCATCTCCCAACCACAGATTTTTCACTCTCTCTTAGCCCCTTGGCTAAGCCATATGCTTCCATGGGCCACATCTACTCAATAGCAAGACTGAGGAATATTTAATTTGGGAGAGGGTATTCATTTCCTTCTGGGTTAGTGAGTGAACTCAAACCTCATCATATGGAACCATGCCTTCAAGGTGCAGTTTTAGTTACAACTAATTTAGGTCGACTGTGGGCTAGTGCTGAAAAGTGCAGTCTTCCCCATCTCTCTTCAGCCATGCTCGCCCCTTTTATGAGGTCCAATGACTGTGAGACTGCAGAATGAATCAAGTGAGCAAACGTGTTCAATGGAAAACCATAATTTTTCTGGTGGATTTGTTTTCTGTCAGATGAGCATGTTGAAGTCAGGGTTCAGGGCTGGCCATTGCTAGGTCACTAGACACAAGGGAGTATGTGGTGAGGGAAGGAATGAGTGATGCTACTCTTGTTAATAATGAAGTGCAGTTCAGACCTAGCTTTCCTCTGGTGCAAAGCCTTTTATTCCAACGTACTATTGTGATTTCTTAACTCCTGGTGTTCCTACCTTACTTTGCATGAACTAGAGGATCACTTTGGAACTTGGAAGTTGAGCTGTAGAGAAAGTGATCTAAGAAGCCCAAAGCAGATATCTGTTTCACTTACAGTCTCTATCTTTTCGGTGCTTTGGTGCTTTTCAGCTGTCTTCTTATTTATACATTCCAGACACTAGACATCAAGTGTTCAGTTGGCAAGTGTTTGGTATAACACACCTTAAAATAATAAGGAAGAATACTGACTACAGAAGATACGTAACTCCTGAAAGCTCTCAGGACCATGTATAATAAAATAGTGCGATCACCCACTACAAATAAAAAGGCAGGAGAATAAGCAAAGAGACCGAGAAGGAAAAGGATATAACAAATTCTTATCTCCACTTCCCCTAGAAAATGTAAAAATAAAATCCTTTCTGTCAAATATCAACTGAAATAGAAATCAAACATCTTGAGCACTGCTTGGAAGGATTCCACAGCTGTACTTTGGTCTGTGGAGATGAGAATAATCATCCCTTATTTGTCAAACTGTCTTTACACCATTAATAGTTTGAAATGCCTCTGATAAATCATCCATTTCTTATTGCTATTTAAAAAGAAATTTTTATTTCCTTGCTCACTTATGTTAGACAGTGATTTTAGAGTGAAATGAGAAAGGAAAATAAAAAAATTAAAAAGTGGCTTTGCTTAGCTGGTGTAATTCTAGAATACGTTAAGGATGAGGTAAAAATATGTAATACTATGAGCCAAAGTTTTTTTTTTTGGGGGGGGAAGGGGGGAAGGAGTGTGAAACACTAGTACATATGGCCAAAACTAGCATGTGGTATGCCATTCCAGAATGTTCCAGAACAGAATTAGCTCTGCTTTGAGCTATATTAAAACTGAGTTACACTGATTTCTGCTGGTGTAAATTTGGGCACAGAGCCCTCAAGATAGGAAGTCACCCAGGCAAAAAGCAGTCCTGGCCTTCAGTCTGCTGGAGGGCTTGTGGGGACCGGTACTGCCTATGAAGTAGGAGGTGTTGAGTGGGAAAGAGAATCAAAACTGGCCCTGGATAGTGAAGGGAGGGAAAAAAGAAAAAGAAAAAAGAAAAAAGAATGTCCTTTGAAAAGGGAAAGCTTGTTTGACAACTTGGCCACTAGAGATATTCACAATCCTGCCAAGTGTTCCCAGGAATAAAGGAAAATTTGGGGGCAATTAAATATGAGATATTTCCCTCATCAAGCTAAAAGTTAACACTGACTACTTCATGAAATAAAACATCCAATTAGAGATAATGAGACTCCTGGGGTAACCCCCCAACACATATTAATTTTGAGTCTTCATTAAGTTAAACGTGTTTATTTGGAAAAAAAAATAATCTCATTTTCCTTGCGGCTCCTGCTGCAACCTGTTTACCAAAAACTACTGGGACACCCACACAAGCTTCTGTAGAAGCCAGGCTGAAATTTAGAGTTGTTTACTTCCCCTCACAAAAAAATCCAAGGGCAATGATGACAGCAGCAGTCCCCGCTCTCCCACATGCTGAATTCCAGCTAGGTTGATAGCAGTGGTAATCTACTTAGAATGAATCTCTTCCCACATCTCACTCACCCTTTTATTGTGCCCCACTGCCTGCTAAAGATAAAGCTGTCATCTCTTCCCATTTAGTCTAGGTCACCTGGATTTTAACTGGGTGAGTTCATCTTCTGATCTCCAAGATGCTACTCCGATTTTCACCTGCTTCACAGTAATGCAAGTTCCAGACAGGTTTTCAAATACCTGCACCTGATATCAGCTTCTGCCCTGAGAAGAAGCAGAACACCAACCAGAAAGGGATGTACCTGGCTTAAGTGAGTTTTGAGGACTGAGTTCTGGGGTGAAGATAAAATGTAAGATTTATTTTGAAACCTACAAGAGTGAAAATGGGGGGAAAAAAAGTGTTTTTTCTCCTGACAGTTGGAGATGGGCAGAGGTAAAACTCCTTATGAAAAATTAGTCTTGGGAGAACTGAGGCAAGTTTTTATTGGCAGCTGAGAAAACAGTATGATACACTATTCCAAAAGCAATTACAGAATTGTACTCAGCAGCCAAGTTGGATCCCATGGGAGATTCTGAAATCTAACAAACTACTAACAGTGTTGATTCCATGTGAATTGAGGGGAGAGTTCATAGCTATTAAGCCTGGGAAAGACTATTACAATCAGTAGTAGCCCGTCCTGTGTGAAGCAGGCCTTGCATGGTTCTCTGCTTCAGGATTGTGCTGTTTATCTGGATACTAACATATAATGTAGAAAGAAAGTCCACTCTCATTTAAATACTGTCAAATTTATTATGCCTGTAAATGAGTTGTTCAAGGGTTAGTGGTTGGGCCAAGTGCAGAGTTGTTTCCATAGTTTTGATCATCCACAAGCGTAGATACTGGAAGCACATTGAACACACATTCTTCATTAGTGACTTATGCAGATGCTTTCAGGCCAAGAGAGGTCATTAGAGAGTCGCCTTATCTGCATTCAAAATGGATGAAGCCATTCAGCAGCACTGTCATTCCAGAATTAGGGACCGTGTCTCAAAGGCCGGGTTGGGTTGGGGCCCTGAGCCACCTGATCCAGTGGAAAGGGACATTGGAACTAGATAGTCTTTAAGGTCCCTAACAATCCAAACTATTCTGATTTCTATGATGTGATAAATTCACACCAAACATCTCCCCAGTAGACAAATCCTAACTACAATTCATGTTTACTCATGTCATGTATCCTTTTTAGCCCAAACTGCAACATGGTACTGACATGAGATCACTAAAAGCCATGCAGTCTTACCATGCCACCTTGTGCTAGATAGGTGGCAGTCAAAGAAAGTAATCTGCCAGGAGTTCATACATGATTAAAATAAATGTATCACTGATATCCAATGTACTTTGAGATCATCCTGGGGTTTTTGTGTGTTTAATGTAAACTTCTTGTGCCAGGACTTGTCTCTTGTGCCTTGTAAGGACATAGAACCCTGCTCAGCTCCAAGCTGCCTGTCAAATTTTCATGTGTTATACATATGGCAACACTAGCATTGGAAAATGCTTCGTTAAGAGCCACTTTGTAGACATGAACTTGGGCACATAAGGCATATATGCAAAATGCACTCTGGAATACAGAATAGGAAAAGCAACCAGCACAGTCTGCCACATCTTTACAGACCTTGAAAAGTGCCATGACAGGAGAATATTTTACATGTTGTCATTTCTCTTAACCTCACTGAATTCCTTTCATAATCCCTGCCCTGTCCCCATCCCGATAAGAGGTATGTCATCACTGCAGTAAGAGGGAATGTGGCCAGGCTGGGATCCTATGTAATTCTTGACCCCAGGTGCTTCATAAATCACACTTAGGTTATCTGGTAATAAAGTTGGCAATGAAAATAATGTCATAGCAGTGAGTTATAGGCATTTGCAGGTACTGTGGTGAGGAGTTCATCCCAGGGAACCCTCTTACTCAGTCGTCTGCTTCTTCCCCCACAATATCCCTTGTGCTTTCTAATTCTCACTTGTCTCTAATTTTATTCTGATTACTAAGGGCTTGAGTCATCCACCTTGAAATAACAGTCACCCTCATTTCCAAATTCAAGCCTCAAAGACACATGAACAATTATGGTACTTCAAGAAATTAAGGTTCAGTTTTGCTAAGGGTTAACCTTGTGAAGTGCTGAGGGTTTTTTCCCTCGGTTCAATAGCATGCCTCTCCCTGTGTTTAATTTTGGGCTTTGGACTCATAGCTTGCAATTTAAGCTGTTTGGTAGATTGTGGCCTGAATATACACTACCTGGAAGATTCCAGTCTTGCAGGTCAGAGTTTTCGGGGACACATTTGTGCTAGGACTGTGCAAGTACATTTATTCTAAATGTTCAAAACTGCCAAGTGCTTCTATATACCCTGCCTTCCAAGCTGGGACACTTTGTCCTTTAAAATATAATATAGTTCTGTTGTTCCTTGAGCATTTCCACAAGGATGGAGTTGCATCCAACATGGATGCAGGCAGGATGCTTGTAGACTTATAGGCAGCTGTATGAACTAATTGAGTTGCTTCTGATATGACCATTCCACTGTCACAGGAGAGTGTCCTTCCACATTCACCCAAGAGCTCAAACTCCCTACATGACCAGTATAGATTAGAAGTTAGTGCTGGAGATGGCAATATGCTGTACTCTCTCTGCCAACACTGCCTATACCTTTCTGTTGTGTGTGGCTGTAAGCAAAATCGAAGAATCTTGTGGGGTAAACTCCAGAACCCAGGAGTGCCTCCATGGTAGTCCCAAGTCCAAACACATGTCTCTGGTATGCCAAGGGCGAGCCTTGGGTGTGCACCAATCTATTCTTTTGCCTCACCCACTTCTTTTCACCTTTGATTCATGGGAAATAAACTCACACCAAAAGACAACTGTGACACATTCTTCCAGACCCCCAAGCAAGGCACATAAAGTTGAGTATTCCAGACCCGCATTCTGCATGTAGCCACATGTCTTGTGTTGTTTTAGGTCTTCTTTCTCTGTTAATTCACATTACCTGTGTGAGAATATAAGTGCTAACATTTATTTTTCAGGAAACAAGTATTTCATAAACAAAATTGTCTGTGTGAAAAGACTATCCTATCCCTGTGGGATTTCTACTTCTCTCAGGCTATCAGTTGCCTTGCAAAATTGTTCCTTGCTTATTAGGCACTCACACAAAACTCCTGCCTTGTGGATTCACATGTGCCATTTGTTCTGTCATCTTCCTAGATAAACAGTTGCCTCTCTTTCATCAAAACCGATAATCCAGGTACTAGGGTGCAGTCTTACAAGAGACGACCATGCCAGACTCTGCAGAGATAAAATCTTAAATCCATAATCCTCCTTCTAACCCAGCTCCTCTTCCTGGCCTGAACATAGGTGCCAAGAAAGAAAAGAAATAAAGAATTAAATAGTAGCCTAATGCTATAGAGTTTTGTGAATAAGAGGAGGACTCAATACAGGGTTTTAAGATTATTTTATGCAAGGAAATAATATAGAAATTCTGTTCAGACATAAGCAGTTAGAAAAGGTCTCAGGCTTTGATAAATTCTTCCCCTAAAATTTAAAAATCTTTAAACCTTAGAACTTTCACAGAGAGACTTTAGTTTTGCCTTTTTTACATGATTTTTGTGTCTGTTTGTTGCAGTCCTTACAGAAGTATTTGGCATTAATCTCATGTGCCTGATTACCTCAAGACTTGTTTTTATCAAAACAAGATGCTGTGGTTTGTTTCAACATCTGAACATCAGAGGTAGGTTAGCTGGAGAAGCCAAGCAATGTCCTTAGTTTCCAACTGACCTCTGGCAATCCTACTTCCTGGTGGAACAACAACATCATGTGTTCACTTCCAAACACCTGATATGCACTAATTTTCTAGAAATAACAGTATGTAGGAAGGAAATCTAACTCTCAATCAAACCCCATTTCCTCTATCTTTTGGAGAGATGACAAACCTCTATTAAGAGAAAGAGAATTGAAACAAGTCCTTTCCAATTCGAAGTTTCACACATTTAGAGGAATATGCTAACCAAAGTTTGCTGAAAATAAAATGGAAAGTGATGTGGAAGCTGAAGTAACTGCACGTGCTACATTCAAAGCCAGACTGTGAATGGATTTCTTGAAATATCAAATTTTAACTGTAGAAAAGCTGTCAGAATGCATCACATATGAACACAAAAAGACATTACAGACCGCAGGCAGATGAATATCTGTGATGAAAAAACAACCCAACTGCCATGTAGAGGAACGCTTGAAGCCTCCTTTGTTATGGCTACAGTAAAAATACACATCTATTTTCCTAGAATAACAAAGCATTCATTCTCTCTCCTGCTTGGAGCTGTTGGGCAGTTACGGCATGTTATTAGCAACTGTTCAAATGTCTTGTGTTTTGAAAAATCAAAGAATTTAGTGAGTAAGGAGAATTAATACCTTCCCTATAGCCCTGCCCCTGGATTTGCTTATATGTTTTGCTTTAAGGAGTCATTGGATGAAAAAAATGTAAACTTTGCTGAAATCAAGTATTGGCACCCAAGAGCTCTATCTCTCAGGGGAACAACTCTACAATTAAGGTACAGAGATGGGCTTCCTATTATTGCTTGTGCTTTTCCTGGCTTTATGATTCTTCATTGCTGTTTTTGTCCAGTGGTCTCTACTGTAGGAGGGAAGGATCATGCAGCTTAGGCTCCTGGCTCTGGCATAAGAAGAGCCCCTTTAAGAGGGGAACTGCAGGTTTGAATACCGTCCCTCTGAGGAAAACCCCGATCTGTTTTTTCTTTGGTGGATATTCAAACCATTGCATATTCTCCTTGGAGGCCATTTTTCAACAAGATACATTAGTTTCCAATGGCAGAGCTAATTACCTAAATCTAGAAATGAATGAAAGGAAGGAGGGATCAAAATATGTTCCAGCATGACACACGCAGAAGCCTAAATCTGAGAAGAGGAAGAATCTCAGCTCTCCTCTGCCTTGTCTTTCCCTTTGGCTAATTTCAACAGATGCTGCACTCCCTTATTTAGAGGTTTTGTTTGTAGGAAAAGGATGCACCACTGTCTAACTCCCTCTATTCCTGGAAGGGAAGAGAGATGCCCAAATCAAGGTCATGAGTTACAGCCCTTGAGTACATGCCTAACATAAAGTACCTTGAGTCCCTTGTGAATCTTCCCCTTTGCCTAAGTTTAAAAACACGTCTACCACGCATAGTAAAAAAATAACAGGCTGTTAAAAAGGCAAAAGTATCTTTCTCTCCTTTGTTATGCCATCAGCTAAATGTTTGTGCTCCTTCCCTTGCATGAGATGGACTTATGCAGTGTCTGATTCAGAAAATAGATTCCTGAGGAAAAAAAATCCACTCAGAACAGGTCAGATTCTAGTTAGATCAGCTTCCTGAACTAAGTTCATCTTCTGGTTCCACTGGCACCAATGCAAGACACAAGGCCAAAATGTGTGCGAAAGGAAGACGTGTGAGGAGGGAGGGGAACCAGACAGCACTACCCCAAACTTAGAGCAGCTTATGCTGTGTGAAATCATACTCCAAGGTATGGTTTAGGCTGTTATCTTCCCAGTGGGTTGCCATCATCCATACCTCTTGTAAAATAAATGTTTGAACTGCACACTGAGTTCCAAAATAGATTAGATATCACCTGTTGTAGGGTTTTGCAATTATAAAAAACAAAACAAAAAACGAACAAAACAAAACAAAACAAAACAAAAAACACAAACAAACAAAAACAAACAAAAACAAACAAAAAAACCAAACAAAAAAAAATCACAAAAAACCACACAAACTTGGCAACGAGCAAGGCCCACGGGTGGGGTTTCATGGGATGCTGAATGCAATTTAAAAGCTTACTGCTGCTGGAAGGGCGGCTGCTCTTTTTTGTTTGTTTTTCCTTTATTTCCTCCCACACAGGCACATGCCATTAATGCTTGCCTTGCACCAACTTCAGCATTCAGCTTGCCCTTAGTTTAAGAGTGGGTCAGTTTGTCTTGCTAGCCACATAAGAAAACATAGCCAGCAAAAAAGTGAATCGTCTACTGGGCTTAGGAGCTGAGTCAGCTCTCTTGGTCACCTGGTGTGATCGGAGGAGCACCACACCAAGCAATTCCAAGGAAGGAGCAGGAAGCTCAGCTGGAAGTAGGATCACAGCCTGTTGGGAACACCAAGCTGCTAGGTTGGCCTGGTTTCCTGCCGAATTGCAGCCCAGCTCTTCTTGGACTTTGCTATCCAAAGCACATTATTAAATACATGCAACTCCTCTGTCAGAGCCTTGCCAAACTTTTGCTGCTGTGCACTATGGGCCAAATGAGTTTGCAGATCCTTGTAGATCCAAGAACCAGCTTTCTCCTTGGCTTTTGCTGGCAGCTTGGGCAGGTTGTGGAACAGTGGTGCAATGTGCTTCCCCTCCAGGAAATTCTACTTACTAAGAGAGCAGTCTAATTGTGTGCTTGAAGCTTTTGGTGAATCCATATCACCAGTCCCTGGAGTGGAGCAGCAGGAATCCAGATGCTAAGCAACAATAGTAGGAAATGCTGCGATGAAGCCTGCATTCAGTAGAGAAGAGTGTCACTTAAATGACAAAATACCTACTTGAAAATTTCCTCTCTTTGAGCAGCAGTCTAGCAATTCCTTTGTTAAGAAGACTTGATATTTTATTTGCTGTCAGGTCACAGATTTTACAGACAGCTGTCATAATGGGCCCAGCCTCTCTCTGCTGGAATTTATAAGCCAAGAGATTCACAGCTCTGTTTCATAGGTCATAGCTCTGACCCTTTTCTGTTCCCCAAACCAAAGTGATTTCAGTTTACCAACAATCAAACAGAAGGAAGAGCTCTTTTGCCTCTGAGGAGCAGCGGGATACAGTTTGAGTGATTACAGTCTACAAAGTCATCCACACTCTTTGGGCAGCACAACTACTAACTCTGTCCCTGAATGCCAGACACTCAGGCAATGGGACTCACTCAGAGCAGTTTAGATGCACTGTGATTTTGTAGAAGCTGTGGCAGAGACCTGGGAACCCTTTTTTCCCTCCCACACAATGAACAACACGAGCTTTCCAACCTCCTTCAAAAAGTGAAGTCAACTTGCTTGACTGAAAATTCCTCTGTGCGGTACATACACCGAGTTCCTATCAACAGCACCTGCTGCTGAGCTATTGTTGAGTATGCAATGGAGCCATAGGAACCCTGGACTCCAGATTATTCCTCACAGAATCATTTGATTTATGCTGCCAAGACCTGGAAATAGGATGCGTGCACTTTATGACAAAATTTGGGAAGTGCGGGTATTGCAGTAACATGGCCAGGGATTTTTGAAGAGGAGGAATCCTGAATTTCTTGGCAGGGGTGAAAGAAGCAGGCCTGAGTCACCACTGGTGCAGCAGAGCTTCCATATCTTCATTTGTGGTAGTAGCTTCATTTTCTTCTTTCCACGCTTATGCCACAGTGTGCATGGTCTTTTTTTCAAGGTCTAGTTGTGCAAAGGAAGATGACTTCTTGTGGCTGCGTTCAGCGCCTGGTGTGGAGCCTACTTTCTGAGAACACACTTGCCTTAGGCTTGCAGCATGAGTGTTCAGATATGCTTAGCATTAAAATGTGGTTAGCTCTGTTTCTAGCCCAGCTGAACTTTTACAATTAAGGAAGATATTGTGCACCAAAATCAGACTTCTGCGTTTATTTATTTTTAGCTTCTATGGAAATTGCGATGATGTGATCTTGCTCTGAGCATATGTGTGCTCTTGTGTGTCTGTCTGTCCTCCGCTTGCAAACAACCCCCGGCCATTCTGAGCCCAGTTTTACTCAAAGACAGCAGTTTCAAACATTCTGAGACCCTACATTTATCACGAAAACAGACAGTTGAATATACCAGTGGGAAAACCTACAGCCTTATACAGAAGAAAATGTATACCATCAACCCAGTCCGTGTTAGCTAAGAGGGATCTACACAGGAGTGCAATATTATATGTCCAACCTCATAAAGTTTTAATCAGAAGTGGCACCACTATCAGATGATGGAAGATCCACCATCAGATGAAAATGAGTTGGAAACCAGGTTCCATTTGCTGTGTGGCATATGGAAATACTTGATTACTTAGATGAGTAAAAAATAAATACTGATTTTGTCTCCTACTCTTTCCTGCTCTGTTGCTTTGCTTCTTTTGCTGCAGGCCTGTACTGTAGAACCAGATCCTGTGTGACAAGGAAGTGAGGGTTGATAACTATGCATAGAAAGCTTAATATTAAGAGAATGTTCATGAAACTTATCCATTGAATTTGCATAGGGAATATTTTACTTCTCATGATCTTGTTCATCTTACCCTAACCCACCACTGGTTACGTATTAGCAGGTCATTGCATGTTTCATATGTCCTTTGCAGAAACTGTAAAATATATTATGCATATATTATTCCCCTTAGATTAATTCAAAGGCTCTATTGGAGAAAAACACAATAAAACTGTGCTAGCTTCAAAATTCTGGTAGGGTTCCAGCTACTTTCAACAATCCATACATCTCCCATCCTGTGGTGAGGGCCTTACCTCTAAAAACTGAACCATTCATATTACCAATTTTCTGAATCAGAGCATAGTGAAGTACTAAGAGAAATATATAAATTGCTGTTGCCAAAAGAAATAAACTACATGTTGTAATGTGCATTCCCCATGGGTTTTACTGTCTGTCTTTGTCTCGACCACAGTATGTCAAACCCTTAAGTATGCAAGTAACTCCATGCATATAAATAGCCACCAGACCTTCTCAAGTATTCAGAGGTCTGTGGCTTCACAGAACAAATACATATGAGTATGCAGAGACTGATGTTGTAATAATTACTAATCATATTGTAGTTTTACATAAATCATACAGTGTACTAGATCTATGCCTTCATTAGTATAGTTATTCTATTGACTTCAGCACATTTATTTATGTTAGACAAATGCACTGTTCTCCCTACACTGGTCAAGGAAATAGTAAATGCCCCTCAGAACCAGAATTTCAGCATTCAGTCTATTAAACTGGAAGCAGGACCCCAGCAAAGGATCCTATCAGAAAGATCTCCTGTCCCTTGAGCTAGGGTGTGCAGCCCCTCCCCACAGTCTGGGATGCTGTGTGGTAATCAGTTATGGACCATTAGCAATACGCAGTTTGGATGCAGTCACCCTCTTTGGGGAGATAAGAGAGCTTAACAAAATGGGTAGTCACAGTGGGATCATAAGTATATTTAATTTGCTAGCACAGGCATCGCCTTAACATCTTGCAGTTGCTAACATGGATACAGCTTATGTGAATTTGTGAGTGTAGAAAGAACCTCCTTTAAAGCCTGATTATTTGCTACTCTTGCCTATCCATTTTGTTCTTTTAAAGATTGTTTTAACGTCAGTTCCTTCTTCACCTTTGAGGCCTGGCTGTCGCCTTTACAGTTTCTACAGCTCATCTGTAAATTAAGGTGGACTCCGTATGCTCCCCTAAGCAGCAGTGGTGTCAGCAAGTATTGCAGAAGCAATGCAGAGCCAGAAGGAAAGATCTGAACTCATCTTTGGCAGATTTAAAAGCCTGTTATCTTTCAATGCAAGAACAAGCCTGTGTAAGGGAGGATTAGCTCAGAATGCATTTTATATTAAAATTCAGACGTTGTCATAGGAGAAAGATACTCCTCTGCTCCTTTTTTTTTTTTTCCCTTTTTCTCCCCCAAAGGAAAACATTCTAGTGCATATTTTGATTGCTGTGGAGGCAGACTCAAAATAACAAAATGCTGTTTAAACAGGGCAAAACTTGAGTAACTGAGAAGTCAATATATGCTTTTTATTAGTCATGGCTGTATATGTTAAAACCTGCTATTTAGTCCTCAATTACTTTTCATTCCCTTTCCTTATAGCTGCTTTTTAATGTTGTCAAAGGATCTAGAGGCCCGGTCCTGACTGAGGACTAAGGTTGTCATTGTGCTCACACATAGAACTTACGCTTGATGGGTTTAACTTTCTTTAAAAATGTTTGCTCAACTATGGTTATCACTCAAATGATGCAATATTATGGCTATATACATAGGATTACCATAGACAGATGGTGTTGAATCAGTTCACTGTATTTTGTTGTTTTAATAAATTACATGCTTTAGTTAACTAAAATCTCAGCCAGGCGTTTCCCTATCAATTTTCCATAGGCTTCCTTTGCCTTTTTAATTGTAACAGCAGCCATTTCACATTCAGATGTTCAAAATATGTATATTAACGCCACCTTTCATGGATAATTCTGAAACCACCTGCAAATCAATTTCTTATAGACAAATAATTATTTTCCCAGTGCACTTGTCTGATCATGAAAAAAAAGCTGACTTTGTTAGCATTCCTTGCTTTGCTATAAAGTATTATTCCTGTTTTATGGAGGAGGGCAGTAAGGAACACAGTTTAATCCCTAATTTCTGAAATCTGATATCAGGCAACTCGAACCTTCTGGGTGTATCTAAAATTGTGGGACAAGAGACCTCAGTCCCCAAAATGTACCCTGGCCCCATTGTAACTTCATATGAGGATAAGGTTCTGGTATGCAATTTTCCATCCTTCCTGTATTCTGTTTTTCACTGGAAGGAAATTCAGGTGTATGGGAAAAGAAGGCTCTACGAGCGTGTTCCAATTGCTCTCCATCTGAACAGGCACAGGATCACAACGGCAGCAAGGACAGGGAAGGGAAAGGACAGAGGAGGGACAAGCACTGAAACCCATATTACCCCACACATTGCCTGTTACCAGTGAGAGTAGACATGTAGAGTGAAAAAATTCCATTAGCACTGGAGTCTAGATAAAGACAAATTTTGTTGGTATAATATGGAACTTTGATGACATATTTGTTGGCAAATATGGAACTAGGCTGCTTTTTTTATATATTTATTCAGGGTTATGGTCTTATACCAGGATCATTCTTTCCCTCATTTATGTTTGAATGCTGCAACAGAACCACTCTGGATATCATATTACATATTCATATTACAGTTGCAAAATAATACTCTGTGCAATTTAAACTCTCATTTTTAGAAAGCACCTTGTGATAGTAAATCTGAGAAACAAACAAAGTTTCTTCCTATGATCAGTTCATCTATGACCTCTCTCTACAGCCATATTTTTCCTGTTCCTGATACTCACCTATAGATCACTTTTTTTTCCAGATCATATTTTCATTATTACTCTTCATCTATGAGAAGTATTTCAGTTTCCCTGCAGCAGACTGGCATTTCTTCTGGGATGTTTCAAGGGAAGCTAATTTGCATCAGGAAATTGCTTCAAGGTGATCTATCTGGGACAATCAAAAAGTCTGCATACTCTGTATGTGCTATGTAGACATATTTTGTTATTTCTTTTGTACTTCAAAACATGACCTCTGGCTCACAAGGATCTCAACAACATAACCAAGCTTTGCCTTTTTTGTAGTAAGTGGGCAATAAATGTGTGGTTGCCAGTTGTGGCATCCAAGAAAAGTGGGAGGGAAGAATCTGTCCAAACTTAATCAACAGCTGGAGAATAAAGGCGACTTCCATGGGTCAAGGCTGGCTTCCAACCCTGAGGGGAAAAGTGCTAAGGAACAAAACTAGGTTCCTTCTTTGCCCGGAGATATTGTGAAAGGACTGCTCAAAATGTCCTTCCTTTCTGTACAAGGTTAATTATTTTTTCTAAGTAGAAAGCTTATTTTCTACCATGTCCCAAGTTGGAAATGAAAAATGCTTCATTTACCACAGAGCCACTCAGCATCTAGTCAAGGAGCTCCATGCAAGAACTTGAAGTGGCTTGAATAAAAGCAGATCCAGTGGGAAATTTACTGACACATCCTATATTGTTGACTGCACTACTCAGTTCCTCAGGTTCCCTCAGGCCCATGTGTATGTGCCAGGTCACAAGACAGGCAAGACATTACATTTCTGCAAACGTCCATTTCTCTCTCCCCATCCAGCCTTGATCTCAGCCAGAGAGGAAAAAAACAGGATTGCATCTAAGTGGGGAGTAGCATGTACTTGCCGCATTTCTACTCAGGTTATGGCATGGCTTTCATTACACAGCAGATGTGGCTTTTCTTCTTTCTCTTTCCTTTCTCTTCTCTCTATTCAATGACTTTTTTTATCATTTGAACTGATTAGGCCGACAAAAAGCCAGTTTAAGGGTTCTACGCAGCCATATCAAAAGTACACACTGTATCCGCTGATGCCACGGCTCAGTTACACAGTGATCTTCAAGCTTTCTGCCTCCCACATCTCTCTCACAGGAAGGCTTTCTCCAGGAACATCAGTAAGCTTGTCATCTTACACTGTCCCTCAAGTATTTAATTACACTCCTCAAAACTAACCTTTATAAGAAGAGTTGGTAACAGTGCAGAAACTGCCATGCAGGTCTGTCATGATTCCTGAGTTGTTTTCCTGGTTTGTCTGTTCTGGTCTGTTGTCTTCAGTTTTAAGCTTAACTGGTTGGTCCTGAGACGTAGAGACCTTTTGTCCTGTATATGTACAGCACACAGCACTATGGTGTGCTGTGTCCCTTGCCTCAGGTTTCTAAAAATGGATGCACTCTGATTGATCCTAATTGCTCTTCTCCATTTCTAATGGTTAATCTTATTTTGTGTAAGCCTACTCTCCCTCCCTGAGTATGAAATTATATCAGAGAAGTAAAATCTGCATGGACAGAGAACAAAAAACTACTTCCTTGACTTCTCATTAATTTTTGGGATGACAGTGTGTCTCCTCAAGGGCTCCTACACAGGACTTTTTTTCCCTAGGTCAATGAAAGTGCCAGAGCCACACTGTAACAGGCCACCCAAATCTACCACCCTAAAGATTTCTGCTGCTATCAGTCCAAAATAGGCAGCCTGTTTGTAGCACACACTGGCAGTAAAAGTTCCCAGCCAGATCTGCCTTTCCTGTATCTGTCCCCAGGCATAAGACAGTCAGCTTGAGGTGGTACTGAGAGCACAGTCTTGCTCCAGTGCTGGTGCTTCCCGAGGCAGATATGAACCTGTCAGATGAAGTCAGTGGTTATAACCACAGTGTCAAAAAAAGATCCTGCGTCGCTGGGTATTGGTAGTAAGTAGATCTGTGGTGGAGAGGAAGCTGCCTGAAGCTGTGCAGTTCAGGATGTGTTTTAGTGAGAATGAAAGTATGTACCCAAACTGAAAGTGTTAGGTTAGAAAAATATACAAATAGTTATGTGACAATAATGCAAAAGAATCTTGGAAAGATACTAATGCTTCTACATTGTCAGAGAGAGAAAAATGGGGCATACTGGAGTATGGGTGGACAGGCCATGTGTGCAGGGTTAGAAGTTTGGTGGAGAACTGAGAAATTGCTCCCTGTAAACTGTCTCTTCAGCATCTGTTCATTCTGTTGCTGCATGAAGGCACTCCCAAAGTGCTGAGCAGACTGAACACAACTTGCCATCACTCATTAAAAAATTGCTGTTCAGGCCATGTGCTGCCCTAGCAGAGTTTGTCCTTGCTCACCCTTCTCCAAAGTGGCACATGGGCTCCCTGGAGGAGATGGACAGCCAGGAGGCAAGTCTGCGTTTGTGGTGGTTGTGGAAGTGGCTAGCATTAATCCTCCCACATAAGAGCCTGCCTGGCAACTGTTTCCACTCCAGTGACTGAAGAGCCCTTTGAGGACACCAGGTTCCTATCTCCAGTCACCTTAAGGCAATGTGGGAACTTGTGCAAAGGGACTCCAGAGGAGCTCATTCCTGGAAACACCCAGCTTAACTGGAATCCTCATTTGTCTTGCCTCACTCTATGAATCTGCAGGATTTTTTTTTTTTGAAGCCACCTTTCATACTGTATACAAAACACCTCCCTATGTGACACCTCTCATTTCAGTTTCAGGGTTCCCTAAGGCCCATGTTTCATATCCAAGATATCATGTTGTCATTATTTTACTACCCTGCTGGTCGATCAGCGTACCCTCTTCACCTGCTCCTGCTGAAAAAGCACTGCAGTCACTCCCACCTTGAGACACACATGGCAGTGTAGTCCAGTTTTTCTGCTAGGATCTCAATTATCTTTCCATGCCAAAGGCTCTCTGTCCATATCATTTTCCCTTGTAACCAACCCTCCTACCCAGTGCAAAGATTTGTCTTCCTCTCATTTTTCACACTCTTGGCTTAGCTGAACCTGATTTCCTTATGCTAAGGACTTGATGCTCTTTTTTTTACAATTCAGGCTCCCCCCATTCCCTTCCCTCCCCAGCTCCAGAGCTGGGTTCATATCCACTCCCTCACTATTATTATGGGGGTTTATTTCTGTCTGGAAGAGGAATTATTCCGTGTGTGTCCCAGCTGTATTGACAGGGCAAGCAGAGAGGATGGATGGGCCCTGTTACCTAGGATTTTTGGTTCACTATACACTTAGAAAAATGCCTGGGACTATAGTTCTGATAAACATAAGAAAAAGGCCTTCCACCCTCTTCATTTTTTGTTCCTTCTTCATTATTAAATATTTACTAAAATCAAGAGAGTTCTGCCCATTCGTGCCAAGAACACACCCTGAAACTCGAGAAATAAATGGAAACTGTGTTCAGAAGTTACTGCTTTAGAGAACTCAGAGGTACCATGAGGCTGAGTGCAGGGCTCACAAACTTAGTCTGTGACTTGTACAAGACAGAGGAGAAAACACAGTCTAGCAAATATGATAATGTGATTTATTCAAAGATGTTTTCACACTGAGAGACATCTCTTTAGGTCTTCTAAACCAAAACAAGGTGATAACCCCTGTACATACTGAGAAAAGAATGATATACCAAAACATGCCTACGCTCTTTTTTTTTTATAAAATACTTATCAGTTTCTTCTTAATGTGGGTTTAAAACTGGCATGGAAATTGTCTTAATCTCTACACTCCCAGTCTCATCAAACTGTCTACTTCTCTTGCTCTTTTTTCTCTGAGTATTTATTTTTGGCTCCTCTGTTATTCCTGTTTCATATTTGTTTGTGTTTGTTCTTGTTTTTCAAATATAGGACCTGCTTCTATTGTCTTTACTCAGGCAATTCTTTATTGAAAGCAAATGGCAGTCTTACTGGAGAAAAGGCAGTGGAAATAACCCATGGTTTTCATATTAGGATTGTTGTGGCTTCTGTGACAAGCTGCATGATGGTAGGGATATTCCCCAATATACAAGTAGCCTCAGATTTGATCACAGATGACCAGTTAAATAATATGTTTTCATTTACAGTCTATGTAAAGAATTAATTGTTCATAAAATTCACTATTTTAAACCTATTTTTAAATGCTTTCCATTCAGAAGGGGCAGTATTATTTAGAAGTCTAATTCTTGTGCTATGAATTATTGAAGACCAAAGGAAAATTGGTTTTCTGGCAAGGTACATATGTAAAACATTGACCCATGCCTTTGACTGATGATGGCTTCTTGTCAATCATTTCAGTAATGCAATTTGTGCAAAAAACTCTGTATTCTTCACTGTTGCTTCCAGAAATGGCCAGGTATTTGGTATATATCTTAGTATATATATTTTGTTAATCTTAAAAGGCGATTGTAAGCTCCTTTTTTAGCAGAGTGAAGATGGATGGTTTACCTCTAAGGCAGTCAAGACTCATAATTACCCATCTTCATTCAATGGGAATATTGCTCTTGACTTCAGTAACTACAGATGAAGTCATAGGCAGGAACACAGGTCTTCTTTTCTTTTCTTTTTTTCTTTTTTTTTTTTTTTTTTTTTTGTGTTTAAGCCTCCCCAAAGGAGATAGTTGAGAATTTTTCTTAGATTGAGACTACAGTTTTCTCTTTGAGTCTTGATGTTTCTTTACAAATTACTGTTACCTTTATCTTTCCTGCATAATTTATCTCCCTAGTGCAGAGTCTGAGCCACCCTGAACAGTCACATTGCCACAGCTTGTTTTACCCTGTGCTAGTGTGATCAATGCTGTATTACAATGGATAGAGAAGATTATAACAACCAACCACAGGGATATCCTGAGAAACTAAGAAATATCTCTTTCATTTCTTTCAGCTTCTTCAGTGTTTCATCCTTGTAATCATATCACTACCCCACTATTCAGCCTCAAAAGTAAAAAGAAAACTCAATTTGTTTGCTCTATAGCTTTAAATAATACTGAAGAGAAAAATGTTGGAGAGAGACTGCACGTTATTTAATTTTTTGTCTCTATAATCAAGCAAAAGTTGAGGTTTTCTGGGGAGCTAACATATTTTCACAAATCCATTCGGGATTTGAGAAGGTGGTCCTTTAGGAAATTTTCCTGAAGGAAATTTTAAAACAGGTTTAAATTATTGACAGATATCTAACTCTCTTTGGCCCAGGGACAGTACTTAACAAACAGTATAATGCAGCCCACTCCAAATTCTACTGTCATTATAACCCACGGTTTTAACTCGCCTCACCCTGCCCCGCCCCACCTTTCCTCACCTGAGCAATACTGGAAAGTCTGGGCTGTGTGATGTGAACAAATCATAGGCTGGGGATGCATGCTTATTGCTCTGCTTTACTAGAACTACAGTATCATAAAGGAAACCTCCCTCGTGTTGATCATTCCTGGGGAAATCTTTCCTTCTTCTTATTCAGCCAAGTAACCTTATTGAACTTGCAGTTGTTTTTAAAATACATATAAAATGGGGTGGGGTGTTTTACAAGTTTGTAAATTGAGTAGAAAAGTAATGTCCAAGCGGCTTAAAAACTTATCTCAAATGCAAAAGTAAGGACACCTCTGATTACTGCCGTGATAAAACTGGCAGATCTCATTTTCTGTTTCCAGTATTCTCCTGCAGGCCCTCTTAATGTATATTGCTGCTCCTTCTGTGTTTCCAGAATGCCCTTCATGTCACTATAAAAAAAAAAAAAAAAAAAAGACTTGATAAACACAGAAATCTCAGCCATTTTTGCACGCACAGACACAACCCCCAACATCTTCATTGCCAGGCTGACAATGTCAGTTTTCTGATGTTAAGAATGAGGTTTCATATTACATCCAAAGCAAAGTGATTGTGGCTGCTGCCTGCCCAGAGCCCTTTAACTGCTCCTTCCCCTTCCTCCCCCACCAGCCAGCTCTGGCTGCTTCCCTGGAGGCAGCTCCAGGGACAGTGCAGCTGAGCAGAGAGCAGCTCAGAGCTGATCCAATGAGAGCTCATCCAACAAGCAAGCACAGTATTAAAAAAGAAGCATTTTAGTCTTGGATCCAGCTGATCTCTGACCACACCAAGGCCTGACTCACAGGAAGCAACAGGGCTGTCACTGTAGCAGATACATGCAGTTGTCCAAAATTCAGTGTAAGCTGAAACTTCTGAAGATACCAGGTGATGTTTTAAGCAGGCACATCTGGGTTCAGCTCCTGCTGTTGGAGAAAGTTTGTCTTAGGTGTGGCAGAAGAGCTAGCAGAGAAATTAACCCTCCAGCACAAGACAAGGTTTACTGTTCTTTGAGCAGCATTGAGCCAACCACATTGAAACCTGTTTAAACAGGGCAGAGCCTTTTGTGCTTTGTATTGTGCAACTCATGCAGCTTTGCAGAAGTTTATCCTAAAACCCACCAGTTGTGAGGTAGAACTAATCTTACAGCATCAGACTGGAAAGGTCAGTTCCTCCCTTCTTTGTGAAATGCTGGTAAACACAAAGAGATTTAATATCCACAAGGCTAACAAAAGCTTTAGGAAGAAAAAACCAAACAAACACAAACAAATTAAATACCTTGGCTAATAGAAATTTTGACAAATTTGGTAAATGAGAATTTTGTTCCAGTCACACACTACTGATATTCCACCACCTTGCTTGCTTTCAAACAAACAGTAAGAATGCTATTGAAATGGTTTGTACCACAGGATTGCCTAAGGGCTAGTTAGCTAGTGTCAAAAAGCACTGTGTGCATGCTCATACTTCCACAGGGTCTATGAAAAGACAATCATAGATCCGGAAAAGCCGTGGGAACATAGTGATAAAGAGCAAATGGGGACAAAGGGGTGAAAACAAGGGTGCCGAGAAATGATAGGATGATTTGTACTAGTGAGGCGAGCAGTCTATCACTTCAACTCAGCAGGGATGTCATTTTTACCTGTACATCAGTGCACAGGAGGCTGTGTCTGAGTCCTGGGATTGCAGAGGACCTGTAGTAGTAGGGTCTCACAGTGTGTGGGTCCATCCAGCTGACTCAGTGCTTCAAGTGTGGCTTCTTTTTCTCCTCTGTAAAGACCCGGTTTCCCCAAGGGAGAGCAATGTTTTAAATGCTTTATATGCAAATATGTGAGATCCTGGTGGCCTGGCTGGAAAGTAGGACATGAGGGTAACTTTACAAATCTGTGGTGTCCCAGCTGCCATAGATGCGGCTCTTCTGCTGTGCTAAACACATAGTTTTAGCAGTATATGGACAGTTCTGATGGACAGGACAGCTCCTTCCACATATGGGTGAGCCAAGGTCCAAGACAAGAAAGTTTGCACCAGATCTGTAGGACCTGCCACAAGATCTAACAGCCAATATGGACAAGGCCACGTGCTGGCCAGGGAAGGCCTAGAAAGCCAAGTGAGAAAGTTTGCATTTGATGCAGCAGAAAAGGAGACAAAAAGACAAGTACAAAAAACTCCTGAGGCCTAAATAGAAAATCGAGACTATGACACTCTATGCTAGGATATATTGTAATGGAGCAAGTCAAATTTGTCTTTAACTTCCTAAAGCAGGTGTCCTGGGGTAAATTAATCACATGCACCCAACAGTTCTGGCAGTCTTGAGTGCTAAAGGACAAAGTGAAAAGGAGCGATAGTGTCAGCTCAATAAATCCTAAAAGACAAGAGATATTTGCAGCATTTAATGTATAAAAAAGGGGGAAATGGCATTTGTTGGGCTGGTAGGGAGAAGGAAGCAGCTGCTAGGATACTAAAGGACAAGGGCTTGCACACATTTTTTATTTCTGTGAACGGAAATGAAAGAAGGGAAAGAGCTTAAGGGAAAAGAGAGTGAGCTTTCAAAGTTATTCTGTGACCTTAGCTTCCCTGAGAAGTTTTTCTTTCTGTATCTGACTTAGATTATAAAGTCCCTAGGGCAGCAATAGTCTTTAATTTGAGTCTTCTTCAGTACTGGCTAAATCATGACGCTTAATGAGCACATAAAATGTTGATAAATTCATATAAAGGCTGTCTTCCTGGAGTCTGGCACTTAATACAAGACACCCAGTTAGGACTGAAGTAAAAACATTTATACTGAACCTGAGTACAGGATCAGCTTCAAGAGAAGAGCATGAGAGTCCTTTTCACTGCCTTCAAATGCGGGAGGTTCTGGTTCATGTTGCAAACAATTCTTTGAAATTAAGAGCATGCAACTGGGTACTGTGCATACAGGTACATTTCTGCATATTGCATATGGTAATTTCCCACCAGACAAACTACAGACCTAGTCAGGCAATCTGCTGTGTCTTGATGAACCTCAGGGTTCCACGTGGGTGCAGAAGCCGGCCATGCAAAGCAGCTTGCTGGATTAAGGCATAATTCATTGCTGTGGTACAGCTTAGTCACTCTAAAGGGCTTTATTCACAGCAGGGATGACTGAGGTGCCGGGAGGCACAAGCCAAGTTGAAATAGATTTGTCAAGCTTATTTCATGCTTTGTTGTATTGGATACATTTTGGACAGCTTGTGAAAATTATGTTATTCTTAAGATTTAGATTACAGTACTGCCTAGAAACTAATAAAAAATGGAGATCCTGCTGCAAAGGTTGGGTCCCAAATTTTGTGAAAACACCAACAGTCTGCAATTCCAACCATCTGCAAGCTAAAGAATGGCAAAGATTTATGCACCATTTGGTTTGCCAACTTCAGCAGGCTCTGGGATATTTAGAAGAATATGGACGCTGATAAACAGACTCAAATGGCTTTTGATATGTTTCTTTTCTTATCCTATTCTGTTTACAAGAGTAAGTGCCATCTTTTGTTTTCTGCTTTAGTCCTCAAGAATTTAGGCTTTTTGTTTTGAGTTGTTAAAGGAAAGGTAGAATTGGAGGTGTAGCATATTTAAGTCAGAACAAAATTAAAAAATGCTGCTATGGCCATATTCCCCCATCTAACTAAAACAAACAATCTGGAAAAAAATTCCCAGATCAACACATTAAGCAATGGAAAAAAATTCATTTTGCTGATAAAAATGGCATTCCCAATAGAGGCTTTTGTAACTGGAATTATACAAATAAAACTACTAGTCTTACCTGTGTTCTAATGTATCTAAAATCTACTTTTAGTAAAGTCCTTGTGAATTAATTCAGGGATTGCACAAAAGGGACAATGTGATAGCAAGTTTTTTGGGGGCCATTTGGCTAAGAATCTGGTAGATGAGACTTCTTTCAGGTGAAGCTGAAGGAGCCCTGCGGAGAAGAAGTGGGGGTGGAAGGCAGAATAAGGCAGAGAGGAAGAGCCAGCCGTGGTGTGAAAAGCTTTGAAACAGTGTAAATGGATTTCAACTTCTAGCTAAGAAAGGAGGTTGAAAAAATGTCTGTCACAGAAACAACTTCCGCTTGCCTCCTCCCTCCCCCTGCTCCAAGAAATGAGAAGGATATACATAGTTAGACAGAGACAGATAAATATATATAGGGAGAGACATCAAACTGGGAAGACTGGTTGAGGGAAATGTTAAGACATACCATATCACAATGTTATTCAGTTAACAAGAAACAAGGAGTAGCAGAAACAATTAAAAAATACCATGATGCCATATGGAATTTTCCACGTTCAGTTGCATTTGAAAGCTTTATAAAAGAACCTTTAAAAACAGCTACATTTTCCTCATCTTAAAATAGTGTCCTTTTTTTGGCAGACAAAATCGATATTTAACAGCCCTCCCAGTTTTACATGTTTTAATCCACAGATGTCTAGCACAGGCATTAGAATCTTATAATCCCAGTGTAAGAGATAGCACCAGGTGATTTTGAACTGTAGATGGGCAACTAGAGATACTGCTTGACGCACTGTGGCATTTTAAGAGGGACATCAGAAAGAGAAAGCAGCTCCCAGTCCTATGGGTATAATAGCCATTTTCCACTCAGCATAAACAAGGAATCAATGAGTTGCCCACTTTTCAGTGTCAGCTGAAACAATGGAAAACATCTGCCCAAGGACACAAACAGGCAGACCTAAACAACATAGGTCATCTGTTGGGGGGGGGAGGGGAGTCTGATATCCAGTATATGATGGGGTGGGAAACTGAAGGAAATGAAGCCTTGTACGTGAGAGAAAAGGGGCAGAAACCTGAGACAGAATGAGAAAGTCATACAGATATAAACTGAGATTCACCTACTGGCCTGAGGAAAAAATGACACTGTGGTTTTGAGAGAGGTGATGGGCTGGTTTAATACAGTTATCTATGCAGAAGTGGGGAGACCTTCATCTTTACTTCCTCCCTGCCTTGGCCTCACAGGCCCACTGTTGATAGTGGTGCTGGTCCTTATATCTCTCTCAATTGACATAACTCCCCAATCAAGCAGAAAACTAACCCAGAAAAACTTAGATATGCAGGGGTCATACATGTAGCACAGGCAATGGGTGAAATTGCTGATGGGAGGAGGACAGTATGAAGAATGAGGGGGAAGATTAAGGACAAGAGGAGGAAGAAGGTGAGACAACATTTCCTTCTGGAGGAATGGAGCCATCTTATCAGCTCAGCTGCCTGTGAGACCACAGCCTGAAAGCAAGCACATAGAAGCAAAGCACAGTCTGGAAGTAAGCAGAGAGATTCACCCTGTGCTTTATCCTTACCCTGGACTCTAATAGAATAATATCCTAAATTCTCACTAAGAGAAAGGTCAAAAGTGGCAACACATAAGAGTGCTGCTCTAATCCAGCTGCAGTAAGCTTTCATGGTTTGTAAACATGATTCAAGAAGCAGACAGAGCATATTTGATCTGGAAAGATAAGAGTGTATGCTGCCCGGGGAAAGAGTTAGATGTACTTTGACACAGATAATAAGATGCCATGCCTTAGCCTTGACTGTCTTTTGCATACCCATCTCTCTGTGAGCAATATCTGAAGATGTCATTAAGGAGAACAAAGCAAAGCAAAACTCTGAACTGCAGCCTTTGCATGCTAAATATTATCCTGAATACACAGTGCGCCTGCACGGATTCTCTTTGAAATGGGAACAGAGGTGTCGCCTGCTGCTCTTCTCAATCTGGGAGTGAGAAAATAAAGTCCCACTTACAAAAAAAAAAATTAAAATCCATAGTAATATACTGGGAAAGTGTAACTTATGATAGCTTTATTAAAGTACTTTATCGTTTTCATGTAGGATGCTCAAATACTTTCAATGAAAGTTCCTATTACAGTAAAACCTCCAAGGTCATACTAAATATGGTTGGAAAGTGCCTAGAGAAACCTCTGTGTTTTGTCTTCCTCAGCTTCCATAACTTTTTATACTTCAGTGAAATATCTGCAAATGATTCAGTTAACCTCTCTTGAATTTTAAGGGAGTTAGACCGAATTTTGGAATACCTGGGGCAATTTGCATTCTTAGGTGCAAGCCGTATCATCAGCTATTTTATCTTGAGGTCATGTAAAATTACCATGGTCTGCTTTGTGGATTTTATATCTTTAAAAAAAAAAATTAAATGATCCACAGTTCTTTAAATACTTTAGGATGATAGCATGATGCAGGTTAAGTTTGCTTTTCTGTCAGCCATTTTATGTCAATAATTTCAAAGGACACAGGTGACTAGGCACACAGCATAAGGATAATTCAGTCCTGGTGCCATCTAATGCTCTAGGGAGAAAGACCAGATTTTGCCAAAGTCAGCAGCAGAGCACCCGCTGAATTCAAGGACTGCATTTTGCTTGCCAGGTATCTCACTAAGAGTGACAGAAACATTACTCTGCCAAGCTCTTGCCAGGAAATCAACTGTACCCAGGTGAGTCACCAAAATGAAATCCCTCTCAGAGCAACCTACAATCATCCCCACAATGTAAATTCACATAGGTGCATCACATAACTTTACTTTAAAGCACCCTATTGGGATGGTGTGCTGGGTTCACTGGACTTCTAACGCCCACTGCACTGGAGAGGAAGGGGAAAGGTTCACACCTACACTTCCCCGTTGCTCCTCGTATCCTACCCGAGGAGTTTAACAACTGCTGGACTTCACCTCCAAGCTGCCTATATAACATTTTGGGGATTTTCTTCCCGAACACAGGACCCAAACATTTTAACAAAAATCAAATTAAAATGGCAACCAGAGAAGTGCTGGCACTGCAGCGGGTGAACCGAACTGCTTGTGCCACCCGTGCCCCCGGGAAGCGCAGGGTCAGCAGCGTGTCGGCCCGGGCCTTGCAGAGGAGACAGATGGGGGCTGGGCGGCCGGACCCCGCGGGGCTCCCCGCGATGCCGCCCGGGGCACGGCCAGACACCGCTAAGCGGCGGCCCCGCTACCCTCGGCTACCGACCGGGCAGCTGCAGCACAGAACCCTCCCAGCCATGACCCCTCGCCGCGCCGCACCGGGCTGGGACGGGCAGGGCAGGGCAGGGCGGGGCGGGCAGAGGGCGAGGCCCCGCTCCCACCACCTCCCCTCTTTCCGTCCACCCCGTCAGGCACCGCCTCCTCGTATCCTTCTCCTCCTCCACCTCCTTCGCCGCCCGACGAGGGGACGGGGGTGGCAGTCGCTGAGAGGCGGCAGTGGGGGGTCGGCGAGGCAGGAGACAGCCTGCGAGGCTCCGCCGGTGCGGGCTGCTTCTCGTCCCCTTTCTCCTGCGTGCGGGGCGCTGAGAACCGGCCATGGTGAAGGTGTCGTTCAACTCCGCGTTGGCGCAGAAGGAGGCGGCGAAGAAGGAGGAGGAGAACAGCCAGGTGCTGATCCTGCCGCCGGACACCAAGGTGAGGGCGGCGGGGGCACCGAGGGGCCGGGCCGGCCCGGCTGCGGATGGTGCCGGGAGCTCTGCTCCGCTCCGCTCCGCGGGGCCGCCCGGGGAGGGGAGTGCGGCGGCGGCGATGCTGCTCTTTGTACGCCCCTCGTCCGCGGCGGTGAACCGCGGGCGGGCCAGCGGGGAAAGCTGCGCTGCGGTGCGCCCCGCTCGGCTCACACTTCTAAAATGGCTGACAGGCAACGAGCTTTGCAGCTCCGCTTCTTCCGACTCCGCGGATCTCTGTGGTGGTTCGGGTTTAATTTTTTTTTTTTTTTTTTTTTTTTTTTTTTTTTTTTTTTTTTTTTTTTTTTTGTTAGCTCCGACAGCGCATGGACCGCGGCCAACTCGGCTTTTAGGGCCGGCTGCCGGCCCGCACCCTCAGCTCCCTCGCTGTGCTCGGGTCGGCGGTGGGAGCTGCTTTGCGTGGAGAAGGCGCATCGTGCCTGGTCTTCCCACCGCGTGCGATCCCGCCTGGCCGCACGGCTCAGTCCGACGGGCTGCGGGCTCGCTCCCGGACCCCAAACGCTTCGGGGCGAAGGGAGAGCTTGGCGAGGGTCAAGTTGGGGGTTTGGCCGTGCTTGTGCCGCAGCGTGTTCGCAGAGCCTGGTGGTTGGGTGATACCGAGAACTTCGCCTCGGAACTTGGGCTGGCTTAAATAAAGGAACAAAGAGCTGCCTCCCCCCGCCCCAAAACAGCACCCAAAATCCAGGCGCTGCTGTCTCCTCCCCTCGGCAAACAGTAAAAAAGCACAAAACAGCAGTGGCTTTTAAAGTTTTTGAACTGCAAAAGTGCAAAACTGCCTAGAATATAAAGGGTTTTGGTTGCAATTTTTATGCTCCGGTAATCAAAACCACTCCTTAATTAGGAGTAGGATAGTTTGCTTTAAGCTCTTTGAAAAGTGAATGAAAACTTAAAACATGGCCAGTTGCACATAAACAGTATGTCTTGATGTTTTCATTTGCTTTCACAATTTCTTGTGCATCAGACCTGTGAATTACCAGATTTGCTCTGCCAAAGCGATAGTGTTTATTAATTTTCTAAATCTTCATAATGAACTTCTGCCTAGGAAGACAGTTTGTAGCATGAAGTTGTGCTCTCGTGCAGATTTTGTTGTGATTTTGCTGGGGCCAAGTTCTTTGCTTGCAGAATCCCTTGTCCTTTCAAAGCCGAGGGGAACCACCGGTGTTTCTAGTGACACCGAGGGTGTTTCTAGTGACATCTTCCTGGTACAGCAAGTGGTTAAATTTCACACTTCTACTGAACATACTGCACTTACAAATAACACTCTGACCAAAGTATTTAAGTGAGACTTAATAAAACAGTGTGCCACAACAGATGAGACAGTATTGTTACTCAAATTGCCTGCAATTATGGGAAATCCGTTAAGTGCTCCCTATTTGTAGCAGGAGTGCCGTTCTCTAGAAAGTCATGGCTTCCCTGAGCTCAGATTGAGCTCTAGAGTTCCTGACCCCATGTTCGATGGTCAGTTTAACACCAAGCATGTAAGGAAGAAACAAGCTACATGTTCCAGAACACAGGGTTTTCATACTATCTGGGAATCCAGACCTGCCCTGGATGATGTTTGTTTCCAGACAGCCTACCAAATTTGGCTTGTTTTTCCTACTGCTAAACAAACAAAATACATCTGGCTAATTGTACGCTAGGGAACAAATCCTTCTGACCCTGTCCAGATACTGATGGAAGCATGTCATTTGAATATGATTTCCTTAGCACAGAGCTGTTAATTCTTGCAGCTGAGGATGAGGTACAGGGTCTGCCTTAACTTTGTCCAAGTCTCAGTACTGCTTTCCTTGCCTAGAAATGAGACTTGTAAACATTTATTAACCAGGTCAAAAGGTGGTCTAGTCTCAGAGTAGCTACTTAAAAGTTCTTGCACTGTTGTCAGGGGATGAACATGCCTTAACAAAGCTTAAACCAGTCCTTAAATAGAATGCTAGGAGCAGACACTCAGTACAGATGAAAACTCGAAAAGCAGATGAATGCTCTTAAGGGACATCAAGTCTTTGACATTCTCCTTGACACATTTCTATCTTTTCTGTGCAAAACTGGAGACTTGTACCTAACAGTTTCCAAAATTCTCTTAACTAAGCTTTTTTTTTTTTTTTTTTTAGATTGCATGTTTTGGAGCATAAATAAAAGTATATCTGAGTATAGTAGTGTCATCTTTAGTTTAGTAAAAAAGGCTGCGCAATCCATGCAGGATTAACAATAGTGAAACAAATTATGTCATGTAGCTCTAGAGGTATGTGGTTCTTCAACACTGGTAGTTTATTCTCAGATCTTGGGGGGAAAAAAAGGAACTGAGGGCCCTTGCAAAACTTGATACCTTTGAGGTAAGTACAAGATATGCTCTTTGAACTTTGCCTTCTCTAAAACAATTGCATTAGAAACAGATCTTGCCCCTCCCGCTTCACAACTTCAGCTGCCTATGCAGTTCTTTGGAGGAAAGGGGAAAAATAAACCACATCTGACAGATGTATTATTCATATCACTTCAGTGCTGGAAAAGTGAGGTTTGAAGGCAGTGTGGGAATGTATACTGGAAGAATGAATTCTGGTAGATGGAAAAAGTCACATATCCAAAACAGCATATATGGGACGTTTGTTTTTCCCTCTGCTACATTGCTTCTCTAGGAAAATAGATTTGGATTGCCACTGTAAACATGAAAAATATAACAACATTTTACGAAGCTTTCTTTTATGAAAAAAGTCCTGGAAGTCATTCTGGACTGAAGGAAAGGGAAAACCATAAGAGTGGAAGAAGATCGGCAGAATTGTACGTTCAGAGTTTTATTCTCAAAAACCTACCAAAGGATTGAGCAAGAGATATTAGTGAAAACAGACAAATGCTCTGAAATGTCTAGAAAATAAAAATTAATGGAATGAGTTTTTGAGCTAGTTCTTTGACAGTCTCGTTCTGCTGCTTTTCCCAGCACCATGTCTTGAAGACTGCAACTCTGCAATCACAAAATTACTCTTAAATACATAATCTTCCAAAGACTTATTAAAAGAGTGTTTGCAGCCAAAATACGCTGATGATGTAGCATAGAAATACTCTGATCTTGCCAAAATTTCCCCAGTAACCTCTGATGCAGATACTAATAGGAAATAAATTGGGGAAGGTAAGACAAGATGCAAGAAGAGTAGGGGATGTGTCATGGGAACAACAGCTTAAAAGCTTTTGCAGAAGGCAATGGTCTTATGCACTGGAGTATGTTACTTTAAAAGGAGTTTAAAAATCAAGAGTGCTAATCCTGTTTCTGCATAAATCATCAGTATTACATGGTGTGTTGTGAGAGCATCTCCATACTTACTGTAGGCAGCCATTAACACTCTCTTACTGATGTTAGAATGGTAGCTCTATGACACAGTTCTAGGCCAAAATACAGAATACTCTTAGTGAAGTTTCTCAGGCCACATTTAATTTTCCACTTTGCTCATTGTCTTTACAATAGGGTATTTTATGACCCAGTTTCACAATAAACAAACAATGTGTGGTATTTTAACGTTTCTCCCTACAATAGATCTTTGGAGAGCCAAAGATGGTTCTGAGCACAGTTGAAGTCTTCAGACATTTTGCAGAGGCCTTTCAATAGATTAAGCCCTCCCCAAAGATCTCCGTAGCTCTCAGGCTGTTGCTCTCTTCTGTGTTTGGAGTAGGTGGCAACATTTTGAAACTGTATTTTTTTCCTTGGGGTGCTCGCTGCAGTACATCTTTACCACATACAGCCTTGGGCAGGGAAGCTGTGGATTCAGCCGTGTGTATTGTAGCTGACCTTTGGGTAACTGTATCTGCAGAGAGTTCAGTGTGAAAGTGTAAATATTAAGAATTTTAAAAGCAGCAGCTTTTTGCATTTATTCCTTATGAGAACATTATTACTCTGACCTTTAAAATTAATCTCTTTTTTCACTTTAGCTTAATCTTTCCTAAAGTGTACTAAAATAGGCATTTTTAAAACAAGAGTGAGGGAATCCGCATGGGAAATATGTTGAGCAACTAATAAGCACTATTTTGCTATGCAGAAAACCCCTTAGATTTTATGTTATTGGTGTTAGATGATTCTGAAATAAGGATGTTAACTTTACAGTGTATATATAAGTACTGTATAACATATTTATATGTTACAGATGTTAGTACACACACATAAATAAATAGTAATTTCCTTATTGGTTTGCTGTCAGAAAAACAGGTTTTCCCACTTTATGGGACATGTCTGTAGTTAGATGGTTAAGGGTTGAGTTTTTTTGGTTTTTGTTTCTTTTTTCTTGAAGGAGTTTCCTTATTCCCTTTATAGGCTTCCTCCAGCCAAATTTTTTACAGGTCTTTCACCAGTCGCCATTGGGGAAAGAGCAGTCTTTGTATTTTCCTGTATTTTCTGTAATGCAACTAGGTCATTAAACCAACCAGCTTCTGCTATATGTCAGAGCATTGTGGATTAAGGAGGACCAGAAGTAAAAAATCTTAACAAACCGAATTTTCTCCCCCTTCTCCTTCCAGACATTGCTAAGATTTTAATGGAAACCCATCAAACCAGAGATGAAAAAACCTTCCAGTTTCAGGCACAAGGGTACTCAGGGTTCTGTTACTTCATTTGACTTTATGCGTACCTGCAAACATAAATTAGGGTAAATTGAGTTTGTCAAACAAAATCTGTGTTGTTAATGGGCAACATTTCGTAAGAAAAGAAGCCTTGTGGCTGATGTCATTGCCTGCATACTTTTAAGTCGTGAATCTGTGCTACTGGTTAAGTAGTACGGCTTCCTGATAAGAAGAGAGAGACATCTGTCTCCTAAAGCTATCCCTTAGACGTTGCCAGCCATTGAGAAATACTAAAAAACAAGATCTTTAGAAGTTTGTGGTGCTCCTCTGACAATCTCTCGCTATTTTTAAGTGAGTTTTGGAATTTGGAATTAGAAGCTAGAAAGTTCAAAAAGTGATCTGGAAGAGCTTGTGCCATCCCCATCCTCCCAGCAGTGGAAATGAACCTGTGGGACATAGGAGTTCTGTCAGTGCTCTGTATCTCACTTCCTTTTCTGTTTCTCATAACTTCCTGACCTGAATAACAAATACAAAGCATTGGTTGGGAAATACAACCATTTCCCATAAGAATGAGATTTAATGCCAGACATTTGTGATAACTGCTGTGTCAGTTATTTGTATCGTTTGTGTTTTTGGCTGACTGAGCAGGAGCTGATGGCTGTACCTTACAGCTCGTGTGAATTCAGTGCAGGGATGATTACAGAGACAATGCAAATACTTTATGCAGTTCTAAATAGTTTCTCTTTCCAGATTAACAAAGTTTTACTTGGCTGAGGCCCATTGCCCTAAAAATGTATTTGGAGAAGTTAACATGGTCATGTGGAAAAGTCTGTAATTAGATGAAGCTTTATATAGTGCAATATTAAGAAAAACTATCCTGCGCTGTAATCTTACAGTAAATGCCATAAGCACTCCTGTTATGTTCACTCCTGTGTTTCTGTATTGCAATACTCTTGTCTTTCTGATAAGCTCCAAGAAACTAGTTTGGATATTAACATTGTGTAATAGTGTGAAGAATACCCCTTAAGAGGCTGTTGGAACCAAAGTTCTATTCAGTGGGAAAGCTCAAATTAAATTAGCTAATTTCTGAAGATGTGGGTCGAAATGAAATGCTGAGCTTTACTGTGAAAACATTGGAAAGAAAATTTTCTTGGCATCAACAGTATTTTCAAGGGAAATGGTTTAGACTCCTTCCATTATAATGAATATTTAATCCCAAATATGAACATCTATTTCAAGAAAGGTTTAATTTCAAAATATAATGTATATATGTTTTTTTCCTGTGAAGTGTTTTAATGAAACATTTGCAGTTGCAAGTGCAATCTAAGAGTTTAGTTTTTATAGACTCAAATTATATTTTTTGTTACTTGCATGTTTTTTCCCGCTTTTTTTTTTCTTATCAGCATTTTAGTAAATGTTGATGCTAAAGGTCTTTTGGGGACAGTATAAGAATGGTAATGTTTTCAGTTAATTCTTCTGCAGTTGCAGTTTTGGAATATTTGTCGGCATTATATGTATTTTCTATCCAGCAGCCACTAGCTACAGGCACCAAATAGCTTACATACAAAGAAAATAGTCTTCTCTGTGACTCTCAGGAAATATCTTCAGAAGCAAATACTGCATTTTTAAGTCCTAGTAATTTTAAATGTTCTTTATTCTGTGCTTCCAAAAACATTATGACATATTTAAAGCATAAGTACAGCTGGGATAAGTAATTATGTGTTTTGCTAGCTGTTGCACAGATTCCTTTTTTTTTTCCCCGTTTTTTTCTCCCCATCCCCCCTTATGCTATGATTGACAGAGGTTGGTATTATCTGCTTTTACTCTCCTGATCTGTATGAATAATACAACATTCATTTTATTCCTATTTATGTATTGCTTTTTATCCTCAGTGGAAATTACTTTGAATCTACAGATGAAAAGCATGCTAATTTATAAAACTTGGATATCTGTCCTGATTTTACAGATGTGGTAAACCAAAGGAATGAGATAATTAATAAGATTAAGCTCTGCAGTGAAGTCAGAAATGGTTTTGTGGCACACATGATGTGGCTTAAGTAGGGTTTGGACAACAATGGACATACAGAGAAACATAGGTCCTCTCTGAGGGATCCAAGTGTCATCTACAAGCAAAATTCACCATCAAAAAATGGCTAAGTAATATTTGCCTGAGAGTTACTATAGAGATTGTGAAAAAAATAAATTGGTATCTTGTTTGTCCTTTCCATATAATAGTGTCAGTATGTGTATATAAATATTTTTATAAAGTTTATATATTATTAAGTAAAAAAATTTATATATATACACACATAAAAATAAAACCCACAGGCATTTTAAGAGTAGAGTTCCTTGAATGCAAATTCTGGGTTGATTTGTGGTTGTCTTCTTCCTAGGTTCAGAAAACAGCTGCTTTTGATGGCAGCTTTCTGCTCCTTTGAGGGTAGAATGAGACAGTGGAATGACTGTGGAAAAAGAATATGCTGGGGAGATCATAACTGGGAGGGGTCCATGATCTCTGGGGTGGATCTCGTGTAGTTGCTGAATCACCAAGGCCTATTTATTTATGTGTTTATTTATTTTAAAAGATAAAGTCTACACAGACATAGAAAACCCTTGCACTTATACATTTGAAAATGCAGTACCCTGTGCAGAGTAGGAGGCCAAACAGGGTGAGATGGGTGCAGAGGGTGATGAGTTGTCTTGCCTGAAGTTTGAGTTTTGTGAAGTTCTCTTGGTGAGGTGTTTGAACGATGGCCAGCGTCTGTGATTGTGCAGGGTGTGATGCAGCCAGGTGCTGAGCACTGGAGTGTGTGCTCCACCTCAGGCTTTGAATAGTCTAAGTGCAGTGAAGCCCTTTAGTTGGTTACAACAGTTTTTTCTAGAAAGAGGGCATAATCAAATATAAGCCTTTCAAGGTCAGCTCTTCTGTGCTGATACTCCTAAGTGCTACAATTAAATGCTATTCCCTATTTGCATATAGAATGGTTTCCACTTGGAGAACTCTGCATGCTGTACAGGTACTATGCACCTTAATTCACTAATATATGTATTAGCAGGGTATATTTGTTTGAGGACGGGGCTCCCATTCAGAAAAACACCAAGAGGCTACAGTAATGGGCTGAACAAAATCTCTTTGAGTTTCAGAAATAAGAAATGCAAATGCAAAGTCCTCTAACTGGAGCAGACTCGTTCCCTCCATCAGGACAGGCAGGGGATCACCTGGCTGGGAAGCTGCTCTGCTTGAGAAAGACCCAGGGCTTCTGGTGGACCATCAGCTGGGCACAAGTCAGTGGCATCTTTGAAGGCAGAGAGATTTCTGATCCAAAAAAAGACAGTCACAAACTGATGCAAGTCCAGAAGGGGCCACCGTGATGATCAGAGTCTGAAACATATGCCTTGTGAGGAGTGGCCAAGGAAATGGGGCTTGTTCAACCTGGAGATGAAACTGCTGCAGGGGGAATGTCACAGCGGCCTCCCAACACCTGGGCAGGTGACTGAAAAGACAGTGGTCATAAATTGAAAAAGGAGAGCCTCTAATTGGTATAAGCAAAATATTTTTCAGTCTGAGGAGAACTGAATGCTTCTGAGGAGGTTACCCAGAGAAGCTTTGAAGTGTCAGCCTTAGAGGTTTTCAAATCTTGACAAGAGCTCTGAGCAACCTGGACAGCCTTCAGAATCCACCCTCATTTAGAGCAGGAGGCTGGACTACAGACCTCACAAGTGGTTTCTGTGATGCTGGATTCTACTTTTGAGAGAAACTGAGACACAGCATTTGTAACTTGCTTGAGATGACATACCATCTGTGGCTGAACTGGGAATAGAGTTATTAAATTCTGAGGCTCAGTGGCGCATATGTGCATGCTAATGAGATCTCTTGGGTGAAAGAGCCAATGCCACTTGGGAAAATAGCCTTGAGAGAAATCTAGGTTAAATCCACATGGTGTTCTATCATACTGATGTCTGAGATTCAGGCAGTTGTAGGAAAAAAGCAGAGAAATTTCAGATAAAAGAAGTGAGCAGGATAAGGAAGAGACAGGAACTAGAACAATCAAGGTCAAAGAGATAATTTAGTATTGATCCATTCTAAGTGCAATAGGAGCCTTCTAAGGTCGTGTTTTCAAACATTGATCTAATTCAGGATAAAGATGAGAGAAATACTGCATTAAAGTTATAGATTGATTTACTGTAGTTTTTATAAGAACGGGAAAATGTAAGTCAGCTGTAAGTCAAAGAATGAAAGTGGGGAAAGGGTTGTTTTTTGCATTGTTTAAAAATGCTTTTCAAAATTGGACAGTTTAATGAAATGCCATGTTTGACATGCTGTAACTGTAAAGGGTGTAGTGATTTTGTTTTCTGAAAGCAAAATGCATTCCGAAAAATGTCCGTATGACCTCTTTGGCTTGAGGGGTTTTGTTTAAAATAAATAAACATCCCTCAGGCACCTCTTGCCAGATATGTAGGCAAGCTTTCACCTGCATGTTTTGCTCTATGACTTACAAACTTGCACCAGAACACTTTTCTTAAAATACTTGTGAAAAATAGGTGTTGAATGCAGAACAAATTTCCAGCATCCTAGTTAATGGAAATGATAGATAAATTCATCAACATTATTATATTGTATAAATAAATGTGACTTCCACCACCTCTTCACTAGCCAAGCTTATGAAAACTCTTTGTATTCAGTATAGGACAGTGGCAACTGTGGATTTCTCTGACTGTCAGTGGCACAAGAACTTTGGTGTTCAGCATCCAGACATTTAAAGACAAAGCATTTTCCAAATGTAGACTTTGCTGAAGTTTTCATGTGAGGGGTGGGGAAATGGCAGAAGAATGATAAAACTCCAAAGCAAAGAAAATTAAGGATGTGTGGAGCTTTACTGCTTGTCTAGCAGAGACCCAGCAGTCCTGGAGGGTATTTTTTCTGTAAGGAAGCCAGTGGTTAGGGTTATTTATTAATCCTTACCATGTATAGTGTTAGTGTTACTTAAAAACTGTAGATGTGTGTCATAGAATGGCTGGCATTGGAAGAGGCCTCTGGAGGTCATCTGGGCCCCCCCTCCCTCTCTAGCAGGGCCACCTGGAGCTGGTTGCTTTGGACCATGGGACCATTTTCGGTCAGCTTCTGAGTATCTCCAAGGATAAAGACTCCAAAGCCTCCCTTGGTGAGCTGTGCCAGCATTTGGTAACGCTCACAGTAAAAAAAGTGTTTCCTCGTGTTCAGAAGAAGTGTAAGGGCGTATTAAAATCCTGTTGTACTAATCTCTGTACAGAAAAAAATAAAAGAGAGCAGTCCTTGCCCCTGAGCATTTACAGTAAAGAGGCACAGGAGTGCTGGCTGGTGTGGCAGGTCAAAGTACAGAGCACTTCTGTGGCCACAGCCCAGCTCCTCTTCACCAGAGCATAGCACACCGATGTGGTGAAAGGTTTATCTCATGGCAGTGATGAACGGAGGAAAGGGAAACAAGGTGTGCCCGGTTACTCAGCACATGGCAGAGACTGGAGAACTCTGCTTTCGGGGCGGGGGGAAAGATACCGGGGGCATAGACACAGGACAAGGAGGAAGTTATAGGAAGACTTGAAACCACTAAGTTTGGTGGCAAGAGAAGGAAGTTGGTGGATCTTGGAACCGGACAGAGAAGAGGAACAATCTGAGGGAACACAGTTGGAAGAAAACAGTAAAATACAGTATTTGTGGTTAGTTGTACAGTTGTTGTAGACATCCTGGTTCGAGAATATAGCCAAAAGCTGTGCATGTGCAAGAAGAAAGTCCTTGCCTGGTCTACAGAGACAGAACTTTCAGGCCATTTAAGTGTGTCTGGGTGTGTCACACACACTCCGCCTTCCTTCCCCTCCCCCTGCCACTTTCTAGTCTGTGTATGACCAAAGCTAACTAAGCTACTCTTAGCGCTACTCCAAAGTTTAACCAAAGCAGCAGTCTAAATAAATACAGGCTTCTTTTTTCTTTACCCATTCTCTTTAATTGTTGGCTCCCATCAACTTTTGCAATCTCTTTTCTCAGAAATTAAGGTAGTGTTTAGGTAAATCAGGATAACTCGTGTCAGTTAGTTGCAGGATTACTCTTCAGGACATGTTTTTTTGGTTGTCCCTCTATCACGTAGCTGTGGGTGAACTGCTGATTCACGTCCTTTACATTCACTTTACAGTTGTAATTTTCCTTTACTTCCTGCAGAGAAATTGAACTCTTCATTTTCTACGATGTTTCTCTCTAGTTTTATTTCCTCCTGCCCTTCTCTTGTCTGCATTCTGGTTTTTGTTCTACCTTCACCTCTGTCTTTCCCAATACATGCAGCTGCAGCTCCCTTCCTACCCATCAGCGCTGATTCCTTTTCTAAGATGATTTTGAGCTGGCTGCTTATACTAATGTTTTTATTCTGTTATAGTTATGATGTTTGAACCATGAAATGAGTCATTTGATAGATACCTAATTTTCATAAAACTCCCCCATCATTTGATGAAAGGTAGCATTCAAGTAATATGAAAATGACTTTGGACTTTGAACTTGGTAAAGCTCTTGGAATGTATTTTCTTGTCACTTCTGGATTTCCTAATGCCGTAAAACAGATTTTGTATTTACAATATTATTTCAAAGACCATATACAGATACTAGATATACGGAAGGAAGAGGTTAAGAATACAAACTACCTCATAGGTCATTCTAATTAATCTCCTTGTTTTTTCAGGCTACGTGACTACAGCAAACAGCAGTAGAACTAAGTGCTGGTTTTCATGCTATTCTTCAGGCAGAGAGCCTTTGGCCAGATGGACAAGTCCCTGTCCATTGTGACAGAAGAGGAATTGGCAGTGCTGCCACAGAAGGGTTGCAGTGTTCAGATATCAACTGCACATAAACAACCATAGCTTGTTTGTCAAATAAGTGAGAAATCTCTGAACCATCTATTGTATATAGAGTGGGTTTTTTTTCCAAATGGCAAGTTAAAAGATCATTGTACTTAAATTTTAAATTTGATTTTATTGGTAAGCATAAAATTACTGCTTGAGAGGCAGATCAGTACTATGGCCTTCCAGATTTGCAGCATCTGCCAAGTGAGGAGTCTTGAAAAGCCTGCCTTAATTTCCCATCTGCAACAAGTAATAAATAGAATACCAGGCTTGGAGCAGTCTTCAGGAAGGAATGCCATTGAAGGAATGCAGAGCTCTTCCATAATTAAGTTCATTTTAAATGGGCTGTCTTTTCTACAGATGTCAGATTTAGAAGTGAGAGCAGGTGAGCCTGACCAACAGAATGCAGTTTATACAGCCGTTGGTCAGTATTTTCTTTCAAGACTTTTTAGTCTCTCATTAAAAAACAGTTTTAGGGAGTCATCATTAACTTCTCTTCTTCCTGTTCCACTAACTAAGGCTGCAGTTGGTCAATATTTGGCTTTAGGAAGCTCAGTCTGCTCCACTGTATTCTGTCCATCCATGTGAACTAAGTGGCACACAAAGGACCTCAAAAGAAAACTGTTCTGAACAGCTTCCAGCCAGTTTTACCCACATTAACTGTAAGCTTTTATATGTGTGTGTGTGTGTATATATATATATATATATATATGTGTGTGTATATATATATATATACACACACACATATATATATATATATTAGATGTTATTCTGACCTGCATAATTATGGACATTTTGTGTATTATGCTGTAGACATTTTTAGTAATATCTGTAGTAGTCAGTAATACTCTGCATCTGGTTTCTCTGTGAATCAAAGACTGTGTGTTCGTTCTCAAAGATATTTCCCCCTCCCAAAATTATTTTTATTGCTATCACATCTATTTTTAAATTTGAGACATTATCTTTTGAGTAGCTGTTTAGCAGTCAAACAGTATTCTGGACTTCCCACAACATATTGTCCATCATATCTGGTTTAGGTGGATTCTTACCTAACTGATTCATAATTGGTTTTTTTTTAATCATATCATTGATGTGTCCTTAATTTCTGCAAAGGAACAAGGTCTGATAATCTCACTCATTTTAATATGAACTAGACATATGCCTTTTAAGTTTTTAGACTGCTTTACTTTTATAATGTTAAAGCAATTATATTCCACTATGTACAAAAAGCCACAAGGGGAAAATCTAAGTAATTACCAAGTCTAATTATACATATTTGTGGCTCAGTATTGGAGCTTCTTAGAATAAATTTGTCATACTACCCCAAACACGAATTTGGTCATTCTGAAATTCAGGATTTATTTAAAGAAAAAAAAAGTAGCATTAAAATTGAACTGAAAAGAGCAAAAGCATATATGGCTGGTAGCCATTAATAACTGCTAATGTTTGCATGTTTAAAAGAATATTAAATTTCTTTCTTTTAAGCTACTACAGAATAGTTACTGCTAATTATCTTAAAGATGTTCTTGTGAAGAACTCTCTCTAGCTGAGTGGTGCTTTGGTAAATAGTTTGTGGTACCATCTGTCCATCTGCGAAGTGTTTCATGGTTTCAGTAATAAGACAGTGCAGCTTTACATTACCTGCTGTGGTCATTGATGAAGGGATTTGTACTGAAAACTGCAGTAATTTCCTTGTGAGAACTCTAGATATGAATCTTGCGAGTCTTAAATAATACAGAATTTAATACTTCTGATTTTCTATCTGCAGGAAAATTGTTCCTGCAGAGATTGAAGCTACTGAGTTTGGGAAGTTCTGAACCATTTAATTTTAACACTGTGGTATTTAGTGTTCAAGTGGCAGAGAGATGCTTCTGTTTCCTGTCTTGTCCATGGGAAATAGGCTAATCAAATGTTTTCCAATTAGAACAATCAGCTCATCAAGGGAAACAAGCCAGTTTTGGGCTTGCATCCAGTTCCTCCTGAGGCATTTTGCATTGGAAAAGATGAGTTCTGTGGCATCATCTTAAGGCTGAGGATTCTTGAGAGAGCTGAAAGTACACAGGGTAGGGATGAAGCAGAAGAGGGGCAAGAAAAGGACCATAACAGTAATGATTAATTGTTGCTGCTTACAAAAGTAGAGAGGCATATTTTTAGAGGTCAGTCTTCACCTCAAGTACATGAGGCTTTCTTTTGTCAGATACCTCTGTCAGTGGAAGGCTGGCCTAGAGAAAAATTAGCCAGTGAGACTGCAATCTCACATTGTGCTCTGGCAGTTGTAACCATGTGGGGAGAAGTGCTAATTCAGCAATGTCCCTCTACCTGGGAATCTGCTTTCACTTAATGTGTTTTCTTTCAGAACATGAGTTACCTGGAAGGAGGGTGAGCATCCATTGCACTTTTTTCTCTCGCAGTGCAAAGGGTCAGATTTATATAGCGAGGGACAAATTATTCTTTTGGGTCAATATAGCCCAAACTAAGCTATCATGGCAATAATACAAAAGCTTAGAGAGCTTAGCTACAGTGCAGCTACTAATATGACTATAATTTAGCTTCAGTAGATTATTTATAATATTTTAATTTAAGCTGGTTTTAAACCACTTGATAATATACTTAGTTTTCAGATTAGGAAATCAATCCTGTGTTCTCTTTCAGTAGCATAAAATGTTTTCGGTGTTGTCAGTCTCAGTTTTTCTCTGTAATCAGGTGCTGTGCTTTTGCTCATTCTCAGCAACAGCCTAAACTGAGCTTGAACTCTTGCTCTAAATTCTGTGGGCTGTTTTCAGTAGGCTGGGGACAAATCAATGCAATAGGCAACTACAAAATAGATTGACGTGCCACCACTAGGGATTCTTTCAGAAATAATAATGATAACATTTAGCTGCTGGTAAAGGATAAGAGACTTGTATTAAACCTGTTGTTTACACCTGTCATCTTACATATCAAAGCAAAATTATTTACGTTGGAATACTGATAAACTTGTCCTTCAGGTTTCTTCTAGCATGGTGAAATGTAAAAGTTACCTTGTTTTGTCCAATTATTTTTTTGGCCTCTGTAAAATTAATTTAGCATTAATCCCCATTTCCAGGTAGGTGCTCACACTGTGTATGCCTTCTGAACCATTTTCCACGTGCATGTTTGTTAGTGTTTCTGAACGTACAAAATAATGTAAAGATGGAAAAGAAAATTATTCCTTCCACTAGCGGCTAATTCTGTTTGGAGATAAAAATGGTGTGTAGGACAAAAGCAGTACTGAGAAAGAATAAAGATTCTCTTTATATTCAGTTTTAGGGAATATTTTGACATTGTATCCCAGAGTCAGTTTGCTATCCCATTTTCTGTCATTAACTTACAATGGTTTAAGTGACAGCTATTTTAAAAAGTTTCAACGGGGTGTCCTTTAAGCTTTGAAATGTCTAGGGAAATAGTTACCTAATGATACAGGGCAACATAAAAATCCTTGGTTTACCTGGTTTAGATTTATAATTGAGATGATTTATAGAAGAATCCACAGTGACTCTCAACCTGACCTGAGAGTTAATTAGATTAGCATGGGTATTATGTCCTGTTCTCAGTCTTTGCAAACAACGAGGTTAAAAATCAGGCAGCTAGAAATTCTGTAATTTTTACACTGAATTCCTTAAGTAATTAGTAATGTAAAAACTATAAAGAGTTCTTATTTGTCTTTACATTCTGCTTTTTCAGTCAACAGCAAATGTTTTCTTGCCAATCTCAGTTTGTCCTGTAACGTATCCCAGAAATGTTGGTTGGAAGTGGCCTCTGGAAGTCATCGGCTCCAGCCTCCCTTTAGAAACAGGATGGTTGCCAAAGCAAGATTAGCCATGGCTTTCTATGACTGAGTCTTGAAAACCTCCAAAGATGGAGATTTCATAATCTGATTTACTGCAGTGGTTAGCAAGGTAACAAAAAAAGCCAAAATCTGTGAAGTATCTTCAGTTTGACTCCAGATATTTCTGAATCAGATTTTGGCAGCCATTGCCTGGCAAAGTAGCTGCATTGCCACTTTGATATGAAAGATAATTGCAGTGTACTGTAAAGGTGGGTTTCACATCACTTAATTTTAGCTGCATGTGAATTAGGTACCTAATTTGTTAACCAAGGAATTTCCCTCTATAATCAGTGGGAAGGAAGTAAGTCCCTCCAAAATGCCACTTCACCTTCTCTAAGATGGCTGGGATGAGTCATTCCAAGGAAGTGCCACCTTCTCCCACCATTTACAGGAAGGGTCCTTTCTCCATTTGGTGTCCCCAGATAAGGGAATTACTTCCTAAATGAACAAAGACAGCATGGGGACTACACTCACAACTTTGTTCAAGTGCAAAATCAACCAAATTAGCAAAAAACCCAAAACCATGAGGCAGAACACTGACTAATAACCATAGCTATCAAAGCCTTCTCAAGCTCATACTCTTCCTCAGTTTTATGGTTTGCTGTTTTTTATTCATTCGGCCATAATGATTTTGCCTTGATCATCATTCTGTGCTATTGTTTTTCGGTTGCAAAGATGTAATGAATTTCTTTGTATTTATTTGAATTCAGATATTTTCCCAGGATTATCATGGCTTGGAACAGGGTGAATCAAAGTTGGATATTTTTTTTCTTTTTTTTTTCTTTGGATGTGAGTTATGCAGACACTTGGAGGAGAAAAGAACATTGTAATGTGGCTGATAGAGGAAAGATTTTGCAAGCAGCAATTTATTGCTTAGAATGCCTGTGGGGACTGCATGGTTATGCAAACTAGTGCCCCAAAGGGGAAACATCCTGTCATTCCTTTAGTATTACACAAACATCAGATAGAGGCATGGCAAATGCTGTCTTAGAGCAGAAAGCTTCTTTAACAACAGCTTACAAAGCATGTTTTTTTTATGCCCATTTTTACCATTCTGCCGGCCGAGCTGTGGTAAAGCCTCTTTCGACCTGATGGAACAACATAGGAAAGGATATATTCTGCTGCTCTTATTACCTTTGATATTTTGTTCATTCTTCAGGTTAGTTTAAATTGCATATGCTGAGGTAAAAAAGAATCTGACCTTTCTGAATTGACTTCCTCACTCTGCTGCTGTTGAGTGGAGGTTGCCTAAGAATGGATATTTTTCTGTCTGCAATCTGTGAAGTAGCTGGCTCAGTGTGCGTTATTAGGTATCTTGGGAGATTTTATTGTATTTTTATCTTTAGTCTGCTGATTTAGTCAGTGACAATGGCATTAATCGTGACTGATAGTACAAGTTTACTAAACCTCAACTTAAATAGACCTGTTTTAAACTTTGCCAAATACAATAAATTTCCAAACGATTTTGATAAAGTGCATACAGCCTTTTCTGGTGGATGCAGTGTTTGTACTTGCTGGGCCTGAAGCATCTGCTCTCATACCTGTCTGGGGAACAGTGTGTTGAAGGTCCCTCTCTGATGCCTTGCAGGACCCTGAGGATGCCGTGCCTGTTGGGCAGAGGAGGGCCTGGTGCTGGTGCATGTGCTTTGGATTGGCCTTTATGCTGGCTGGTGTGATCCTGGGTGGTGCCTATCTGTACAAATATTTTGCATTCCAGGTAAGTCACATACTTGTAATGAGAGGGTTGTGTTAGTGTTTTTATCTGCGGGAAGTGGAGTAACAGACTGTTTTTCTGCATCACATTTAGAAGAGGAGCAGCAGACTAAACTAAAGGAACAAAATCTTTTTCTTTCCAAAACTTCAGCTTTTCTAAAGGTCAGTGGTAAGGCCTGCTCTGAAGTTACCAATCAGCAGAGGAGGGCGGAAGTGAAGCTGACAAATAAAAGGGAGCAGCACTTTTGAAAACCTTACTGTGCAGAGAGAAGATTGTATCTAAATAGGACTTGGGTTTATGAACCCCAGTGGTGTCCCAGATTTTCATCTGCTCTCATTCCTCTTTTACAGTGCCAAATGTTGGAGGTGGATTAACCCCTTGAAAGCCTCTTTGTTTGATCCCAGGTTCCCTAACACATGTGGTACTCCTAATGCACAGGGAAGGGAGTGCTTGTCAAAGCAACACAGTGACTCTTCTCTTTCCGAGCCTCCACAGGGAAAAGAAATATGGGCCCTGCAGGGGACTTGGGAAGAGCACAGTCAGCGTGGTTTAAACATGCTCTGTCAAGTTGAATCCATGCTGACAAGATTAGATCTCTAACAAAATGTATTTTTGGTCCTTAACAAATGGCACCGCTGCAAGAGGAGCCCTGTGAAGGCAGTGGTGCCAGGGAAATGGAGCATTTATCTGAAACATGGGAGATCTGAGTTAAACATTGTCTCCCTTGCAGGCAGTTGTCACTGGGCACTGCTGGATGTGCTGGGCTGTTGCCCAAGTGGTGCGAGCACACCCTCCCTGCTTCAGAAACTGCTGGGGTTGCAAGATCACAGAGTCAGAAAGGGAGAGCATAAGCAAAATATGAATCCCTCTAGCCCACTGGTAGTGCACATAATTACAAGGTAGAAATTCTTGTTCTTGTCCCTGATACCAGGCTTGTTGCTTTTTCCCCATTTTAGTAGCTGCTAACGTAGAAGGCAAAGTGATTAAACTTGAGAAATTCTAGCTGACTTTGCAGTTTATAGTCTCTTTGGCTATCACATTAACCAAATTTATGGGGGAGCAGTGGTGTTGCAAATGATGCTTAAAGAGCATAGTCTATCTTGGTGGATTAGGAAGCTGGGTAGCTGAAGGCCTGCTGTATTTCTAATGCGCTGGGCTGCTCCACCTTTCATATGCCAGTAAAGTGAAATTGAAAGTGCTATTTAATTCAAACCTGTGGTATTTGTCTGTGAGTCAGATCGGGGTTGAAGGAAGCATTCAGGAATTGAGGTAACCTTGCACTGAAGACATGTTTTTAATGCAAAACTTTAAATTGATGGCATGTGCGTATGCATAAGTTGTATATTTCTAAAACTATCTGGCCTAGAATTTTGACTCAGGACTTTATGATACACTTCACTTAGACAACTTGCCATGTGTACTATGACAGAAGGACACAAACTGGTTGTTTTAATTTCTTTTTATTACCGTTTTGTCTTTTAAAACTGTTAAAAAATTATTTTGGAAACTGACTTCCAAAACTTTTGAAGTCTTGTAAAACTAAGCAATTTCACGGTATAATTGAGGTTGGAAGAAAAGTCTTGAAGTCATCTGGATCAACCCTCTGCTGCACGCAGGACTAAATTTAGAGTTAGACTTGCTTTTTAAAGATGATGTGGATGACCAGTTTTAAATTGTAATTTTGACTACAGTTAGATCATAATTTAATAATATGCATATAGATGTAGGAACTTCACTGTCTTTTTAAAAACACATGTAAGACTAGATTTGAAGAACCTGCTTATGGGAACCTGTTTTCCTTGAATTCAAGGGAAGAACTCCCTCTGAGTTGAGTACAATCAAAGTTTTAGCCATGGTCCCATTGTAGATAGCAACTGGCTCCTACTTTGGTGTACGAATCAAATTAAAGGAAAAAAATTTCATTTACTCTAAGTTTTTCTTCTCTGCAGTGCTTTGAGTATATTAGTTGTTCTAGGTGACTGATGTTTTTGTTGCTGGGTTGTTAACTATTTTTAGCAGGGTGGTGTGTATTTCTGCGGAATAAAGTACATTGAAGATGGCTTAAGTTTACCTGAGGCTGGGGCACAGGCTCAGAGTGCTCGCTACCACACGATTGAGCAAAATATTCAGATCCTGGAGGAAGAAGATGTTGAGTTTATCAGTGTGCCAGTCCCTGAATTTGCTGATAGTGATCCTGCTGATATAGTCCATGACTTCCACCGGGTAAGAAGCATTTTGAAGAAGTTTAAAGCGTTTAAAACTTGAAAAATGTTCCCCCTCAGTCATCCCGAAATATGTACTCCCTCATTATTGTGGCTGGGGAAAGTGAAGGGTGGAGGAGGCAGCAGAAGGCTGCAAGCAATTATTAACTGGGCATACAAAGTACAACATTATACAATCATTGTGAGGTAGTATGTAACCCATCATTTGTTTTTAGAATGGGAAAAATCTTAGACCTGTTTCCTTTCTTTAGTATGAGGAAGTAAAGAGAATATACTTCTTGCTTGGCGAAGTTCACTGGGCCAGAATTTGACCAACTGCTGAGGTGCCAAGGGAAGTTTGGAAAGGGCTGTCATAGCTTTGAGGTCAGCTTGCAGGGGCTGATTGCATCTCATGTCACGAGGTGTGTTCAAGCACCCCCAGAGGTGCTCTCTTAGCATGGCTCAAAACCCCAAAGCAGCAGCAGAAAGGGAAGGAACTGACAAGTTGACCGACCGTGGAAGAGAGCTCATTTTCCAGATGCCATTGGAAGCCCAGCCAAAGTTTAATTTCTTTGTGCACCATGGGCTACTATGATTCCTAGAGGCACTGAACTAGGATATCAAAGCACTTTTAGCTGTTTCTTCGTTTTTTGAAGGAATAACCTTGATTGATAGGAATCATGGTAATAAATTTTTGTTAAGGCAGTTGACAGGCCTACAGCTCTTAGTATTAACAGCAGCTGTGAAACAATTAGAAGCCCTCCTTTTCTGTATCCACATGATTTAAGCTGATATATGGCAATGAAATGTACACCTGGTTTTCAGGAAACTAAATTTCTGTGAACATCGGAAGACTTTGCTGAACAGCTTTTTTAGCAAGGCTGAAAAGGAAGAATAGGGAAGTGTCCTATTTTTTTTAATGCAAACTTCAGAGTTTAAAGTTTTTCAGGCAAAACAAGTGGTATCTATCAAATATTCATAACCAGATTTAGAGGAAAACATTGCTTGCTCGAGCTATGTAATTTAAAAGTATTTCTGAATATATTTAGGGAGCATCTGTTAAGAGTTAGAACAAAGACTCTAAAGAGGAAAAATAGAAAATGAAAAAAAAAAAAAGGCAGCATCCAAAAAGTGAAAAAGAACAATATAATACTAGAAATTTACTTTTTGATTCAGTAAGATAAAGGCCTTGCTGTTTTGGTCGTTTGCCACAGGTACAACACTTACTTCCATATAATGAGATTAGTTGCACTGATGATTGCTGTCCTGTACTATTTTGACTGTTGGGCTCTTGGTGCTCAGCATTTTATATACATCCCCACCCTCAGAGCGTTCAGCAGCTAGAGATAATGTCTTCTTCAGGAAGAACAGGTGCAGTGAAACACAGCTCAGTGAACAGAGCTACAGGATTCATCAGGATAATTCCCTCAGCTTTTTATCAAATAATGGCAAATAGTGCAGTTCAGGTACTATATAAAGATAATAGTTGAACTACGAATAATTATTAACCCTTCAAGTCAGAAGTATTTTTGAAAATAAAAGGACTTTTGTTACATTATCTGTAGTGGTATTTCTTTCCTTCTGTGTTTTGTTCACACTGGCAGCATTTCCCCTTTAGAGCATAACAAAATATAAAAGCAGGGAGATTAGAGGAAGGCTTTTGCCCTGTTGTTTCAAAATACAGGCACTAGCAATAAATAAATGCTGTACTTATTTCTGTAACAGTTCAGATACACTTTTGTAGTTTCATTGCTGTAGTGCATTTGAGCTACTCATCGCCTGCTGCCTTTCCCAAATCCCCATTGTAGGTACAAACTCTCATCAAGGCTGTCTTATTTCTGCATTTACCTACCCTCAGATTGGAGTTGTTGTACAGACTTTATAGTGAACAAAACAATAATTTGAAGAACTGAGTGAGGCAATAGCGTTTCAGCAAGATCTGTATGTCAATTTTCTGATGTTATTTTGATTAAAATAAATATTATCTCAACAGAGACTCACTGCCTATCTTGACCTTAGCCTGGATAAGTGCTATGTGATTCCTCTGAACACTTCAGTTGTTATGCCACCAAAAAATTTCCTGGAGCTGCTCATCAATATCAAGGTATGATTAAGTTACAATTAGTACGATTAGTTTGTTCTTAAGACAGGAAAAAAGTAGATATTTTCCTTTTTATTTTTTCCTTCTGCAGAACTCTGACATTTGCACAAGGTGCATGTGTTAGAAAGTTAACTGATCACTAGAGATCCTTGCAAAGAGAAAAAGAGTCTCTAACCTACTTAGTTAATGATCTATAATCGTGAAGGAATTATTAATTCAGAGGAAGGCAAACAAATGTGATTTTATTATTTGATGCTGTAAATTTGGCTGACAAAATTATGTAAATGTGGTATAGCTGGGTTATTTGATAGTAGTCTGTGTGTTTTTTAATTTACAGTTCATTGTGGCTAAAACTTCTACAGAGCATGGATGCGCTGGACTAAGCCTGGTTAGATGAGAGGAATGAAGCAGATGACTGGGAAATCCTTTTAACATGGGCCTTGTTTAAAGAACTGGTCCTTAGGGTTGGTCCCTACTTTGATCCAGTGGCTTGAGGGTGATGTACATGAGGCATATTGGATCTCCTGTGTGTGCTGTACATGAGGCATATTGGATCTCCTGTGTGTGCTCAGGGAAATTGGATGTGGCACTTCGGTGTGATGCAAATTCATGAGGCTTCCAGAAGCCTTAAGATGGATCTTCCTGTTTGCAGGGAGGTTTTATAGGAGTGATCAGCATGTCGGTTGTTTAATTAGCAAAGCCAGTTTAAGCAAGAGGCCAGATTCCTGGTTCTGTGAACACCAGACCTTCAGAATCAAGATTTGTTGTCCTTAAGAGCAAAGACCATGGAAAAGACTGAGGTGCCACAGTTGCTGAACAGCCAAACATGAGTTTTCAGTGTAATGTTGTGGGAGCTCCTGAAAGCTTCCCGGCAGGGTTTGATAATTGAACACTACTGCTGGACTTAGGGTGCTGCTGCCGCCTCACTTGTCACCATCAAAGGGACACACTGTTCCGTTAGTTGTGGTAACTGGGTGAAATGTAATGGCCTGTGAAATCAGGGAGGCCAAAGCAGATAATCTAATGGGGTTTCTCACTAACTTAATATGAATCTTTCTTTGTTTTTCACACTTTTACATCTGTATGCTTTTAATGCAAATGTAAATAGAATTTACCTTGGTTTTGAGCCTTCTGGTTTCTTCACAGAACAGCAAAACAGTCCAGATGGGGAAGAGAGCTGATTAACTTGTGCCTTAAGATTTGGGGAGAGTGTTTCAAATTTTATTTTACTGTGCTTTTTAAATTTAGAATTGTTATATCATCTTTGGGTTTGCATCTTTCAAAAAAGGCTTTGGAATTAGGACTCCAGGAACCGTTTTAGCCATTTCTGAGTGGTTTGTATTTATAAATAAATTCCATGTGAAAAATTACTTCACAAGTAAGTCCTCTGCTGCTTTTTTGTTGCCTATTTTGAGACTGGCTCTTTAACCGCACTTTCATTTCCTGTACGTAAGGATGATGTGGTGTCTGTAAAGCTCAGTGACCCCGTATTTTTTTTTTTTACTTTCAGTTAGTTTCCTAGTTTGTCATTAATACCAAATCAAATATGCTTGGTTTACAAGTAAGAGGATAACCAGGCATCATTTAACTGAAAATCTGTGCAAAAGCAAACTGTTTTGATCAGTGTCCCCAGCAATGAGTGCCCTAATTTTGTGAGACATCTGTTTAATTCTCATTGTATTAACAAAAAGCTGTGGGCATTTGATGTCACAGAAAATCAGGCTAAATGTTTTATAACTGAAATTTGGAAAACTACGCTGCTGATGCACAAAGTGAGTAAAAACTGTCCTGCAGTCACACTGGTTATACCAGGAAACAGTGTATGAAATTGATGTGCTAGTTTCATTAAAATGAGCTGTGACTACATGCAGAGGGTATTTTATGAAAATGGATGTTGTCTGGGCTGGTTTGTTTTTTAAGAAAAGTTGTGATTTTAGCACTGAGAGCCACATTTCTGTATATTGATACAGTTTGCTTTAATGTGCAGACATGAAAGGCCTCCTTTCTTTCAGAAATGAGGCTGAAACCCAGGTATATTTGCTCACCCACCTTGTTCCTGTTGTTGAGCCAACTGGCTAATTTTAACTGTGCACGATGCACAGGATGTCTCAAAGATGATGATATTTGCGGCTGTGCTGGATCCCAGTGCTGGATAATTGCTTCTGCGGCAGCTGGGCAGAGATTCCTGCACTGAGCTCCCTCTCCTCCTGTTTTGGGACGTGGCTGGGGGAGTCCTGTGATTTGGAGGGCATGAGCCCAGGAGTGTCCCTCCGGGTTGGCCCCCTAAGTCCTCAGCACTGCTGCCTACTCTGCCAGTGCCCTGTGCTGCTGCTTTGCTCTGGAGCTCCCTCAGGGCTCTCTCCCAAAATTCAAGAGACAAGGAGTTATGATACAGCAATTTACAGTGATTTAATTATTAAAAAATAATGAGTGTGATAATTTGGGAGAATGATGTTTTCTAAGCTCTTATTTAAAGAACAAAAATTGCTGTTGTTTTCTTCATAATGTGCACTGAAGAAAATATTTGTAATTTAAAGAGAATTTTATGCAGTCCTTTATTTACTGAGGAGAATAGCATTTAATCAGCTTCTCAGCATGTCGCTGGGGCTAACAAGATGGTCTTGTTTTGCAATGGAAATTTTAAGTTGTTTATTGTCAATAAAACATACAGCCGTCTTTCGCCACAGAAGCTGAATATGTTTTCACAATAAGCGATCATTCTATTTTTAGAAAGCAAGGAACACTTTCTCTACTGCTATAAATCAGAACCACTCTAATAGGATTTCTTAAATGAAATAATATTTTTAAAATTTGATGATTATTTAGCAGTGGTAGTATTAAGAAATTGGCTGGTAGCAAAGCCTGTGCATCTTCAGCCACCTACAGTGAGGTGTGCACAGAGCAGGATTCCTCCATCATTTCATCTGTGGCAAAATAACACTGAAGGGATTAGAAAAGGCTTGGAAAGCCTTTGCATATCGTCATGGCTCTTCCCTTTTTTAGTGTATTGCTATGAAACACCTGATGTACCACCATGGCTTTCTAATACCTCTCCATATAAACGATTGTGGGAGTTGCCATAATAACTTACGTAGCTAGATGGCCTTGTCTAGGTTTTGGCTTGAGAATTGTGTCCCATGCTGTGAATAAATTCAAGGCTTCCCAACCCCATGGCCTGCAGCTGGAGTACACTGCAGCTGGCCTGCTTCATCAGCAAGAGTCCCTCCATGTAGATCATGATTGTGCCAGCTCCTACCTGGGAGTCATTCCCACTGAGGTCTATTGGGCCGTTACTAATTAAGTGAAAATTGTGAATTGTAAGAGCAGGACTGAGCTGTGACAATGGGCACACCTGGAAAAAGACCTGCTGAAGGCTGATGTCACTGTGGCAGGAGGGCAGTGGATGTACGCATCAGTGGAAGTTTTCTGTAGTGTACTGAAGCTTGCACATTTAGAATAAAATTGCATGGTAATAAGTCTTTTGAAAGAATTCAAAGAAGATATGTTCCAGCCATGTTAAAGAAAAACATTACAAAGTGTTTCTTGTGTACTTAGACCATGAAGAGATGGATTTTGACAGAGCTCTTATATTTTTGTTCAACAGGCTGGAACATACTTGCCCCAGTCCTATTTGATTCATGAACAGATGATCGTTACTGATCGCATTGAAAATGTGGATCAGCTGGGATTCTTTATTTACCGCCTCTGCCGTGGCAAGGAAACCTATAAACTACAGCGCAAAGAAGCCATGAAAGGTAAGTGTTCCTCCCGCAGTCCTGTGTGTTGGCAAAACGTTCAGTGATGCTGGAGTTCAGTAAGTAGGCTTGATTTTGTTGAAAGGAGTGACTGTAATTAAAGCAAGGGTTGCTTATTGCAGTAATTGCTCTGTGGGACTAAGTACAGCTGATATTTTCTTGGTTAGGTATGGAAATTAGTCACTTAATTGTGTAAAAGTGCTCAAGGCTCCAGTGAGCCAGGAGTGCCAAAATGTGTGAGTGCGCACAGGCTTGTTTTCTGGAGTTCAGCCTTTCATTCATGCTCTTCTTTAATCTTGTTTCTTGACCCACCCTCACCCAAAATCAAAGAAAGACGTCTAATATGTGAGGAGCTTGTTGTCCAAGTACAGAATGGCAAGTTCTTCCTGTCATTAAAAATTGTTCCACGGTTTCCTGTTTGCATCAGTGAAATGTGAATAAGAGTTGTCTTCACAGGAAAATTGTAGTGGTTGGTGCTTCTTCATGGAAAATGTTTAAAAAACATTATTTGGAAGAATCTTAAGAAGCTATTAAATATTTCCTTAAAATTTGCATTTAAATGTTACTCAGACTTGCTTTTTGGTTGTCTTTTCTGCTATTTGGTTGTTTGGGGTTTTTCTTTTGGTTGCTGTTGTTGTTTAGTGAGTATGTGGTGGGCAAGTGTACACCAAAGCAGTTTGATTGCTTTAGTCATATTGTTGGACCTGACTGCTTGGGAAAACAAGGAGAAGAAACACATTTTATGAAAACAATTTAGAAAAACATTTGGAAATTAAAAGGTCTTAATAGCAAAAGCTCAGTATGTTTATCCTATAGTAATAAATGATGAGCATAGGTTGACAGCATTGGTTTGGTTAAAATTTAGTTAAATTGTATCTTTATCCAATTCCAAAGTTATGTTTAAATACTACAAGTTCACTCTTTTTTTGCTTATAGCTGTTTACTCCTTTCCTGTTCCCTCTCTCACATTCTCACAAGCATTTTTACAGATGCACAGAGAGGGAGATTGGGAACTGAGCTGAGTTAAAAACTAGCCAGGGTAGGATTCGGGCAGGTTGGGTACTGCACTTTGGTTCACCATACCTTCAGAATTGTTGCCTGCTCACTGATTCTCTACATCTGAATGTGTGCCTGTGTGTGTTTCCTCTGAGGGGTGGATTGAAAGGGGGTAGTTCTGATTTCTGGTGACATCTTATCATAGCAAATATTAAACTATTATGTCTCTGATGTACCTCACCCCCTCTTGTGTTTACCCTCTGTTGTTCTTTACTAATACAACAGGAATTCAGAAGCGTGAAGCTGCCAATTGCCGAAAGATTCGACACTTTGAGAACAGGTTTGCTATGGAAACACTCATCTGCGAACAGTAATGAGGAATATTACTGTTACAGGAGACTTAAAAATTACAGTATGACCCCGCCCTTTGTATTGTGTGCAGTGATTATTTTTTAAAATCTTCTTTTATGTAAGTAGTGAACAGAGCTTTCTTGCTGAACACCTTCCATACTTTTCATCTCATGATACATATAAAATCAATATGTTTTAGTTTTTTCCTTATTTTCAGGTGTGGTGTTCTTCTTATATTTGAATAGCAATTGTATAAAGACTTAGTTGCTAGTGCATTTCACGTGATGAATCTTGAATACTAGGAAGAAGAGGAAGTCTTTGAAATATCCACCAGTTTTTAAATAAGTAAAATTGAAAAGAATTATTAATGTACAAATGGACTGCAAGAGCTACTTCTAACTGTAATATTACCTGCTATATAGTTTGTTACAGCATACAGACAAACCTGTATTTGACTCTCCCTAACCAAGTGCAATTTGTTTTGTTTTTAAAATATTGTCATATTTACCTTTTTAGGTTGATTTCTGACTTGATGTTTGAAAATGGCAAGTGTTTGCTGTAACAATCTTTTAGAAAATTAAGAAGTAACTTATGTTACTAACTTGTATATAATCCATGTATGTGCAATGGAAAATAAACCTTATAAACCTGTTTGTCTAAAAGTCTTGTGGTTTTTTCTGCTATTACTGGGGTGTTTTTTTAGGGAAGGGGACTATAGTTAAAGTTAAAATTAATGCTTTTTACTTGAAGTGCTGTTTGTAAAGGTAGAATAGGTGATGGCTGAGAAATGAAATACAAAAAGAGAAGCATGTTTTTCTGTTCCTTTTTCATTTAAAGGTAATATTGTGCTGCTTGCTTAAATTCTGGGTTGGTATTTCCACAATGCATATGATCAGAATGGAGACCCGAATCTGGCTTCACATTTTGTTACTGTCTGAAATCTCTGTTGTGAGTATTTGTCAAATGACAGGCACATCCAGAGCGTGCCGTGAGTCAGGCTGACCCGCCTGAGAGCCAGGAGCGTTCACTACGTGAAGGACTTTGCCATTCCCTTTGTTCACCTTTGTGGCATTTCTGCCAGCCTGTACCACTGAGCTTTGCCAGTTAATCTGGAGCTCACTCAAATACCACTACTGCCATTCTGCATTGTGCCATTACACTTAAAAATTGCTATTCTTAAAGCATGACTGGTTTTGTTGTTTGTTTGTTTGTTTAATTTTTAATATGATTGGGATCTTTGTAACAGCAACTTTTGTAGGGGAGAGTGCAGAATAAGATATATCATAGTACCTGCTGTTTTGAAGGTGGTTGCAAAACAAAATACAGAACACAAAAAAAGGGAGTAACACTCAAGGCTGGAAAATCTCCCCCAAATCCACTTATGACCTTCCATAATATCAGAACTGATCTGTCTTCTGACCAAATTCATCAGGAAAGTAGGAATGTTAAATAGGGGATTTGCCAAAAAAAAAAAAAAAAAAGTTTAAACCGATTTTTAAATAATATGCACCATAGGTGTCCAAATCATTTGTCTTAGGTTAATTCAGTTAAGAGGCTTTGTACTAATCTTATTTTTCATCTTTTAAAGGATCTTTTCTTAATATAGTGGGAGGATGCTTTACTGTTTTTGGAGCTATTATACAATTATAAACATGCTATCATCCAGCTTCCTGCTATTGTGAATGTTTGGTTTGAGATAAAATAATTTGTTTTAAAGGAAGCTTCCTAAATACACAATACTTTTTTTCCTTCATGTGCATGTGGCTTGATTTACAGTGTAGTCTTAGTGTAAGTGCATTATATATAAAATGAAAAGTATAACTGCTGTTTTCCAAAACCCAGACTTTTTAAATCCATTCTTCATGGTGCATGGAAGTCATGAGCATCAAATAAAGCCTCACGTACATGTAGGTTACATGTTCATGTATAAATTATATTTATATAGCTGCACTTAAGTATTGATGCAAGCAAGCTGGAAAACCTACTGGGAAAACTTTAGGTGCAGACATTCAGGATGTTGCAATTGTGTGCTTGCAACAGAGGTCAAAATCTATGTCAGGACAAGGTTATTGGTGCATTCTTTGGAGCCTTGTATGACGCAAGATTCACGCTGAAGTACTTTTAAGGATTTTTTTAAGAATTACCTTTTCATGAGCGTACTGTTCCTATTTCACAGAAGTTAAACATGAAACTTGTTAATTTTTAAGCAAACTTCGCATTGTCTTTAACTTGTTTTCAAAATAAAACTCAACAGCCAAACTTGGTGATCTGTGGTGTGTCCTTTAACGGAGACACCAGCAAATGAGGCTACTGAAGGGGTGGTGGAGCAGGGGGAGAAATAGATTTGTTCTTACAGACAGGCAGTTTCTAAGAGCATGCCACATGCCTGTGTTCCTTTTAGCTTTTGATCCTGTTGGATGGTGGAAGGAAATTTACTTTGGTCAGTAGTGTGAAAATAAGCATGGGGAAGGAGGGAGAAACTTGTGTGTACTGAGGGAAAGCTCCCAGCAGGTACTCATGTCATATTAAATGCCAGGCAGTTTGTATGGGAAGATGACCTAAAACACCCAGAGTGCAGCGAAAGCTCATGCTGGAACTTCTACTCTCTTAGACGAAGTCCATGAAGCATGGGGCACTAATCCATGGAAAGAGATGCTTGGGATCTTTTAATTTTAAATAAATAAGTAAGTACAATAAATACAAATATAATAATAGTTAAGAGTCTAATAAACAAACATAGCCATGCTGTTCTGACGAAAACCATGTCTCTATCCCAATGAATTCCAGAAAAGGGTTAGTATAAAAGTTACTTCTTTGGACAATTATCTTTGCAAATATTTTTAAAACTCCTTATAAGAAAGAAAATTAATTCTAATGGTGAGACACACTTTGTCACTGAAGCAAAATCACTAACCTATGCATCTGTGTTTATTTGGTGGAGGGAGCTGTGTTGGTCTCTCATGGGTCCCAAACAGCCTCATGAAATTCAGCTGGTCTTTGCCTCTGTAGGGCTGTTGTGACCAGTCAATGTGTATGATCTGGGCTTGCAGATCATGATAAAAGCTGCAAGTCCTCCCTCCTCTAGCTGAAGTCTTGCAGCTTTAGTCAAGATGCATTGGGCAAGTTTTGGCATGAAGAAAATACTTAAGTCCTGCAAGACAGAAAATGCAAGAGTTCGGTTATCTGACGTCTGGCAAGGCGTGTACGTGCTTTTGTTCATACTGGTTGGGTGGGAGGATGGAAGTCTGACATGTCAGTGTTAGCAGAAGCTTGTGGTTTAGAGAGATTAGAGCTGCATTCTCACTGACATTGCGTGTTCTAGTTGTAGGAGGATATTTTACTGCTATGGAGGAAGCAACGTAGAGCCTATAGCACTGCTGTCATACTGTGAGTTTTTCTGGAATGCTATACACAAATGTTTTCACTTAATTAGGGTATTTCACCGTCATGGCTTAGTAAAGAATGTCATTATTTTGGGCACACTTAAAAAGGAAAAAACAAGATCAGAGAAATGTCTATGTCTGTTCACTACAGGCTGTGGTTGCAAACTTTCAGCTGGGTTTCAGGTTGTTAAGATTAATTTGATTCCAGAGAGCTACTTCGAGTAGAATGCATTCTGCCTCTTGAGGTCTTAGGAAATCTTGGAAGCAGGGGCATGGGAAATATCCTCACTGGGGAGACCGCCAGCAGCAGGACAGGGCGTTCCCATGCCAGAGCATGTTGAGAGGAAGCAGAACCTGGAACTGAGCAAGATGGAAAGGAAGGGATCACAATGGGGTCAGTAATGTGACAGTATAATTGCAAGCAATAAGAGGGTTGTCGTTTGTTTGCTGACCTTTACTTCGTTACCAGTTGGCAGTACCAATGAAAATGAACTGCCCTGCAGAGGGGGTGCAGAATGCCCTGCAACCTCTGGGGGCAGAACGTGTCTGGGCTTACACCAGTAAACCGTTTCCAGCTTCCAGGGCAGAGCTGATGCCACTGTAATCTCAAGGCAGCATTACCAGGGAAGGTGATGCTGGGGAGTGGAAAAGGCCTGTTCAAACCATGGCCCGAGTGTCCCTGAGGCACTCCTGAAGCAAGACCAGTACGTAGGTCTGTCTGTTGCACCAGGTGCTGCTCCAAGGAAGTTCTTCTTAAGGCCTGGGGCCTATAGGGCAGCACAGTTGGCCCACAGGGAGCTGTTAGCATTTGTGCTGCGGCTTCGAGAGGGACAGCTGGGCTCCGGGTGACACTGATGGCAGGGGGCTGGAGGCTGCTGCTCTGAAAAGGCTGACCTGGAGAGGCTATGTCCCCGCCCGGTTAATTCTGCCTGGTACAGGCAAGGAAGTGGGTGTGATTCAGGCAGACATCTATAATCCATCAATTTGAGAGCCTATGGGCTTTATTCAAGCAAAAATTCTGCCAATATTTAGTACTTGCACTAATACCCAGAGGCTCCCAACTTGGTGGGTTTAGTGCATGCATTTTTGTCACGTAACTCCAAAAGAACTGATTTTACTGTAATTGTAACAACTTAAATGATAATGTAGAAATAAGCAGCTAGTCTTGGCAGCCCATGAGGTGTACTTAAATCAAGTTTTCCTCTCACAACTATTTCATTTTTATGAAAACTAAAGGAGTAGAAAGCTTCTAGGATTGGGTTTATTTGCAGTGAAATCATGGCTTCTATTCCCACCGGCAATTACCATGAAACTATAGCAACAGTTTTAAGTGAAAAAATTAAGATAATAAAATTACCTAAGATTTTGTAGCAGCTGGAAACAATGTGTCAAGACTGCAATGTTTCAAAGACTTCCATCTGCCTATGACCTACACTTTAAAGGCAGTCGTAGCGAGATCTTTAGAATAAAGATATTGGCAAGTCAAATGAAAAAATGATCATTAATACTTCATTTTACCTTGCAGTGTTTCCTTTGTTTCTTTTTTTCTTTTTCCCACTCGTAGCTGATTTTCTTCTTTCCTTTGTCATTTTATTGAAAAGTCTAAAGGTTCAATTTAAAAGAAGTTTTAAAATACAGGATTAAAACATTCAAATCGGTATCTCTAACAAGGTGGGGAACAGTGCAGAAGTTTACATGTTTTTACATAAGCATGTGCCTTTCTTTGGAAGTATATACATACATTTTGTGTCTTCTTACTGCAGTTCAGGTACAGTTTCTACATCTGAGACTCCAGGATGGACAATTAAAGGTTATTGTTGCTTGATTCTTCTGCTGCCTCCCTTCTTCTCCCTCTAGTTGTAACTTTAAGTATTATGAGATAATATTTTGGTTATAACTGCTTATGGAAGGGAGCCCTAGGAGCCTTGCTTGATGAAAAAGTGCATAAAATTTGACTTGAGAAGGTGCTTGGCATACTAACGATTTTAGAAAATTAGTATTTACACTGAGGCTGGTTTGTGAACTCCTTAAAAAGAGCAATGCATAGAGGGCCAAGAGACAAATTCTTTGCCTATCATTTGGATGATCCAGGGCCTGGCTCTAACAGCATGTTAGAGCAGCTGTGAGGGAACTGACCCAGGAGGGTGTGTTTCCTTCTTGCTGACAGCTAGGATGGTCTCCACTCGCTGTGACCCAAGTTTTCTGAGATGCTTTGTTCTCCCTTAAAATTTATTTGTCCTGCCAGTTGTGAGAAGACAATGAACTGACCTGTGGTTTAGGGTTTTAGCTTACTTTTCCAAGCTGGTAAATCTAATTGTCTGTGATTCAGCTGTAGATGACAGGCAGTCCTAGACTCCAAACCTTCCAAAGCATCTGGTATCATACAAGAAGTATTTAAATGTGCTTAGAAGCAGGATAAATGTATTGCCATGGTTGTACTAGGATCATAATATGGAAAGACTAAATCCCAATGCAGTCTACAATGCAAACATTTAGTTTGGAGTTTATGTACATCAATTTGCCCCAGAAATCCCATTTTTCTGTAATTGGTTTAATTCTAATTATATATCAGAAAACCAGTCTGTTCTCCTGTTTTAAGTTAATGAATATAAAGGAAAAGCCTGAAAAAATTAACAAAATGTATGAATCTTAAAAATTCTAGTGAATTTCAACTGTATACCATAGTAATACTCATCTTGGGTTTTGTTCAGTTTTGTGGTTTGTTTTTTTTTTTTTAATCTAGCGTTTTGACAGCAATCTCACTAAAACTAGTTGCTTTACAGGCAAGAGATAAATATGTACATGTAGTAAGAATCCCTATGTACAAATATTTTTCCTTTTTCTAAGAAGTTGTCATCATACAAATCTGAAAATAAATGTGCTTGTTTACAACAGTGATCTGCCTTCTAAACATGGGTATGCGATTGCAGACAACAAAGTAGATTTTTAAGATATGTGAATCAGGGGATTTGAATTCCATTGGCTTAAAATCCAGGGGATGCCCACAGACTGAAAGTCTTCCATTAAGCGCAATTTTAATGCACAGTGCTAAACTAACATTCTAGTGAGGACTTGGCTGAATGTTAAATTGAGAGATCAGAGAATGATTTAGGTTAGAAAAGACCTCTAAGACCATAGAGTGCAACCTCTGACTAATCACCACCTTGTCAACGAGACCATGGCACCAAGTGCCACATCCGGTTTTTCCGTAAACACCTCCAGGGATGGTGACTCCACCACCTCCCTGGGCAGCCCATCCCAATGTTCAACCACCCTTTCTGTGAAGTAATTCTTCCTGATGTCCAACCTCCCCTGGCACAGCTTGAGGACCTCTTGTTCTGTCGCTAGTTGCTCGGAGAAGAGGGTGACCTCCACCTGGCTACAACCTCCTTTCAGGTAGTTGTAGAGAGTGATACAATCACCCCTGAGCTTTCTCTTCTCCAGGCTAAACAACCCCAGCTCCCTTAGACACCCCTCATAGGACTTGTGCTCCAGATCCTTCACCAGATCCGTTGCTCTTCTCTGGACTTCCTTGTACTGAGGGCCCCAGAACTGGACACAGCACTCAAAGTGTAACCCCACCAGTGCCGAGTACAGGGGGACAATCACTGCCCTGGCCCCGCTGCCCACACTACGGGTGATCCAGGCCAGGATGTCATTGGCCTTCCCGGCCACCTGGGCACACTGACGGCTCATGTTCAGCAGCTGTCAACCAGCACACCCAGGTCCCTTTCCTGAGCAGCTTTCCAGCTTGTAGTGCTGCATGGGGTTGTTGCGGCCAATAAGGCACTTTGCCTTACTGAACCAACGATCCTAATGGATCTGTAATTCCTGCCCTGCTCTGCATCTGTATAGTTATTTATTTTTATATATAGGTCTGTGGTTCTTCCCATGTCACAGTGGAAAAGTTGTATCCACTGCCCCGGCAGCTTGCTGAGTACCTGACGTATCAGGCACAGCTGGGCTGCCGTCCCTGGGGTGACCGAAGGGCACGGACGGATCTGCAGCGCCGGCAGCCCCGGCGGTCGTCAGTGATGAGGGACTGGCAGCGGCGACCCGGCCGAACCTGCCTTATCCCGCACGCATTTCCCGGTGTCCCGGGGGCGGGGCGGGGGCGCGGCCCGGAAGTGACGGCGCGGCGGGTCGGGCGGGGGCCGGGAGCCGGGAGCGGGAGTCGGGCAGCGGGAGCCGGGAGCGGGAGTCGGGCAGCGGGAGTCGGGCAGCGGGAGCCGCGGCCGCTTCGGTGGCGGTGCCCGGAGCCGCGATGCCGCCCAAGCCCCCGCGCAGGGCGAGCGCCGCCAGGAGCCAGCGCACCAGCCCCGACGGCGGCTCCGCGCCGCCCGCCGCCCCCCGGTAAGCGCCGCCCGGGCCGGGAGCCGCCGCGGCGGAGCGGCTGGGCGGGCGGGAGGGCGGGCGGGCCGCCCCGGGGCTCTCGGCGCCCGGGAGTCCGGGCTGTGCCCCCTCCCGGGCTGTGCTGCCGGGTGGGGCGGCGTCACCCCGGGGCGGCTCCGGCAGCGGGTGGTGTGGGTTCCTTCGTCGCTCCGGTGTGCGGCCGGTCCGCCGCAGCGAGTCCCCGCTGGCGATGTCGGATGCTTTTCCTAGGCTCGAGATCGGCGAGGCTGACTTCATCGTGCTCTGTGATGCCCTGAAAGTGTCGGAGAGCGTGAGGGAGAAAGCGTGGAAGACGTACGAGAGTCTCTCCGCAGTGGATGGAGCTCTGGTGAGTACCTGCTGCTCGTGGCATTGCTCGGTGGTGGTGTCTGTCCTGTGCCCCAGGTCAGATATTGAGCCATCACTTTGCTGCACCGGGCCCAAGTGTCCCAAAACCGAAGCTCGTGCGGTGTGACTTCAGTCTAACTTCACTCGGAAAGAAGTGAAGTTGGATGTTGCCGTATTCACGTCTGTATAAACTGGCTTCCACAGATTCCCCTTTTTGTTAATGTTTTGCAGTAAAGGTATGGGGCTAAAGAATTCTTTTAAGTGATTAATAAATGACGGTAGGAAAAAACACCACGTGATCAACTAAGTATTCAGGCTGCAAGTTATTTCAAGTAAGTCTTGGTCAGCTTTATACAGGTCATCTTGTTATTTCTCTGTATCTTTCCTGCTGCCTCCTTTATGAGGCTGCAGAAAGGGTCTGGCGAAGACTAGTGTGGAGAAAGGAATGCTTGCATGTTAAACTCTTTTATTTTCTACTCTGTAATGTTAACCTGTATGTATCTACCATTGAGGTATTTCCATTCAAAATTAGTCATTGGGCATTTTTAAACGAATTAATGAAATGTTAGGCCTTTTCCTGATTTTTTGCTTTTCCTTCTCAGTATTACTGCTCTGTCAACAAGATGACTCAGGGAACAGCTATAATACAATTAAATCATGTCAGAAGCTTGTTCTACAAACTTGACTTAGATTTTTAATACCTAGCTGAGGTATTACTCTTGCTGTGTGGACTTACATTGATATATATGTTGCACGTCTGCTTACTCTTCTGCAACTTGAGTTGACCTGCCAGGTCAACTGAATAGCACAGAATAGTTATGGTTGGAAGGGACCTCTCGAGATCATTTAATCCAACTACCTTGCCAAGGCAGGATCACCTAGTACAGGTTACACAGGAACACGTCCGGGTACATTTTGAACATTGCCAGAGAGGGAGACTCCGCAGTCTCCCTGGGCAGCCTGTTCCAGTGCTCTACCATTCTCAATGTAAAGAAGTTTGTCACTACTAATACCTGGTTGTCTGTAGCTTTTAATCTGCAGTGTGGATTTACCAGCTCTTAATACTTTTGAGTTTTGCAACCCAGTTTAGTAACAGCATGGGAGAGAGACTGTACAGCTCTTTCAGTAACAGATACGTTTCTGGCCATGGGTGTTCACAGGAAGCATTTCCCAAAAAGGGTAGTCTAGTTCCCGTATATGAATGAAAACAGGAGTAGTCAGTTCTCTTCAGTGAAAAAAACAAGGCAGGTTTCAGTATAATCCTACAAATTTCACTTACAGGCCAAGTTCTGTTTTCACCAGTTTTCACCAATTTGTTGTACCTAGCACTGGCCAGATAAGGTACAGGATACTCAAAACCTTTCAGCATCTGAAGATGTCTTCTTTTACCCACTCAGAATAGGACAAGGACCAGACCTTCATTATGCTCATAATTGTTGTCATAAGAGCCTTTCAATGTATAGGAAAAAAAAAATCTACATTATATTGTATTTCAGTCCAAGTCCTTTTCCTCAAACTTTCGTATGTATCAGCAAGATGTTGAAATGAGTAAGCTCCCAAGTGTGTGCCTCTGTGAGGACTTGGAAGGCACTGGAGCTGCTACTGCTAGCTGAGAACAGACTTCACTTGACTGTGAAGTCAAACGAAGTAACAGCCTGGCTAATTGCTGCTGTACTTTTCAGGTCAAGGTGTTATCGTGGTGAGCCTGGTCTTCTCAGGGTGACACTAGTTCAGGTTGCAGGGATTCGAGAGGAGGCTGTATTTATATGCCTGCTCCTTTCTCTCAGTTGTAAAGGTAATATGTTGGAGGGGCTGTCACAGGGCTTGTCCTGCAAGCAGCAGCTGCATGTTTTAATCAACAGGGGTCAGTACTAACCAGAACTGGAACAGAAGCTGCTTGTGTAGCAACTTTCTGTTCTCAAGCAAAAAGGGAAACAGCAGGCTACTAGTTGGGACAAATACCTACCAGAACACTTCTGTTTAACATTGTGGTTGGTTTTACTTGAGGAAGCTTAAATCATCAGGCCACTGATGGAAATAGAGGTAGCATCTAATGACCCCACTCTAAAGCCATTTACAAAGCACAAAGACCTGAAACCTTACCTTCCCTGGCACACTGGCCTTGTTCTTTATGGTTGGTCTCAGAATTGTGCCTGCCAAACCTCTGAGGATGTGGAGGGGACTTGCAGTGCTAACTAGGAAGCAGCGTGGCCCAGACTTTGGGTGCTGTGGTAACTGGCAGAGATTCTGAGTGCATATGTGGGCGTGGACATAGTCTGAACATCTGCTGTATCCTTGCTCAATGAATATTTAGTGACTTAAAATGAAAACATCTTTCAGTATTGTCCTTTTGGAGTCACTTAGGGTACATGTAACCACGTGCAGAGACTCTGCAACCAGGCACATGCATCTTAAAAGTATAAAGCCATTATTTTTGGCAGGTGTACACAAAAGATTGCTGTAATATAGTGATGTATCAGCCTAAATGCTTCTGCACTTTGGTGAGACACTTTGTTGGCCAGGAGGCATCAGTCAGGAAGGAGAAAGTTTGGTATCCACTGCACCCTGGAATGAATGCCAATGCCCACTGGAGCCACTGGCACCACCAAAACTGGCTGACTCACTGCTTTTTTTTCCTTCAGCATGTGACACCATTCCACCTTGATATTTTTTCTTTTGAGTATTTGAGCTACTAGTGATGCTACTTCTCTCTGAAATTTCAGCTTTCTTATCTTGCACAGTTGTGCGCTGTAGCTTTCCTTGCACTCCTCTCAATTTATCTGTTTCCTCAGTGTGTGATTCAAGGATACACAGCTGCACTCTCTTGCAACTTGGCCTTGGGTCCTTGAAACAGCTGAACTCCTGTGAGAGGTGCGAAGGAGGAGAAAGGTGATGAGAGAGATGGTAGCAGTCTTTCTGGAAAATGTGGCTGACTTGTAAAAACCAGATCTGTGGAGGGGGATTGTTCAAATCACTACAGCTGCCTGTTAAATAGGGTGGTGTTTTCCTTTGTAGCAGCAGAACATTAAAGCTTTTCTCTGTGACAGCCAGAGTTTAATGACACTCTTACAGTAAAATTGTAACTCAGAATCTCTTAGACAAAAACACAAATGCTGATTCCAGAGATGTCGTACTGAATCAGCACTCTTGGTGTGTGGAGTGAAGGTATCTGATGTATGATCAGAAAGATCTTTTCTTTTTAAATTCTTTTTATATGTGATAAACTCCCACACAAGTTAATTGTACACATGGAAGTGTGTATCTAAGTAAGAGCTTTTGCATTAGTGTCATACAAATACTTCTGTTGTCTCTATGATTTCTCTACCAAACCAAGCTACCTAGGTAAACACAATACTTTTTACAGTTGTGGTTTTTATTGTCTTAATTTCAAAACTCTTACACGCTGGCAGTTGTTGGGTTAAAGTTTGCTCTGATACTTGCTTCTCTTGTACTTTTAATTTTTTGTAACTCTCCTGAAATTTGTATTATGAACCAATAGTACTTGTAATTTCTAGATGGAGTGAATAGATTTAGTGGAATTACTAATGTACTTTGGTGAGCAGCATATGATTGTTCATGTAAGAAATATTAGAAGAGGTCCAGGAAGCCATACTAATACTGCTGTGAAAAAGCTCAAGTCATTTGTTATGTTTTGATACTGTATGTTTTGGTAGAGAACAATAAAATGAGAATCTGAAGTAGACTACTGGGTGATATAAGCAGAAAAAAAAAGCCTTGAGTGAATTGTTGCTGAATATATTGCAAAGAACCACTGTGAGGAACAGATGACATGCTGACTAAATTGGAACCAAACTTCTGCAAAGAAAATTGAAGTGGTTTAGGAAATTGATAGAAATTGGAGTCTGCTAAGGGACCTTGAGGTATAGGGTCTGGTGTGCTTCAACCTCATCAGCCCAGTTTGCTCTAATATGTAGTGCTTGGGTAGATGCTCCATTTTTTGTTTGCCGTTCATGGCTGTGTTTTGGAAATGTGGCTCATTGTTCTCCTGCTGCCACTCAACTGTTCAGACTCATGAATTCCTGAGCCATTTTTATAAAGTGTTTGTCTAACCTGCTGTTAAAAAATTCTCATGATGAAAGATCTGCGGTCTGCATAGTTAGTCCTTCCTAGTTTAACTTTCTTTGTCTGTGAATTTTTTTCCCCAAGTACTGTACTAATTTGTTTCTGTGTTATAATTCAAGCCAGTGATTATTAATTAAATCCCCCCCCCCCGAAAGTTTCTAGCATCTGGAGATGTTTCAGCCATCTTTTCTTCTTTCTAATTACTAATCACTAATCTTACATTCTGAAATTCTCTCCAACTAGTGATTTACATTGTTATGCAGATGCTGCAGAGCACTTGATTCGCACAAGAGTTGAACTGTTTTTACTGAAGAAAAGTTAAAAGGTGAAGTGTAGCTTAAGTCGAGGAATGAAATAATGAATTCTTAAATATAGCGAGGTTGCTCTGTATAGACCAAAGAGTTACTGATCAGCAGGTCAGATGTCCCCAATTCATAAAATTTCACATTTAAATTAAATCAGTTCGTTTTGGTTGTGGTTTCTTATTAAAAAGAGTACACTGTAGTTAGCAAGCCATCTCATCCTCATGTTAAAAGATACAGAGGCTTCTTGGTTTTGGCAAAAGCATGAAACACATGTGAACTAATAAAGTATTTTCTGTTTAGACCTTTGTCTCTTGTTTATAGAACTGCAGCTAAACTGAACCTGAATCCACTGAAGTCCTGGATGAATGAGCAAAATTGCAGATATTTTAGGATCCTCTGTTGTTAAACAAAAATCAAAGAGCTACTGAAAGTCCCAAAGCAAACATAAATCATCCCCATGACCTCTTGCTGATGATATTCAGTACCCTAGCAACAGATGCATTGCTTGTATGTGTTGTGCCCTTGCACTTTAAAAGCTCAGGTGACTTGCATACTGTTTCTTTTTTTACTCATCTTCTGCCCATCCTGGGTAAAGATGGATGTCCCCTCCAGTCTTGCTACATGCACAAGTGTAATGGGAACTTATCATATCAGATGAACTGATTTCATAAGTTCAATACTTTCAGTTGACCTCCATTACTTTTAGATAGTGTTAGATTTGAATTTAATCTAAGCTGTTGAAAACTGAGTAATCTTACATCCCACACAATGTTCAATAAAAATTTAAAACTGGTATTGCTGAAAAACAGAGGATCTAACCATCTTTACGAAGATATTCTTATATGTAGACAATGGGTATAATATTCATTTTCAGAAATTTGTTTTCCTGGGATGTTTTTCATACAGGTTTTAATTCTGATCAGTTTTCTATTGTGAGTGCTTCTTGAATCTTTCTCCAGTCATCTTCTACCCACTGTAATCATAAACATACAGAATCATAGAATGGTTTGGGTTTGAAGGGACCTTTAAAGGTCATCTTCTTTCAACCCTCATGCCATGGGCAGGGGCAGGGGCATGGACATCTTCCACTAGACCAGGTGGCTCAAAGCCCCATCCAACCTGGCCTGGAACACTTCCAGGGACTGGGCATCTACAGCTTTCCTGGGCAAGCTGTGCCAGTGTCTCACTGCCCTCACGGTAAAGAACTTTTTCCTAATATCTAATCTAAACCTGCCCTCTTTCAGTTTAAAGCCTTGTACATTTCCCCTTGAGGGAGCCCCTGGTGGTCTAGTGGTTACGGATGCAGCGCTGTCACTGCTGAGGCCCAGGTTCGAGTCCTGGTCAGGGAGCTCCCCGGGCAGATGGAGCTCGTTAGCCCTTAAGGCAATCCATCTAAGAGA
>JAWWES010000001.1:53313779-53325783 GCA_035583135.1 Lophotriccus pileatus | reverse complement strand
TGCGCAGGCTCGAAGGCCTTATCTGCATATGCGGGTAAGGACCTTCCCCGGCTCTTCGTTCGCGAAGACTGGCCATTGTTTTACATTTCCCCTTGTACTATCACTACATGCCCATGTAAAAAGTCCCTCTCCAGCTCTCTTGTAGCCCACTTTAGGCACTGGAAAGCTTCTGTAAGGTCTGCCTAGAGCCTTCTCCAGGCTGAACATCCCCAACTCTCTCAGCCTGCCTTTATAGGAGAGGTGCTTGAGCCCTCTGATCATCTTTGTGACCTCCTCTGGACTCTATCCAACAACTACCTGTGAATGTTTCTTGTACCATCAAGCTAGATCTCTACGTTCATTGGGGTGTATTAACTGAGATTTTAGTAAGCTAGGTTCCACATCATTCTCTTCAAAAATCAGATGCTTGACAGTGAGACATCCTATATCCCATTGGATTCAAATACCTGTCTGTAGCTGCATATTTCTTATGTATGTTTCTCTTGACCTTCTCTTAACGCTCAGCATCGTTTGAAGTTTTTATTCCTGGATCATCAAAATTGTTTCCAGTATTGGCAGAATAGTAAAACATCTCTAACTGTGTACTAGAACTGAGACTTCCTGTGACCATCTCCTCCTTGTGATTGATTTAACACTGGAGAACCTCTAGAGGTAGAGAACAGAAGTTATTTCTGTTAGTGCCTTTATCACCTTGCAACTACGTCTGGAAAGAAGAGAGTCAAGAATCCCATTTCACAGCAGTTCAGTTGCATGAGCATTTTAAGTATGTGACTCCTCCAGGTTGTTTTCACTAGATTTAAGCTAAAACCAGATCAAATAATAGTAAGTCCAGAATAAGAAATTAATATTTTGAAAGACTTTGTAAGAGTTGTATATTGATTCAACTGAACTGACCTAACATTTTCTGAAGTTACAGCAGTTGTTCCTTAGAATCCTAAATAAAAGATAATAAAAAAAAAAAAAAAAAAAAAGGAAAAAAATCTATGTAGACTAATAGGTGTTAAATAAGCCTTGGGCTAATGGTTAGTAGGTAGGCGTTGCTTTGTGAGGAATTGAATCAAGGTTACTGCAAGTCATTTTACTGAAACTGAATGGAAGCGAGGATCGTCTGGCTTTAACTGTAAACAGGCTGTTGATTTGTGTCATAGGATTGGCTCCCCTGGGGCTTTGACACTGGCAAAATAGTGAGTGGCTTGTTGAACCATCAAGAGTTCTACTCCGTGTGGGTGGCATGTCTCATTGTGCGTTGGCTTCTTTTGATGCAAGATGATTTGGTTAAAACTTGCACCTTCTAAGTAGCAGAAGACAGACCTTAAATGTAGATGAATGGTAGGAAAATGCCTGTAACTGCTTGTTGCTATCATGCTTTGCTAAACAGAGAGACGGATTTGCGATTCAGCAGGAATAAGTGGTTGAGACATAGCTGTACTCAGGAGTGTTTGTTGCCTGTCACTGTAAAGATTTTATTTACTTTTCTATGACTTGGCTTCTGATTCCTTAACCTTCAGTGTCTTGCTATGGTCAAATATGGTAACTTTAAAAAAAAATGATCATGGCTTCTGCTTTGTGTAAACGTTCCATGGAACTAAAGCTTGCATTTCGGAGCTTTGGTGAATTGTACAGATAAAACTGATCTTGTGCTGTAGGAGTAAGTGTTGAAGTGCTTGTAAAACTTGTAAGGGTTTTCCATTATGAAATAACTGGCTATCACAGTGAAATGTTTGAGGATGTTTTGTTTAACCATTTCTAATAATGTTTGGACAAATTAGTGCTTTCCATATATTACCCATTTTTATTGAATAATGAAAACGATTTCCTCTCTTTTCTAAAAGGCTTGTAACAAAAAGAAAAAGGAAACATGGGGAGTATGTATCTTTATTGTAGCAATTGATCTGGATGAAGTGACATTCACTTTCACTGAGCTTCTGAAAAGTATAAGCATAAGGTAAGTGAATTTAATGTGTAAATTTAGATTTCAATTACTAACTCATCAACATTTTTATAAAGAAGATGTTTTTAAAGCATTGTGAATCTTTGTGCATATCAGGCTAGTTGATTTTACAGTGAAGGTTATTTATGAGAATTCTGAATATTTTGGTAAACTAGAAGTCTTGCTATCATATTTGAGTTTGAGGGAGCAGTGACACTTGTTTGATTCAACTGTGGTTAGCTTTGATTGTGTGACTCACTGTATGACTAATTCTTGTTCTTGCTCAACCTAAAGTATTCAGCAGTTTTAATTAGTGTAAATTGCACTTAAGACATGTCCCTTTCTTCCCCTGTATCAAGATTTTCTATAAAACCTTTTTCCCAACATTAGGCTTAGGCTAAATCAAAAAGTGGAAAAAAAAGTTACTCTTCAGATGGTTTCCAAGCATGCTGCTCTTTTTAAAACATTTTAATGCCAGTCTAAATTTTGTACTTTTATACACACTTTTTATAGGGGAGGGTTACTGTTATATTGTATATTGACTAAGTTCGTGAATGAAAAATTAAGATTATAGGACAATAAGGTAAATTTAGGTGGCAACAGCAATAGGCATACCTTGTGTTAGATTCATCAAAGTCTTGTTAGCCCTGGGCTTTTTGTCAGCTATAGGGTCAAGCTGACAGAGATTTCTACCAGTCATCATATCTTCTTGAGCCACACAGATATATTGAAAAGATTTTTTTTATTCCATGGTAAAAGAGTTCTTAAATGAGCTTCTGTCTGGTTTTATATTGTTTCTTTAATCTGACAAAGATCAAAAAGTCTCTCAGAATACTCTATTCTGATAAAGGATCCAAATGTATTTGATACAGTTGAAATAGTTAAATATATTTTATAGCTTTCTCCTCTTTGATTTTTAGCAATCTGCTTATTTTGCTTATGAACATAACAACAAAGTGCTCCCTTGATGGCCAGCATATTACATGGATGAGTAGGGAGAACTTTGGTCCCCTGTGTAATAGCGTTTCCAAAGGGTGGGAATGTCCTTGCCCTGATACCTGTTACAAGACTTGAGATTCCATATAATTCAATGCATTCATCTCAGTTTTCACTCCTAGGTCTTTTTTTAGAGTGGATGGAACCAAGGTTCTTGTTCTTGGAGTAGTAAGAGCATATCTAAAGTAGAACAGAAGAGTTGAGATGTGTTTGTTGGATACTTTTGGTTTTACTGGCAGAACAAGAAGAAAGGTGTGTCTAGTTAGCAAATTCTGACTTCCAAAGGTAGTATCTGTGCTAGTCAAGAAAATTTTCCTTCTACAGTAGTGCCCGTACTGAGACATACCTCTGTTACCTGATTGAACAGTATTCCTACATCTGGAAGATGTAAAGGTGGGGCTTGAAATAAACAAGTAGTGTTTCCCAAAGCGAAGTTCTCTGTCACTGAGAGTAGGAATAGTAGTAGTAAAAATATGCTGGAGTCTAGTGAAGTGAGGCAATGAGTTTTGGTGGGGTTGTGTTTTTATTTTATTTTTTTAAGAGCTATTTCAGGATATTCATTCTCAGAGTTGCAATAAGCTGTCATCTTTTTCCTTTTTTTTTCAGTGTATGCACATTTTTTCAGTTTCTGAAAGAGGTGGATGTTAACATGGATACTGTAAGCACTAAAGTTGATAGCACTGTATCAAGGCTGAAAAAGAAATATGATGTATTAGTTGCACTATACCACAAGTTTGAAAGGTAGAGTACATTTTTTCATTTTGAAATTATGATTTCTTTGTGCCTGTCAACAATTAAGTATTTGAATTTTTTGAACTGTGTATTACAGGAGTCCATTTAAACTCTGTGTGCTAATATTTACAGAACAGTGAAATGGAACTGTTAACATACATTGAATAAACACATCTTATGTTTTACTCCATAACTATTACAGTGCTTTGTTAAACAATCCCCTTGTTCCAGCACAAACAGTAGTAAGAGTAGCATGACAAGTGATTGCTACTCATTTTAAGCTTTCTACAGATGTATAAAAGGATTGGCTTACTATCTAATATTTTTTTTTTATTTAACATTTTTCCTCCAAAATCACAAAGTATCCCTTAAATGACTATTGAAAGGGGTAGTAAGTTACCCCTTGGTAATTTATAGGATGAAGGTATAAATGTGGTATAAGTTTTATTTGTCTTTTCAAAGTCCAGCCAATCACACTTACTGTTACTCTGGGCAATATGTATATGACAATACTTCTGTAAAGTTTATAGGTGCCTTAAAGCTGTGAAATTCTGTGAAAGTTTTAAATAATTTGTTTTTATTAATTACAAGTCTTTTCTGGGCTATAAGTGTCATTGCAGATATACACAGGCATGTTCTGGATTTTTGTCCCTCCTCTAACTTTGCTTACTTTTTTGAACCTTGCATTGCAATAACAATTTTTTCAAACACGATTTTTCTAATTTTTTGTTTTCCTAGTTTGTTTTTGAATAAACTGAATTTATTTCTTGAAATTGTGTACCTAGAATAATTGGGAAGCAGCCGTATAGCACAAGGCTTGCAGTGACACTGCAGAAATACTAAAGATTTTAAAATGCCCTTTTACAGAGTGTTCTGTGCAGCTGTGGCACACTTTGCTGTGTTGTACGAAACACTGAGTAACAATGTATTTACAAATGTTGTATTTCTGGAAGAAAACAACAGATTTTATTATAGCAAGGTAAAATTGTTTTGTTGTTTAAGCTTTGACATAAGTGTGCAAGTGACAGTGTAATTTCAGCTCTGTCAGGGCTGTAGTTATATTGAAGTCAAAGACTCACTTAGATAGTGAACTACAAAGTAGTTCACTTTCAGAAGAGTGTTCAAAAACATGAATTTATTTTTATTTTTATTTTCTAGGACTTGTGGCCTTATTTATCTGGAACAACCTAGTAGTGAGTAAGTTTGATTTTCCTAAATTGTGTTTGTCAAGATAAGATATAAAACATGACGGCATTTTATCTTTTAACCCTTCAAGACTGACTTAAGTTGTAGTATGTCATGTGTTTAATTTAGCCTTGGGGGGGACTTTGAATTTTAATGACGTGATGAGAGACTCAGAAATTATATATCTATGTATGGCTATGTATATTATATATATATATCCTTCATGAAGGATTGCCATCCAATGGCATATGTCTTGACATGGTGGAAATGAGCATTTGGAGAGTGAGCTTCCTAATCACAGCAAGAAATGAGAGTACTAAAAAATGCCTTAGCAACTCCAAAATGAGCCTGAGCTCATGCTGTGGCTGCAGAACAGGGCATTAGTCAAAGACACAAGCGAAAACAGCCTGTAACAGTTACGTGAATTGCCTGTGTTTGCTGTCTTTTCCAGGGATGACACTGATATTTCATGATTCTTGGATGGCTTTACAGACTTAATTTTTTCAGACGTGTGGTCATAATTACATAGGGAATGGATTGAGATTTTTAGTAAACTGAACTATATGAGGAATGTTGCCTGTTGCCTTAAATAATTCCATAGACTGAAGCATGTTTCCAGAACTTACAGTGTAGATTTTTACAGAGCTATCAATGCAAAGTATTTTTGTCTCTACAGGATTTCTGCTGAACTCAGTTCTGTATTAGTCCTAAAAAATTACTGGATTACTTTTTTGCTGGCAAAAGGTGAGTTTTGATGAAAAGACAGTTATTTTGATGACTGTTGTTGAAGTGAGTTTGTTTTTACATGTCCAGTATGAGACTAGCATCCTTATTACAAATATGCATCATACAAGCCCAGAATGTTTTGATTGCCTGGCCTTTGTAACTACTCAGTAATATTTTTTTAATGCAATTTGGCTATTGTTGTCACTGGTATTACTTTCTGTACAGAAATATATATATTTAAGATTTCTAAGATTTTTTTTATTTTACTTTAAAGGTTGGTATTCTGTATTTGATTCTATTCTGAGGTGCTTTATAGTCTGCCAGTATTTTAATAATGGGTGATTACCTGAAAAGACTGGCAGATTTTTAATATTTTATATATATAATTATATATAAAATAAGTATATATTATAATGGTATATGTTTATAACATATGTATTTATAAATAATATACATAAATAAAATAAATTTAATAATAAGATATTGTAATAAGTCCCTGAAATCACATCATTTTAATACTATGAATCTTTCTTGAAAAGGCATAAGTTAGAGTGATAAAACAATTGTAATAGTCAATGGAGTCTTTTAGTTATTGTACTACTAGTTATTATTTAGTTATTGTACTACTCCTACAGAAGGGAATGAATCATATATCTTAATTTTTGCTTATCTAAGATGTGTGTTACCAGCAAAGTCTACACATCTCTGATATCAAAATTGATCTTGGATCAGCTGAGTTTCATGGAGCTTTTTCACTAGAATTCTCCAAGCATTAGCATAAAGCAAAACCCAAGAAAGTTTTTCTAGCCTGCCTTTTCCTGAGAACAAAGAAAGCTAAAATTTATCAAAAAATAGTTGCAGGAGAACCTGGGTGATGCTTGCCAGTTCTGATAGAAAGTAAGTACAAAAATTGGACGTGTAAGTAGAGCACAAGTAGGGGTCTGTAGCTGTGTTGAGTCGTTATTGGCTTTCCAAATTTTTCATGGCAGTGCATGCTCTCTTGGAGATCTTCTCTGGCATATGGAATAATGCAGCTTTAAAAGTGCTCTTCATGCTAATGTTTGTGTGACTTAAGTAATTTCATATATGCTTGACAGGCTGAGTATACAGTGTGTTAGCATGTTTTGAATTTCTCTGCTGTATACTAGCAACTCCTGCTTTCTGAATATTTAGCAGCTTCCACAAAGCTTGCATAAGGGCACAGAAAAGAAAGTAAGGAGGAACTACACAGAAATAAGAGGTACATGTAAGTAAAATAGCCTTCACCATTACTACACTGCAGTAAAATGAAAAAGAAATCAGGAGGGAGCACTGAGGGCAGGAGTTTTGTGCACAGTAACTTTGTGTATACGTATCTGTATATGTTGCTCTCTCTAAAGAAACAAACCTTTTTAGAGCCACGACGTTTCAAATCAATAGCCTTTAAAGAACACTGTCATCCTGTGTGATGCTTCCTGAATTCTAATGGTAGTGTTTTATTATATGAACTTTGAAATCTTTGTTTTTCAGAATTACTTCTAAAATTAGGTCAAACATCTCACAAAGGTTTTTTTCACCCTTTTAAATATTTGCAGGTAAAGTGTTGCAAGTGGAGGATGACCTGGTGATTTCCTTCCAGTTGTTGCTGTGTGTCTTAGATTATTTTATCAAACTGTCGCCCCCTGCTATGCTCAAGGAACCATACAGTAAGTGGTTTAGTTTTTTGTTCACTAAAGTAGAAATTAAATTGATTAAATTTCCATTAGTCATGCTAACATTCCTAATTAATATAATAAAACTTTTTAAGCTTATTAAAATGGATTTTTTATGTTTTAGTTCAATTTAGATGATAGCAAACTTGAATTCAATTATCTGAACGTGGCAATGTATTTAATTTTTTTTTCCTGTCATCCATTTGCTATGTCCTTTGCCCATGCAAATTGTTTAGGGACTTCTTAAAACAGCAGTGTTAATTTGGTAAAAGAATTCAGATTTTGGGTAAAGTATAACTGAGAACTATTATTTAGGTTTGTTTTGAGTGACAAAAGGAAATGATGGTGCTATTACTCACTTCATTGATGTATAACACTATAAGGACAGCAGAAATGCACAAGATACTGGACTATACATATTTTAAAACAAATATGTGGTGGATAGAAGCTCAAAATAAAACAGTAGAGGTAACATGTATATACCTTTACTTTTATTACAACCCCTTTGTTATTTACAAGTGTCACTATTTTAACTAAAAATATAATGGATTTTCACTATAGAAACTTTGGTTCAGCAGTTAGTTTTTGTACATTCAGTACAAAAACTTGAGAAACCTCACTAAAATAACAGAGAAAGTGAACATTTATGGCAACTTTCAAAGGTAGAATTATATTTCAGTTAACTATTTTCTTCAGCAAGCTATGGAATTGATAATAAGTTAATCCTCTGCTGGGTTGGGATGTGACCCTAATGTTTTTAGCCTAATTTCTTTGTTTCACATCTGCTTCGGTTATAATGTCATAGGATGATGTAGTCACTGCTATATTCTTTAAATTCCATGTTTTGGTGGATATTTATCTGACCTAGTAATCATCTGTTGCAGCTGAGAACAAATAACCTTACTTTTATTCTAATGCCAGTGTAAAGGGTGGGAAAGAGAGGGCTTGGGACAAGCAAATCACTGCCCTTCTCCAGTACTGCTTTGAATTTAAATTTGTCCTTTCTGATAGGACAGACATGTGCTACTGCTAATTTCAGATATTAAGCAGAGACTTTTCAAAAAACACTGAATTGAAACTACCTGTTTTTGAGCTCTGTGTTCACACTGATTTAGGAGCTCATTGTTAGAAACAATTTGGTTGGTGCATCATACCCTGAAAAAAAATGTTACCACTTGAGACTAAATTGCAGATATGAGCATCACTGTCATAAGTGCATAGCGTTAGATTTCTGATGTGAAGCTGTGTATGATATTGTAACTATCAAACAGATCTTCATTCTTTTAGCAAATAACACAATGTATTGTTCAAATCCTCGTGACCAAGAAGCTTTGTGTGCTGAGTGATGTCAAGCTTCATGATCTGACTGAGGCTGAGGGGATTAAGGTGCAACCATCCCAGCAGTGCAGTTTGTCAGGGTTTCTCAGAACAGTTGTCAAATATAAATGAAGTTACAGATGAGAACAGCATGCTTATTAGTTGCCAGGTTTAAACCAACAACATTTAATTATATTAATGTAGATTATTAGTATAATTCACATATTTCAAGCTGACAATATTGAAGCCATCTACTTTGAGGTTAACAAAATGAAGTATTTTTAACTTAAGGTATTAATTTTTTTTTGGTATCTTCTTCAAGGTGAACTTATTTCTTTCTGCTTGTTTGTTTGGGAATATTTGGGGAAAGGAAAAATTTCCTGCAGGACTGTATTTCAGGTTCCCACCGACACTTAAGTCCTGCATTGATTTATTAACCTTCAGACATGTAGAGTGAAGTTCATCTTTCAGTTTCCTGTTTTACACTTCTGTAAAAAAAATAAAAAATAGTTACTCATCTGTGAAAAGATAAGGCTTTCCCAGTTTTGCAAAACAGGTGCTCATTCAAAGCTACTTACAAAAAGTGCTGTTACGTTCTGTGTAGAATAGCTGTTTAAAAACAAAATGTCAAATATGGATACAGGAATTTAAAAGTAAACTTTATTTTTTATAGGTTTTCTGTAATGAAGAAAAGCTATATGAAAATGTAATCTTTTTGGTTTAATAACTTAAATTTCTTTTTTCTCAAGATGACTCTAACCTTGTGATGGTTCTGAATATCTTTCCAGAGTCTGCTATGACTGCAGCGACTGTTAATGGTTCAGCTCGAACTCCAAGAAGAGGTCAGAACAGGAGTACCCGTACTGCAAAACAACTTGATACCGATACAAAGATTATTGAAATCCTTTGTAAAGAGCATGATTGTAATTTCGATGAGGTAATGCCTGCATTTTAATGTCTGATAGGTCTTGCTGCTAAACCCCATCTGGAATATGTATTTATTTAAATAGTCTTGTTTTAAATGTCAGTACTCATGCCAGCTTAACTATTCTCTCGAGTTCAATAGTGAAGGTATTCTACAATTATATACTTTCTCTAGTAAGTAGCTTAAAAAACAAGTAAACAAAAAACCCCAAAACAAGGTCTTTGGTATAGGTGATAACTTTGCCAGGGAAACTGAACTGTGAAGAATGCAATATGGAGTTATAGGCTGATTGTGGCACATAACATGCAGATGCAGGTCTGCTCTGATGGGGTTTCAGAACTGCATCCCATGAGGAGAAAATGTATGCAGCAAGCATATTGCTTCAGTGGACAATCTTAAAAAACCCCATTCTCCTTTTCCTTGGCTGATGAATCTGTTCCTGTCAAAGGACTGATTTTTGAATATACAGATGAATGATGGAAGTAGAAACATGAGAGGGCTGGGAAGAGTGCAGTTCTTTCCCAGTTCAGTCACTGAAAGTTCAAACAGTGGAGTGCTTGCTGCATGCTTATATATGTTTTGGATATATAAGGAGTTTCATTCTTTATTGAAAACAAAACACAGTGCATTTCAGAAATGTCTCAGTTTCTTGATTTAAAGGTGTGAAAGCAGTGTGTGCATGGCTGACTCTGTATACTGCTAATGTTACATTTTTTCTTTTCATTAGGTCAAAAATGTGTATCTCACAAGCTTTATTCCTTTCTTGAATTCTGCTGGTATTGTAGCTTCGAATGGACTACCAGAGGTAAGTATAAGAATTAAAGACAGTGTGGTGGTTTGACCCTGGCTGAATGCCAGGTGCCCACCAAAGCCGCTCTATCATTCACCTCCTCAACTGCACAGGGGAGAGAAAATATATCAAAAGGTTCTTGAGCTTAGAGAAGGATGGGGGAGAGACCACTCATTGGATACCATCACGAGCAAAACAGACTGAACTTGGGGATATTCACTGAATTTATTAACAACAAAATTCCTATCAGGAAACCTGCTCCAATGTAGGCTCCTCTCTCCATGGATCTGCGGGTCCCTGCCTGCTCTAGCATGGACCGCCCATGGGTTCACAGCCCTCTTTCAGGCATCTACCTGCTCCCCAGTAAACCACGCCAATAAACCGCACCATCCAAAAAATCCAACAAACTTTTCCATGCAATATGAAGTTGTATCAGTCTGGGATCTGATCAACTAAGGAACTTTTCACAGTTATTTAAAGAACAACAAAGTGGATTTGAAATGTCTGTGTTTTTGCAGAAATAGACACATCTCTTAAGAACTACACCAGTACAAATATATTAATATGAAATGGGGAAAATCTTAGAACAAGAGTGTTTGAGTTTGAGCATTGGCCTCCATCTCCAAACCATCGGAGACAGAGCAAACTGATTGTCCGACAGCTGTTCTAAGAGCAAGCGTTTTATATTTCCTGCTTCTGGAGACACCCCTCTTTTCTGGAAGGAAAAATTTCCAGATCTGTTTCCCATTATAGCTATTTTTAGCTCTTCTACCCTGTCAAGACCTACATTTCTTTGAAAAGGTCTTGGATTGTTTTCTCTTATAAACATTTTCCCCTGGTTTCAGCTGTTGTATAAGAACTAACTTTGTGAGCCACAAGGTCATTCTCTTAGCATTTCAGTATTGTATTTATGAGGTAGGAGTAACTTATATTTTCAGTAAATTGTCAAACTTCTTCCTATAAAATAAATTTGGGTTTTTTCTAATTTTTTTTTTGAGGTTGAAGTTATCTTCAAACAATATGACGAGCTCTATCTCAAAAACAAAGATATAGATGCAAGATTATTTCTGAATCATGATGAAACTCTACAGCCTGATGTCGTACCATGGTAATATTTCCTTTTACTGCTTTCACTTTACAATAGAAAATTTGAACTTGGGTTGCTTTCTGCCCCCTTGTGTTATAAATAGAAATCTCTGTGTGCTGTTGACCTTCTAGGTTTGTCGTTCAGCTAAGGTATTTCTGGCATAACCAGCCTTGCTTTACATTACCACTTAAATAATTAAAAAACATCTGACTGTGACTCTACCATAAAATGATTTGAAAGCTCTGCTCTAACTCTTAATTCTATGCAAGGCCCTGTCATCAAGGGAAAGCTGAGGAATTGTGAGGAGGCAGAAGCCGTGTCATGATAGTTGATTAGATGTGGCCAAGGCAGTGTTACGGCTCTGGAGCCAGCTGGCTTGGGACCTCACTGTCCACATTCTCCTTCCTGAAAATGGATAGTGACATTTGGAAGCTGCGTGCTGCAAGTGGTCTTGAACCCGTTTTGACTTCTGACCTGTACCCACAAATTGGGAAATGGTAGTTTGCATGGGATAGTTGATTGAGCAAAATAAATAGTGTGTGCCCAGACACACTCCCTGGAGCTGCTGGGGGGAGCTCAGAGGAGGCCATGAAAATGATCGGAGAGCTGGAGCACCTCTCCTTAC
>JAWWES010000001.1:53293839-53311413 GCA_035583135.1 Lophotriccus pileatus | reverse complement strand
CACACTCCCTGGAGCTGCTGGGGGGAGCTCAGAGGAGGCCATGAAAATGATCGGAGAGCTGGAGCACCTCTCCTTACGGAGGATGGCTGAGAGAGTTGGGGTTTTCCTGCCTGGAGAAAAGGAGGCTTCAGGGAGGCCTTAGAGCAGAATTTCAGTACCTAAAGGGGGCTTATAATAAAGATGGAGACAGATTTCTTTTAGCAGAGCCTAATAGTTGTAATAGGACAAGAGGTGGTAGTTTTAAACTGAAAGAGGGTAGGTTTAGACTAGATAGAAGGAAAAAGAGTTTTATTATGACAGTGGTGAAACTTTGGCACAGGTTACATAGAGAGGTAGTGGATGCCCCATCCCTGGAAACATTCAAGGTGAGGTTAAGTAACATGATCAAGTTGAAGATGTCCCTGCTCATTGCAGGGAGTTGAACTAGATGAAAGGTCCCTTCCAACCTGAAGTATTCTGTGATTCTATTTGAATTCTTTTTTAGTTATACACCTAAATTCCAGTGATTACTGACAATTCAACATTTCCATAATTTGGTGTTGAGCTCACCATGTGAGCCTGAATATATACTAGAAAAATACTCTGATTTAAAATTGAATTAAAAAGGAAGTAATATCATCTCTACATATAAATTAAGCTGTTTATAAATAGAATTCTAGAAAAGGGAAAAGAAGAAAACGTTGGAGGTCATCTAGTCTATCTAACATTCTGCTCAAAGGAGATCTACTTGGGAATTTAAATTACATTGTTTTACCAACAGGAGTGGTTGGACATCTAGATCTTCTAAAAATATGTTCCACGGTTGTCTCTTTGGATTAATAACTCATTATAGAAAATATTGTTTTTTGAATTACATTAGTTTTGCATAAGTTTGTTTTCAATTTCTGTAGCTCACAGTTGGAGAGGACACCACTGAAAAACAGTCCAGAGGAAGAAATTACTCTTATACTTCCACAGACTCCTGTTCGGTATGAGTTTTTCTTTTAAGGTGTTTTACCACAGCTCTCTATTTTCTGGCTTTTTTTTGTGATGCCAAACTGTATATGCACACACATTTCTTCTGTGATCTTTGGCTTTTTAGTATGATTTTTTCTGTATGGGAAGATTTAGCATTTCAGAGTACTTACTTTTGGTATTTTTCCTGTGTTGGGAAGATGAACATTTCGGAATGGCAGCATACTTTGTTCAATTGGGAAAATGGACACGTTAAAAATGTAGTATTAATTGGAGATTGTTTGTAATCAAATGCAGAAAAACTGCAAACTTGAACTCAATTAACCAAAGGAAAGGAGATTTGCACATACAATTTTTCCATTGTGCCACATAATTTTTTGACAAAATCAGTGTGTTTTTGTCTGATTTTGCTTAGAAATTCCTGGATACTCAAGAACCAATCAGATGTGTGACTGTAATGCCATGTGCTCTGTAGGGAGAGAAGTGTCCTTACAGGCAGTCATTCTTAAGGTGTCAGGTTTAAGGAAATCAAACAGTGAATTTTTGTTCTGTGCTTGATGTATAAATTCCTTTCATTCTAACATGCTATGGAGAAGTTAAAATATTGTACCCTTTATTATTACTTCAGTTTTTTCAAATGAGGAAAATAATTTTTGTTTTTATTAATAATACTTCTGCAGTGGAAGTTGCTTGGGGAAGAATGAATTAGGCTCAGGGCTTCTGCATCCACTATAAATCTGCTCAATGCCATTTGCAGAAACTGCTTTCTAGACAAAATAGCAGCAAGGTTCTGAAAAGCTCCTTCATAAAACCAAAAAAAGGAGACACGCAGCTGAGATAACTAATGATCAGTGTATAAAAGAACTTTTAATTGCCTCAGACTGCGAAAGGCTTTGATTGGCTTGTGGTCCCTTTTAGTCTTATGTTTCAAATCTTTAACTGCCAGTGATGGTTTTTAGGCACAAAGGAATCAGTTTGTTTTTTGGTTCCCAGACTGAATGTGCAATGTCAGGAACCACCTATTATGTCCAGTGTATTTAATAAGAAGGTCATTGACAACTGTAGATAGACATTGACATATTTCAATTATAGTAGAATTAAAGCCCTCTAATACTGTGAAAGATGCATCATTAAAGTTCTTAGCATGGAAGGAAGTTCTTGATGTGAAGAAAGTCCAGGGTATGAAGTTTCTGCACTGCTAAGAATTTGAAATGTGCTAAACTGACTTTGATCTTGAGAGGAGGTCTAGTGAGATATTTAGATTCTCCCCATCCACACTTGGGCTTTGCTCTGAGTTTTCCAAAACTGTTGCCATTTAAGGCAATTCACGTGAAGGCCTGTTCACCAGCACTGATATATGGGCTGTGGTGTTTTTCATAAAGCCACAGAAGTGTCAGTAGATGGCAGCAAGTACTTGATCACCAGCGTAAAGTGGCAAGTGTATCATTAACTTTCCCTGAACTAAACAGAACCCCCACAGGATATCCTGAAAGCACCATACTTACTAATCTGAGTCTTCTTATAATGCCATATTTCTGAACTTAGACACTTAGGATCTGCTTTAAAGCCCCCTGAAACTGGAGAGAATCTAATAGTTTTTATCAGTGGATTTGTATCAGGTCATTTATTTAGAAAGTAACAGAAAAGAATCAGTGTAAGTACTAGTTCAAAGCACAATGAGAATCAGTTGTGTGTTTTTGTTTTATTTTTTCCCACTGTGCTTATATTTTTCCTTATCATTAGTAGATTTCTGACAGAAGTAATTTTACCAAAACCTTCTAAAAACAGATTAAGGAAAATTGCATCTTTGCACTGATACAATAATAATGATTGAACGCACTTTTCTTCCTTTTGCATTTATTTGTCTGGTGATAGGAGCCAAATTGAGGTTAAATGACACAGAAATTTAAAACAGACAAACACACAACTCCACCAAAAACCAGAATGAAAAGTTCAGAAAGTAACAATACCATAGAAGAATCAAACTGTTTCTTAGGTGTTAGGAGAGAAATTAATACACTAATTCTTTTGGTTATTAAAATTTTTTCAATCCGTAAGTAAACAATTAGATTATTGGATAAACAACATTATTAGAATTCACAGTAGTCAACACAGTGCAACAGTTTTCCCTAGAACTAAAATAATGATTTTTTTTCTTCTTTTTTTTTGGTATAGTACTGCTGTTCAGTTTCTGGAAGCTGTCATGCCAACCCTAATGCTTAGTATGCATTTTATTATATTTTTCCAGAGCGGCAATGAATAACATTCAGCAACTGATTATGATTTTAAACTCGGCACCTGATAAACCATCAGATACTCTCATCGCATATTTCAATGTAAGTTGCTACGAGGAAGCTTTGTGAAAGATTCTTGGAACTACCACCCAACTAAAATATACACCTGTAGATCTTATGCGCATGTTTTGAAAGCTCCTTTATTAACAACCAGTTTTTGAAGAAGTACATTTTAATTGGGATGGTTTGAAGGTAGTTACTTGTTTTAGAAAGCGCTTCTATGTAACTGATGTGTACTGGAACCTTTTAAGTGCTTTTTTTATTTTCGTTACTGCATTAAATATTAAAATTCATTTATGTCTGTACTGGATGGATGAAGAAGGGGTATAAAAAGGAGAGAAGATGATGTACTCTACTCTTTTAAATACTCCACTTTTATTTATGCTGGTGAGCTGATTGAGAGATGTTACAAAGTAAAGCAGGATTAAATCATTAAAATGACTTTGAAGTAAAGTGTCTTTTCTTTGCCCTTCCTTCCCCTACTTTGCTTCATGTACTTTATTAGCATTGCACAGTGAACCCTCATGATAGTATCCTGAAAAGAGTAGAAAGACTTCACCACATCTTCAAAAAGAAATTTGCTGAAGCAGTTGGACAGGGATGGGCTGAAATTGGCTCACAGGTAAGTAGCATTTGCATTGAGGGTTACTCATTTGAACACTGTTAGTACTACCTAATGTGAGACCTGTATTACTGGATGTCCTTGTTCAGTGCAGATCACTAATTATAAAAAGTAACAGTATTCTTTTCAAATTGATGAGTATTTTTTTCTGAAGCACTGTAAAGGTAATATTTAAATAACTCTTAATATATAAGGAGCAATATGAAGCAGGTGGAAATACGTTGGAAATCCTTCACTGAAGAATGGGAAAATTGCTGGGCAAAATACATTTAGTGAAACATCTACTGGCATTCATTAAGGTAACTTGGCCTAAAACTGCAAAAGGTGACTCACTTCCTTATAAAATCAGTAGGGCAGCTGTGCTTTCAACAAGGATTTTGGAAAATAAATCCAACCAAGTTTGTATTCAACAGTCTCCTTCCTGTCTGTCAACCCTATTTTTATCCTGTTAGCAGTGAATCAACATGGACACAGTTTATGTTGTTACACTTGGTTAGGTTTTCACGTGGTTGGGGTAGTCACACGCCTTAGTACTTTGAGGCATCTCCAGTTTTACTGGCAAATGGAACCGGGGACAATAACTTCTTTATAGTGGCTCTGTCAAAAACTGGACGTGTTCTAGATTGTTAAAACACAAGAGTCTGCCTGTTGTAGCCTGTTGAAACTTGTTGTAATACTCTTGAATTTCTTCTTCTAACAGAGATACAAGCTTGGAGTACGTCTCTATTACAGAGTAATGGAGTCTATGCTGAAGTCGGTAAGTTTAGCGCTGGTAGCTTAGTACTCAGTGCATTTAGAAATACTAAGAATATTCACCAGTTTGGTCTGATTTATACATTTCAGGAGGAAGAGCGCCTCTCAGTGCAGAATTTCAGGTACTTGCCCTTAACTTGTTATTGAAGTGTGCTATTTTAGCCTTAGGACAAGTACTAATAACTTCCTTTCTCTTTAGCACACTTCTGAATGATAACATCTTCCACACATCTCTTCTGGCGTGTGCTGTTGAGGTTGTCATGGCTACATATGGCAGTAAGTTAAATCTAAGGTCCTAAATAGCATTGTTATTTATTGATAATTATTGTCATCTGTTCTAATATATAAAATAGAGTAAATAGCAAAAAAACACAAAAAAAACCAACTCACAGAAATGTCTGAACTAGCAATGATTCAATAAATACAAAAAGGAAAAGAATATCAAAAGTGAAAGAATGTAATACTTGTGATAATTTTAATCCATTTTCCCTTCAGGAAATGCTTCACAAAGTGATGGTACCAGTGCTGAAACAGGCTTGTCTTTCCCATGGATTCTCAACATATTTGATTTAAAAGCTTTTGATTTCTACAAGGTGATCGAAAGCTTTATTAGAGCAGAGCCAAGCCTTACACGGGAAATGATAAAGCATCTAGAACGTTGTGAACATCAAATCATGGAGTCTCTTGCTTGGCAATCTGTAAGTAATACTTTAAAGTAGTATTTGCCCTCGTATGACATGCTTACCTGGAAAAAAGAAATCACACCCAACTCCATAAAATTAAAGTTGTGGTCTTCCTGAGATTTATTTCTTGAAAAATAAATTACAAGAGCAAAACAGGATCAGTTTTGCCATGTCTTCAGGTTTTGGAAAAAAAGGAGGAAGGAGTCAACGTAACTCTGCTGAGTTATGTGATTGTAAGCCAACATCATCTTACTAGTTTGGCATGAATTATAAGGCCAAATAACCTTAAACAGTTTTTTTGTACCAAAGTCAAGGCAATAAATTCTATGCTTTTATATGGAAGTTAATTTTTATCCAGTTGCTATTCCTACTTGGCAAAAGGGCCTTAGTTCTGGGCATCTGGTATGTTTGTTAATACAACTTAAAATATTGTTTCGTGTTGTCCTTTGTGTGTCAGTCACTTTGGTATTTTTGGATGCCGTTACAATAAAATGCTGGAAGGTTGGGGTTTTTTTGGCTGGATTTCAGTAAATCAAATATTGTTCTTTTTATTGTTTGTTACTTATAAACCAGAAATATGCTATCTATGCCACAAAACATGGGAATATAGAGACTGGTAATTTTGACCAGAGAGACATAACGCAACCATTTAAGAACCTATCCCATATCTTTTAGTTCTGGAGAGTTTAAAAAATATGGTATGCCACAGCTAATGGAATAGTTTAATCATGAAGTGAGTTTTCTTTTCAAGGTAATCTGTGTTTGGTTTGTGTATGACTTGAGGGTGTAAAGTTAACAGTTTTCTAGTATGTGTGATACTTTACCAGTCAGTGGGTATATATATATATATATATATATATATATATATATATATACCCCCAGATTCAAGGAGTGTTGTTGGCCTGAGCAGTGAGAGCTGCATCTAGTCCAAGAGAAGCATGCAGACCTCAGGGTAGTATGGAAGTAATTGCCTTGATTCAGAGTGAATCTAGTGGACCACCTTGTGCCTACCAGCCCTTGCTACTCGATTTTCCTTGCAAACGAAGTCATTGGGCATATATGGCTGTCTGAATAGGGCCTGTTGTGAAAGTGACCTTTTCACTGGGGGAGGCGGCTCCATGCTCATCGCCACAAAACTGTATGTGCCTCAGGATTTGTGGTGCAGTGCTACAGCTGCTGTACCAGACTGTAAATTTTTGCCTCGTAACATTTTTGTTTGTTTGATGTCTTGGGAAATGCACATTGCCTCTGCATTGCTGTGTAAATTTCTTAGTGGTTTTGCAGTTTTTTTGAATAAGATGGCCTGGAAGTCCTTGAATTCTTTTTGTCAAAGCCTATAGAAACAGAGAAGGAGGCAGTATTTTAAGAGGCAGACAGTATTTTAAGAAACTTGCAGTGCTCTGCTTGAATGTATTTTTTGATGTGTTGAATCTCCCTCTTCTAGAGGTATATGTTTGGTACTGTTTTGGGGTGGCTTATATAGCTGATTTGAATGTTAGTAGCATGGAATAGTTCAGTTGGAAGGGACCTACAATGATCACCTAGAAACAGTGAAATATGTTGAGTGGAGCCTAGTGGAGGGGATAAAAAGGAAAGTGCAAGACATGCATCCAAAGGCCCTGCTGCTTCACTGACCTACATGTCATGTCTCACCTGAGTCTCCCCAAGCTCAGGACAGTGTCTGCTGTAGTTGGAGGCTTGGCACTAGAGGGCACAGCAGGTTTTCCTCAAAAGCTGAGGACAGCTGTGACAGCCAGGACAGGTACACCCTAAGGTTCAGTGCTGGCCTCCATTTCCTCCTCTGCCTACCCATGAGGAAAGAGCTGTAAATTGTGAACAGCAGACTGTTTAGTGGTGGTTCAGGAGATGAGTAGTAGTGAAACATTATCTATGCTAAAATGTCTTGCTGAGTCTGTGCATCACTGCAGCAAAGGAGCTGAGGCCCCACATAGAAACGGAGTCCTCTAGTGCAGAAAATCCACCTCTTCCTCACATCTAAATAATGTCTGGTTTTGTCTGGAAACACTTAATGTAAAAAGGAGAAAATGCTGCCATGGTTGACTTAGGAGGCTGTTGAGGTATCCCAGAAAGGCTCATCTAGTGAACAAAGGAATTACTGTATTCTTCTGCAGTTCTTTACCTGGATATTGTTTCCATCTAATGGTGTACAATTCCCTCAAGAATGGGTAGGCAATTAGAGAAGTCTAGTTCATACCAGTAAATACCTCTTAACCTCCAAACACTTGATAAAGGAGGAGAGAAAAGTCAGATGCCTTCTTACTTATAAAGAATGTCTCACCATAACTGATTGGTTTGGATTAATTTTAAACAAAGTACCTGATAGTCTGAGGAAAATGGAATCTCAAGAAGGCTCAAGTTTGCTCATATGGTTAGAGAACGTATTTTTTTAAGTGCTAAAATGTAGAAGAAAAGCATGGAATGAGTAAAGCTTATGCAAAAAAAAAATTGGCTTGGTAAATAAGAATAGAAACTATTGAAAAGTATTTATTTACAAATATTTGCATAATGCAACTCTGATTCCCCTACTTACCCGTGTTTTTGTTCAGTTCTTGCCCCCCCCACCCCCACCCCCTCCCAGGTAGTGCATTTCATTGCTTGTCTGCTTTTTGGAGAGTCAGGTCTGGTTTTATCCAGTCTTTCCTCATTCTCCTGGCTGCTTTAGGAAGCAGGACTTCAACAGGAGATTTAAAAGGACTGAGCATTTTAATACAGAATAGCTTGAATTTATTGTAGTTTTACTTGTCACAGAGCTTTTGTGAGGAAAAATGCCTTGCATAATTTCCCTGAAGAAAAGTCTTAAGTGCATCTGACCTTTAGCTGACTTTGAAAGCTGTCTCAAATGAATGTGAGATTTCTTACTGGTATCTGAAGATAATATATTACTCCTTAGCTAGTCATTATGAATATGTTTATGCTTTTGCATAGCTAGCTGACTTAGTTGTTTGTGCTTTAGGAAGGAAATGAAACTTTTCTAGGTCATCCTTTATTTTAACTGAAAAAAAAAAAAAAAAAAAAGCATGGCCAGACAAAATAAAGGGTGGAAAACAGCTGAAGGTTCTTCTCAATAATTCTTCATTTTAAAAAGGGGCAAATACATGCTGACAAAATCACACGTAAAGTACTTCCTCTTCCTTAAATTTTTATTGAACCCTGAAAGGAGAAGCCCCATTTATCCACTCACATATTTACCGGTGAGGTTTTGATGCTTCCAGAGGCAGATTATGTGGAGATCAGCTAAGAATATGTTAATAATGCTGCATAACTTTTAGTTGCAAAATAGAAATCTACTGGACAGTACTCTTTCTTTACCATAGAACATTTTTGCTCCCAGTAGGCACTATTTTGATTTCGTAACTTTAAATATAGGGAACTGAAATTACTTTAGACTCCAAGAGGACGATAGCCTTTGCTTCATTTTTATCATATTTATATAAATATGATTTAAACACTGCCATAGTTGAAATCTGTTTCCCATGAAAGCGATAGCTCATTACCTGCCAGCCTGGAAGTTCATGTTCAGCCTTTTCCATAATTCTGTCAAATCGATCTCTCTTGCGGCCAGCCAAAAAAGTAATTGTTTTGAATATCTCAAATGAAGATTGTGTGAACAAATTCCAGAATATCTGAATTTCCCTTAGAGAAAGCCCTGTCAACTGCCGTGTCACATCTTTGACTAAAGTGTCGCTGTTTGCTGTACTGTGTTAGGAATAAACAAGGGAGAGCAGGTTTTCAGTGCGAGCAAATCAAACACAAAGTCTATCAGTTTTCAATCTGTTTTGAGTGAAATGTCTATATATCTGAAATGCATTTGTTTCAGCGTGACTTAAGTTTGGGTTTGTTTTTTTTTTTTTGCTGTGTCCTTCAAGAAAGTAAACACCTATGATCTTTGTTATCTATATCTGCAAAGCAATCTAGCTGTATTTCCCTGTCTCTCAGCTTCCATTCTGCTCACAATCCCTGAATGGGGAGGAACAAGCAAGGAATTACATTTTTCATGCTGCTGCTTAGAGAATGTTCTTCCTGCAAATGCCCTTTCACATGTACAGTAAGTGGAGAGTGTGGAGCATAGTACATATGTTCTAAATCATCACACTTGGCATACTTAAAATGATTTGGGCCATGCTACAGAATACTTTCTCTGCAAGCCAGCTTTTGGAGGGCCCAACACAAGATGTGCGAAGCCTTTCTGCTCTGTCAGGGTTCAGGTGCCCAGTACTGGGGTAGTGAAAGGGTCTTCTGCACTGGAGTGAAAGGCTTCTTCTGCACTGGACTTTTAGGCAAACTGCAGCCTTGTCTAAAGATAAGGTAATTTATGCCAACCCAGTAAGGGGATTAGAGAAGGAAGCGCTCCACACTTTTCTTGTTAGACTGTACAGATGGTAGAGTGTTCTGTTGTTAGCTCATCTGCATGAGCACTAGGAGTCAAGGGGTATTCCACATAGGACTGCAGTTTTAAAAGATTATGTGGTAGCTTTTGCTGTCAACAGGGATGAGGTCAGCTTCACCACCTTCTGCAACCCCACAACAGCCCAGAACAGAACAAAAAGGTACACTGTGGCAGGCAAAAGGGATTTCATTTGCAGCCTGATTTGGTCTGCTATCTTCAACTGTGGTTTTGATGTTTATTTTTGTGTGAGTAACAAACAGATGTTGAACTAAGTCAGTGCACTGCACTGCAGCTGTTCACACTGTAGCCTTCTTTGACTGTATTGGTCTTTAACACTTACTGTCCTAATTAGTGTTTGTATTTTTCAAAGGAAGGACGAAAACCAGTATTGACATACGTTGTGATTTAGATTTGTAATGTGTTTTGGAGTTTTACTGCCTGATGCAAGATGAAGGTGGCTCTATGAAGTTACTTCTCTTAGTGGTTAAAACATGATCAGCAGTAGACAAAGACAAGTGTGCTTTGCTTTACTTACAACTTCTTCCATGTAGCATTGCCTAACCTATGCTCTGTAATGCTTCTCCTTTATCAGCTGCTTCTTTGTGATTTCTACTGTCAGTTCAACATTTGCCATGAAATCTACAGTACTGTTTTATCACGTATATTCAATTTAACATAATGTTTGCAATAAGTATTTGTTGACTAACTATGCAGTTAATGTTTATAACTCATCCCACACCAAAAAACTTCTGTTGGTTTTAAATTATGCAGCTCATTGTGGCAGAAATGCCTTCCTTATGAAAACTGTGTATTCCTGAAGAATACATTATTGCATTAATATGACAAACTCATTGAGCTGGAATAACAGCAGACTGACTTTGATCATGTAGTAAGGCAAAAAATATTAAATGGATATGTTTAAGATTTGTGTAAAAAGTGTTAAACAAATCCAGGTCGGTAAAGCTGTGAGCAATTACAGGTCAGCAAGTGCTCCTTAGTACTTTGGTGTAGTACAGGCAGCTTCCAAGTCTTTGGTTGTACAAGGACACAGTTATTGTGGAGCTCACTGTACTTGAGTGCTTAGTGCCTGTTTCCTTGGATGCAGTGCATAATTTCAAATTAGGTTTCTGTGCAATTTGTAAGGAGGAATCGAGTATCTAGGAAAGGGTGTTAGTACATTTGCTTGTGGTGTGTATCCTTCTCAGTAGTGATTCCTATAAGGTTTGTCTGAAGTCCTACAGGTCTTCTAGAGATAGGTGTCTACATGCAGTTTGAAGACCTCTTTGATTTCAACATCTTGCATAATTCCTTTTAAAACAGAAAGAAATAGGAATGGTCATACTGTCAACATTTTATACATTAGGTTACTGAATAAGTCATTTGCTGTTGTATTAAAAGAATGAGTCTAAAACCATGTCAATAGGCAGCCAAGGAAGGTCAGGCAGCAAGGACTGAGTCTTTGGGGCTAAGTCTGTACTACTGACTTTAAAGAGACAATAGTTTGAGCTTGAGTATTGCCCCACATCAGTAATTACCGTGTCATGAGTAGTGTTTCATGGGTATTGTGTTCCCTGACCTGTTTTGGCATTTGTCAGCTCTCCTCTGGACAATGCCTAGGCAAGATTTGGGGCATAATGCAGCTCAGGGCTATTTTCAGCTGCTGGTATGGATTAGCAGTGGAGAATGTTTAGTGGTGGTGCATGTGGGTGCAAGCTGTGCTTTGCCACTTGCCCTTGAGGCCCTAGGACATGCTGTGGCTCGTTGTGTTACCAACCACAGATGTAGCCGTGGGTTCAACCACATGAGTGACTGCAGTGCTGGCAAATGAGTCACGGGTTCCTGCACTGTCTTTCCTCTAGGCTCCAGGACTCGTACAGGTTTCTACACAGCAGCTGTCTTTTCTTGGAAAAGCTAGTCTGTTCCTTTTGTGCCTACTAATTTTGCCTTTCCTCAGATATAGGAATACCTAATTTGTGAATGAGGGACAGCTTTAAGCACAAAAAAAGTGCTCCGCATATCCAGAATGACAACATTTGCCAGCACACTTGCTGTCAGGGTGCAAAGTATTTAGGCATCTTCACTGATGTAAAGACAGGAACCTCAGGAATTGCAGACAGCAGGTTGCTCTTGCAGACATCACTCAGTTCCAGTGGTCTTCTGGATTTTAGGCACCTAGTGTCCTGTCTCAGCTTGGAAGTTGCAAGGGATGATGATTTATAATATTTTCTAGGGGTTTTCTTGCAAGGGATGAAACATGCTAAGGGCCACCAAATGATGGCTTTTCATGTGCTCACCGTGCTCCTTTCATCAAGTTACATTAGGGGAGTGCAGCTTTAACCTTCAAAAAGGAACTGAGAACATATTCGAGGTTTTCTGTCTGTACATACATACTAAATATATTTCTGCTTGCATCATGAATGTGTTTCAGAAGCATGTGGGATGAGAGGGAGGTCACTACCACCACTGCTGCTCTGCGTGATAGTGCTAAAGGATCGTACCAGTTCTGCTGCATGTGCTTTTTATTTTTTTTTTTAAGGTTATGACATTTTAGTTACCACAGCTGTGGCTGGAAAACCTTGTATGACTTTGCCTTTATCATATAGGGCACATTCTTAGAAGTCTGTAAGATGATTGGTTTTGGGGTATTTGTGAATATACTATATAGTGTAATATAAATATGTATATATTTATGTTTATATGCTTTTTTATTTTGAGTGTATACACACAGACACACACACTCTTTAATAAATACTTAAATAAAATATGTAAGAGTGTTTCTCTCATGCCTTTCTAGTACTCCTGAAGAGTTTCCTTTTATAGAAATCATGCTGTACTTTTGAGGCTTGAAACTTTTATCTGCCTGAACAGCTGAAGGCAAATTGAAAAACCAGAAAGAATAATGAACTATAGTCTTCACTGTCTGTACCATCACTTTGAAAATCTTCCCTGCCACTCCTGTTTATCATGAAGATGACTCAAGCTGTTATTCACGCTTGGGTGTTACCATCTGAGCAAATCCTCTAGGCTAGTGGAAGAGAAACCAGAACACTTAAAGCCGAGGTCCCGTGTTTCCTGCTTTTGTCTCTGTTGACAGTGTGTTCACTTCTCGGTAGACACTCACTAAGTGTACACAACACTCACCAGGACTGTAAGAGATTGGTTACATTAGCACAGTGTTAGTGGGTTTATCTGTTGCAGGTATACCAAGTCAGCCCAACCCTTAAGGTGCTCTTTTGACTCAAGTACCAACACGACCAAAGAGATTACCTAAGACATAGCAACTATGTGGAGTTTTCATTCTGTGAAATTTAGATGTCTTTTTTGATTAAAAACTTAAGGTTTTCCCTACTTCATCTACTGCTTTAGTTTCTCTTATTAGGGGAATATGAGTCCTACTTCAATAGCTTAGATATTTAGTCTTCGTCTGTACTTGGGACAGAGCTGCACTTCCGGAAAGCAATTAATTCTGTTTATTTTAAACAGATATTTTACAGTGGGATTATTCACTTTCCCTAACTGTAGAGCGCATCTGTCTCAATGACAAATCTAAACTAGATCTATAATGTTTGTCTGTTAAGGTTATTAGAAGTGAGTCACATGCTTAATTCGAGATGTCATAACTGCATTTCCCCCTTCAACATGAAGGGGACATTAGCAAGGCAGCTGTGCAATTATGCCTAGTTTTGCTTTAGGTAGTTATTTGTGCTATATATACTTGCCTATGGTCACTGTTGTGTTTTCTGTTCACACAGAGGTCATGTATAGTTACCAGTGTAAATACAGAAGCAGAGTCTGTGTTAGGATCTCTCTGGTTATAGATTTACAGCTGTAACAGGGAACTGAGGTTGATAGGCTGTGCTCAGTGGAGCTGCCAGCTCTTGTTGGTGCAGTATAAAGATACACCAGTCCCAAGTACAGTGTTAGTCACAGAAATAAGTCTGTGTTAACATGATAGACTTTTTTTTCCTTAAGGGTGCCCCGATTATGAGTAACATTTTAACAAGAAATAGTGAGATAGTTTTCTGGGAATACTTGTTTTCGAAGTTCGTCTTTTTTTTATATTGTCCAATGTTTTGGTGGTCATACCACAGTTATAGGACTTTCATTTTAGTCCTACTATGTTTCTAGGTAGTTTAAACTTCAGCATTTCATCCTGCAACGTTGTAATTATCTGCATTGTAAATACTTCGTAGGAACATTTCAAGGTTGCCCATGAGGGAAGAATATATTAGAATTCAGAAAGATATATTTGCATTCCTTTCGTTTTTATAAAATCTTGCTGAATTGCGGCAAATTTGATGTGTCTGCCTTCTTAAATACAAAAGTAAAACATGCTTGGGTTAAAATCAGGTCATATCCCTACTGCTTCTTCCTTATGTGGGATTATGCTCTCCAACTTCGTAGTTTTATAAATCTCTGTAGTGAAACAAAACTGGTGAAATGAATAGAACAAAGTTTTGTTTTGTTTGGGGTTTTGTGTGGTTTTTTTGTGGTTTGTTTATTTTATCTGAGCCACAGTCTTGAATAACTGTTGTAAGTTTTTATTGCTCTTTCTATCCTTATTGCTGTGTCATTTGAGCCATTTCCTTGCTAATCTTTCTACGGAAGATAAAATTAGCTTCTGTTTAGAAGCTGACATTCTAATGTGAAGGTTTGGTTTTCTCCCAGCTATATGCTCAATTTTCAAGCTCTTAAGGGGGATAACAATATGTCACATTCAAACTGTCAAATTATATACTATCAGAAGGGAGGTTTTGTCTCTCTGCTTTTTGCACTTTCTTTAAGTTAGTGCATGTGTACATGCATTGGGTTTGGTTTGATTTTTTTTGTAGGTTGAAAAAGTTCTTTTGTGCCTGCTTTTATACAGTATGAATGCATAGTATTTCAGTTACATGTTTGTATCACTTGAGTATGTGTCTTACAGTAGCTTTGCTGTAATAGGAAGGCCTTGTCAGGGATGTGGACCCCCTATTCACAGCAGCTGAGTAGGCGTAGTGTTCACCATCCTCCAGAAAGGTAATCCCTCTGGGTTTTGTTGAAGCTTTTCATTTGGGTTGGAATTGCATGTCAGAATGGGTTAGGCACAGGCTGATAAGTGCCTGTGGTACAGCTGAGTATGGAGCTGCTAATCTCTGGACCTGTGTACCAGGTGTTCTCCTGAACCCCTGAGCAGAGACTTGACGTTCACACAGTTAGACTCTGCCTAGTCTAAACTTGGCTTGGGTAAGCCCTTGGGCACCCTGTTCTTTCCTTTTAGGAGTTAGCCTGCCCAGACCAGAGCCTGTGCTTGGCATGCTCCATCTGTGCCTGTTACACCCTCCAGCAGCTCCAAGGAGCTCACAGATCTTATCTGGACAGCAGAAGGTGCTGACTTTACCACCCGTGGGAGCATGTAGAATACAATGTGAACATGCAGTATGTGTGGTAAACTTTGTTTCACACGTAAGAAGTGTGAAATCATTCAAGCAAACAAGTAGACCAGCCATTTTCGGACTTGATTTCAATAATGAAACATGTTTTTTCTTAGGGCTGAAAACACAGATATTTCGGTACTTGCTTCACCATCTGTATTCTCATTTTTTCCCATGCTTTGCTGTATACATAACAAATGTCTCCATTAAGAAGTATCTGCAATGTCTTGGGTATTTTTTTCATTACTTTATAAGAGCATCAAAGTATTTTTTATAGATGGTTTCAGCTTTAGTCAAGTGTAACTCTTCATGCTGTGATGAATGGTATATTTTTTTGTAATCCAGGGTCACTCCTTAGTGACCAGGAACATCTTCAGTTATTATTACTTAAACAGTTGTTTTTAAAAAGTGCTTTCCAGGACAAACTTCAAAAAATTATTAGATCTAATAATGTTGCATGATTTTACAGAATAGTGAAGACTTGCAACTGATACGTCTAATAAAGCAGCAATATTAGCAGAATTCATCTGAAAAGCAGAGGACTTAACATAGCCACAGTTGTTTTCATTTGAAATACACTTAATCTTATTCCCAAGATAATGACATTAATTTGGGATGCCTCCTGTTGCTAGCATTGTTATTTATGAATTTTGTTCTTTATGGCAGGAACTCACTGATTCAAAAAAGAAAGAGTTAGGGCAAATCTTAAAACTGTGCATGTGAAAAAATATTCTTTTTATCTCATCATAAAAAGAAAAGAACTTCTTGCTGGAGGACTTCCTTTGTTATTGCTTGTGATTTGATTCTAAAGTTTAAACTATAGAGACCTTACCCCTTCTTAATGCAGGACAGCTTTTAGTTTTGCTAGAACTGGAGTGGGAGACTGTTTCTTAAATAGAAAAAAAGAGTTGTTTAAAATCTAAATTCTCAGCTCTGGAATTTTTAGTTTTCTAACAAAGTGGTAGGTTTTATAAAAGTCCAGATGATGTGTGAAGGGTTCTTTTTGTTTGGTTTAGTTTTGTGGTAAGTTCAGTTTTCTTACAGGAAAAACTGGGCTTACTTTATAAACAGCTGTATAACAGGAACTGGATGGGAGGGAGGCAATAAATGCAAAAGACGTCAGTGTCAAAGCAGAATTAGACAACTAGAAGAAACTTCTCCATCCAACTTCTTGCAGAAGTATTAGCCTGTGCAAGCTTGGCTTTCTGAATTTGCATTCATCTTAAATGAGTTCTATTGAGTACACTCTGTAAATGTACCAATGCAGTGGCAGTTGTGCTTATACAATGTTTTCAGCATTCTGGTAGTTGGATAACCCATGCAGCCCAGACATTTATATCTTCTAGATTTAGAATAATTATGATTTACGTTTTGCTTTAGCTTTTGAAATGTATCCTCTTTCATTTTGTCAGTGGTGTTCAAATGCCAGAAACCCAGAAGTCTAAATTATAATAGTCTGGCAAAAAAGGGAACTTGTCAGGATTTACAGGTCTGCCTAGGTGCAAGTACCTTATAATATTACATTTACTGTTGGAAAAGTATGAACAAATTGCTCTTCATTGATAAAACTAGAAAATAACTTGAAAGAATAAATAAGGCTAGAGGATACTGTGCTTGGGTGGAAATTTCAAATTACCAGTCTCAAGGTGAACCTGACAGGGTTCTCTGTAATTTTAGCTGAGTTCTTTGTGTATTTCTGAAAGTCTCATCTTCGGTGAGGATGCTGCTTGAAATTACAAGTGCAAATTACTATCTGTCTCATTTGCAAGAGATGATGGAAGACCAACTAATCAGAAGTGATATGGAAAGACTGAATGACAATCTAGTGCTCCCTGCCTCTTTCAAAAGAAGTGAGGGGGCAGTAATGAAACTAGTGAATTTGAAACAAAACGATGTTTGCGTTTCTTAGTTTTATTCCCCCTCCACACATACGCAATGTGAACTTTTTACTGCTGTGAATGTTAAAAACTTTAGACATGTTTGAAGGAAGACAGGAGAAGCTCACAGAAGAGAAATTTTTAATGTTGCTGAAGACACAAATACATCTGACCCCGAAAGTCCTGAGATATGACTGGTGAAAGTCTTGTGTGCCTCTCCTACTGTTAATTTCTTCCCCAGGCATCCAGCCTTGGCTGCTGTTGGAGGCAGGACTGTAGATTAGCTAAATGTTTGGGGTCTGATCCAGTACAGCCATTCTTATCTTCTACCTGGTCTCGAAAGGTCTTTCTCAATCTTTGCATTTGTATGTCTGAGGTTACCTCCTTAAGAAATGAAAGCTTGGAGGTTGATTCCAGTTAAGAATTCCTTATGTGTCTAAAGTATCTTCTGCAGGGTTTTTTTACACACTTCTGGATAAAAAATATGAAAACATGTTTGACTTTGGTATTGGTATTTCTTTAAATATCGAAGACATGTATACCGGGGGGGGGGGGGGGGGGGGAATTGAATT
>JAWWES010000001.1:53235817-53293829 GCA_035583135.1 Lophotriccus pileatus | reverse complement strand
CAATGGACTTGCGTTCTGTTCCTGAAAAAGCCAGAAATTAAAATTTCAAGCTGAGTATAGAAAGTATAAAATGTGACGTCTTTTGATTTTTTGAAGCAATGATATGTTGAGGTAAATCTGAGGTGTTTATAGTAAGTTTGTTTCTTTTTCCTTGTCTTTTGAAACTGCTGGTTAATTACCTAGTTAACAATGTCGGCCTGCCTTGATTTAGGATCAAAAACAGGCTTGGAATCACCTAAATTTCCTCCGCTTTTATTTTTATAGTAAGTGTGCATTTTCTGCACTCTGTAGATGAAGAAACCAGACTGCAAAGAACAGTTTTTAAAGTTTTTATCCTAAAACGGAACTCCTAATGCCCCCTGTGTGGGCATATGAGTTAAAATAATTCACTTTTAGGAAGTACTGGTTGCAACACATTCAGATCCTCAGGAGCTCTGACAATGTAAGCCTTTTTTATTTGAGATCTCTCAGCATGAATTAGGAGCATAACTCCTCATCTAGATTTTTTATTTAAATTTTGGCATAAGACCTTACCAGAGAGACATAAGAGTTGGTATCAAAGACAGGAGCAGAGGGAGGGAGTGCATCTGTTCAGGAATGTACCAGTGAAAACATTGCTCCATCCGCAAGTCTCCAGGATAATCTTGTTGCAGAACCAGAAAAGGTGGAGAAAACCTCATCCAGTCCTGAATAGCTGGTACCTTGGCTTTATATCAGCTTGTTGTGGGTGGTACAGGTTCATTCCTCCTCTAAATCAGTCAGATCAGGAATTTTTCAAGTAATGGTTTGATTCTCAAAATTACAGATGATGGATTTTTGACTGTGTTGTTTTTTTGTTAAGGTATTTGGTTGTCCCCCACGCACCCCTGTGGAAGAGTGAAGTAAGATTAATAATAAAAAATACAAAGTTTTCTCAAATAGTTTTGGGATATCAAGCTGTTAACTGGTTGGAAAGCTATTGTATTGTGTGGCACTGTGCTGCTGCAAAAAGCAGAAGCTTCTGCCCTGGAGAGTGAGTGCAAAGCAGAAAGACCTCCTGTCTATGCTTCTCCAGCCTACTCGAGCTAATACACCAAGGAAGTCTGGTTTAAAGGCGAGTACTCACACATGTGACTTTATCTGCTTGTTCTGCTTGTAAGTTAGTGAATTCTTTTTTCTTTATTCCCCACCCCCTTCTCCTGCAGTTGGGTAATCTCAGACTGAGTAGCTTCTCTTTACCGGGGTGCTCACTGCTGTAGTGCAGACGTGTTGCTGAACAAGTTGTCTGTCACTCAAACGAGTAACAGCTTTGACAAGCTCCGTGAGGGCCTAGGAACATAGCCTAGCATGTAATTAAAGGCTTTTGTCTCGCAGTCTTTAAAAGGGAGTCTAGTATTAAACAGGCTCTTTAGAGAGGGATTCACTGAGATGTTAGAGTTGCATATCTGGTTTTGAACTTTGGATTTGTCAGTGGCATATGGAAAATGTACAGGATTTCTATGCTGGGGGTTTCGTGCATTTTTCTGAAGTCAGATATGAATCTTAGAAGATTTTAGGATTCCCAATGAAGATAGTTTCTTATTTTCAGAAAGTATGCAGATGTTTATGTCTGTGATATGTTTGTAGCTTGAGCTCATACTATTTGACTTTTCCTTGTGTAAGTTGTATGGACAAAGACTGAAAATGCTGTTAAATTTAAAGTTCAATCAACATTACTTTCTAACAGTCTTTCAGTAACTCAGTTTCCCAGTAGTAGGAGGCAATGTACAGTTGAGTTGTAAGAATTAACAAAAGCTTTGCAAAGGAAAGTAAACTCAGCCAGATAACATATGATATACTCTAACAGCTCAATATGCATTCTCTACAACATTGACTCATGCTTCTGTATACAGCCCTGAAGTAAAAATGGCTTGGTGCTGTATCTATGTTGCAGCTGACTGTCCTAAGTCTAAAGAAAAAGTGCAAATTCATTTAAACTCAGTTCTTATTCTTGACTCCATTGTTTTTGGGGAGGAAAAAACAACACTTTTACCTTTTTATTTTATTTTATTTTACAGTGATGTTAAATTAATTTTGAGGAAAATGTACACAGTGTTCTAGTAGCTGGGAAACATATATAGCAGTATGTTTTAAAGCACTTTTGTCTATGTATTCTTGTTTGTAACAGTAATATATGTAGATTCCTCTTTTTACATAGCATTGACTTCTCAAAATGTCTTGGTTAATTTTGCCAGCACGTAGCCCCAAGTACTGATTTTTATTACTTTTTAAAGTTTGTAAGAAAATAGCATTTGAAATTTTAAATGCTCATGTTAAAATTATTTCTAGGACATGAAAATTGAGAGGAAGTTGCACTCAAAATTAGAGTGTCTTGATTTTCTGTAGTGGACACTGAATAATTTCCTGGAAGAAATATTTGAGTTTATGCACATGTTCATTTTTAGTTGGCAAAAGTCATGTTTTTCTAAGAAATTGCTACTTTGGATCAAATTAACTTATTTGGAGGATGTTATTTTCCTCAAAAGTCATGTTGAGTTGGAGAACTCATGAAGGAGTTTAATACAGTGTTGCTGTACCTGAAGCACTAACTTCAGTCATCAGAAATTACTTTGTTTTAATTACACAGGCATCTGAGACAGAGGTGAGAAGAAAAACCAGTCTGTCTAAGTCATTTCCAAATCCTCTAAACTGCCAGAAGACTTAATTACTTCATGGGGGCCAGAGTTGTAGAGATAGCATATATTTTAGTCAGATAAACCTAGGAGAAAAAAAGTTCTTATAACCCATGGATTGAGGTCTCCTATGAACATAATGCTCCCTAGGAAGAAAGGTGCAGGGAAAAAGAAGGAGGGGGAGGAGTAAGAGGGAGGGAGAGAGAGAAGAGGAAACTTTGGAGCAGGCACAGTAGCTGAAGTGATATGAAAGTATGGGGCAATTTTCCTGAGTAACTGGATCCTATAGCATAAAGTAGGTAGCTTCACCTCCATCCTCAGTAACTTGGAAACTGATGTCATTATTTAAAAGAAGCAATTGTTTTAACTTCAGGAAAGCAAACCAATCTATTTTTTTATTTGCGTTTGACTTGACAAGAAGTCTTTGGACTTTGGTTAACCTAATTCAAACCCATAAGTTCATTCCTAACATACAAACTGTCAGAACAGACCTTTGACATAAATTCTTAAAATACTTTTTCGGTGTGCTATTACGCTTAATGCTTTTACAGTCTTGTAATAAACTTTTCAGATGTGAAGGAAGCATAAAATTTACATATCAGAACATATGTCCACAGCTGAAGAAATGTGCAGGCTTCTAATTCCAGTTTAGTCCCAGTAGTCTTTTAATATAGTTTATATTGTAGAGTCACTGTCAAATATTTTCATTTTTATGGTCTGAAGGCTGTGTTGAATGAAGTTTTCTGAAACTGGCCTTTCGGAGAATCTGACGTCCCGTGTTCTTGTGGACCGGTTCTTTTTTATCGAATTTTGGATTGTATCCGATGTGAAGTAGTAGACTATAGGGTCAAAACAGCAGTTTGAAACGGCGATGCACAGAGTGATGGGGTACATAGTCCTGACTGCGGTTACCACTGAGCAATTAATCAAGGTCTGTGTTCTCATAAGGGAGTAAAGTATTAAGGTAACGTTATAAGGCACAAAGCAGAAGCAGAATATCACCAAATGGACAAAAATCATCTTGAGTACCTTTTTCTTGCTTAATTTATTCCGGCTTAATGTAAGCGGCTTATTCAGAGTCCGTAGGACCATAGTGGAGCAGGTAACATTCAAGATGAGTGGAATAAAAAACCCAACTGTTTCAATGAAGATAACAATCCGGGATAGGTAGGTTTTCCACGTGTCCTCTGAAAAGTTTTCAAAGCATGTCCTTTGTGCAGTATTGTTATGGCAGTTTGTAGACTGGAAAAAGCTTGCTGGTGTGCTGCCTGCTAACACGATTATCCACACTGCGACACAGACAATTTTTGCATTCCTCTTGGTTCGGAGAGTCTTAGATCGGAAGGGGTGTACGATGGCTAAAAAGCGATCTACACTTATGCAAGTCAGAAATAAAATGCTCCCATACATATTCGTATAAAAGAGGGTGACAGAAATCTTGCACAGAATGTCTCCAAATGGCCAGTTTCTGGTTACAAAGTAATAAATCCTGAAGGGTAATGTAAACACAAAAAGCAGATCTGATATGGCTAAATTAAGCATGTAAGTTGTAGTTTCATTTCGCACTTTTAAGGTACACGTGAAAATGTAGATTGCCACACAGTTTGCTATGAGGCCGAGAACAAACACCATGCTAAAGATACACCCATACAAAGTATATTTAAAGGAGTCCTCAGTGGAACAATTAGAGCTTACCATTATAATGGTATGTTTAAAATTCCTGTGATTTGGAGGTTTCTCTGGTATTTTTACTGCAACTTCTTTGAAATTCCAGAAGAACTCGCAGGTCAGATGTATTTTGAACGGTGTGCTTTGGCAAATTTGTTGTGCTGTGAAGCTTCAGGGAAGAAAGGGGAGCTCTGTGGCAGGGGAGTACATCTCCAGCAGAAATCACCAGAAGGTCACTCTTTTCTCCCGAGTGCTATTTGTAATCACATAGCCAGTTGGCAAAAGTCAGAAAAGGCATCGTCTGTGGCAGATGAGATCACCTCAAAGCTTGCTTAGTTCCATTTCCCACCTCGATTCAGTGAAGCCACTGTAGAGCTTTCTGCCTTACTCCTGGCTGCAGATCGTGACGGCAAAGCCTTGTCCATCCGAATGTACTGGGAGTGTGTTCTTTACGAAACGATTTCCTGGACGCCACAAAGTGTGGGCACTTGCATTTCTCCCTCAGCCTTCTTTCTGTACAACAAGTTTTGCGGCTCGCTGGCTGGCCCCATGGGGCAGGAAGCAGAAGCAGAAGGGAGCTGCTTGCCAGGGCAGAAACCGAATTCCAGAGCGTGTTTGTTCCTGCAGCCCACAGGCCTCGGCAGCTCTCACCAGCGCAGCTCCTTCTGGAGAGGAGAGCAGAGCGCTCAGGCAATTTGTAGCGTGACATCACAGGAAGAAGAGGCCGGGCGCTGAAGATTGGTTTGTTTGGTTTGTTTGCCTTCCCCTAATCTGATAATGTCTCTGCTGTACCTTGCAGACTGTAGCTTGCAGGCGTGCAAATGGTCACCAGCAGAGCGCTCCAGCTGCCTCTTAACTCTTTCCGTGCTTCCTGAAAGGTCCTTTGTCAATGTTGCCAGGGCCTGAAAAATCTTTTTCTTCAGTCGTGAGAAGACTTTGCAGTGCCTGAATAACCCTCATGCCTTAAAGTTCCTGTTTTGCTTTGGAGATAATAGTAATTGTGGGATTTTATATAGGGTTGAATTAGCATTATGGTTTTTGTTAGATATCTTTCTGTGTAATAGAGAACACATTAATCACCAGGAATCAGCTGAGTAGTTCTATCTAAATTCCCTCAATACCAAGCTCAGGAGGGACAAAGTAACATTGTTAGGTAATTAAATAATTTCACCAAATAATAACTGAGAGAGGATTGCTCTTGGATATTCCCAGGACTGGGATGTGTTGCAGTGGGAGGAGAAATTTTTAACATGTTCTGTGTTAGAAAGCACACCCCAAGCTTCATTGTTACCCAGAAAGGTGGTACTTTTTTAAAAAAAAATACACTTGAATTTTTTTTTTTAAATATTGTGATGCAGAAAGGATTTTCTTCAATATGTAAGCATAGAATTAATACAACAAAATGTATACTGTGCTGTGCAGTTGTTTCTGGTGATTTAAAGGGGCCAGTTATCGCATATGCACAAAACAGTCCCATTAGTCACCGAATAATGACACGAAAATATAACTAATTATATTGTTAAGTAAATATAAAAAAAACCCAGCTCTTATTGCCTTTAGGGGCAGGTATGAGGTAAATCTCAGTTTAGACAGACTCATTTATTTAACAACAGCTTGGATAGACTCACTTCTGGCATCAAAACCAGTCTATTTTTAAGTCTTAGAATAACAAATCTCTTCATATCTGGCTGGGTGGCATGGTTCTTTTGAACTAGATTTTAATCAGCTGTACCTAAGAAAGGCTCTGGGCAAAACCTTTATAGTCTGCTGTGCAGGAGAGTAAACAATAGCGCTTCACAGGATTTAGGCATGATTTCTTGATGTAAGCTATGTCGGACAAAATTCAGAAACATGAAAAAGTGGATCTTGCTTATTTTATTTCAAGTTTTCCTTATAGTTTTTCGTTAAATATTTTCACCTTGATTTTGAGTTGAAATCAAGCAGTTTAAGTTCAGTAGGCTATAACTGCAAGAAACCTTCTTGACTATTTTTGAAATTCATGCTTAATCATAAAGCATAGTGCATTTTGCCCTTCTAAGTCAGCCAGAAATGAAAATGTGATCTTGGCAGAGTCTCTTATGTGTCAAATTTAACTTGTACCTTAGCATAAAGTTGTCTTAGCTGACTTTACTCACAAAAGCACAGTAAATTTTGTTTCAGTTCCTGGCAACCTTGCGTGGTGAGAGAGGGGTTTTCCTGCAGAAGTTCTGCATCAGAGCATGGGAGCTGTGATCTCAGTTTTACTGCTCTGGCTTTGTTTGTACAGGAAAACTATGTGGGGCAGGTTCAGTTACTGGAATGAAAATCCACGAAGTACAGAAATTTGATGTCACGTGTCAAAGCCTCAAGCAATAATTCATGTTTAGAGAGAGAAACTAGTGGAAATGAGTATGTCTTATCGGTCAGTACTTGATTTGGCATTTGGGCAAAGGAGTGGGTGCACAGAGGCAGGGATGTCTGATCAGGGGCACTGTCCATTTCACCACAGTAAATCTGCTTTAAAGCACTTGGTAAGGGGCATCCTCAGCCTTTGCTTCATCCATCGGAGCCCCTGCCTTGCTGTGGCCTGTGTTGTTGCTCCTGTTACGTATGTGGATACTGCTTATATCTCTATTTTAGGGTATTGTGTGTATGCCTGTGTTGCCTTTGTGACTCCATGACCCCTGTACCCTTTTCGTGCAGTACAGTACATGCACTTTGCATTAATTGAAGACCTAAGTCATATTTGTGTATGTCCAGAAATACCATTCAGATGCAGGGTCTTTCCATCTGTGGAAGAAAATTTGAAAATCCCGAGTTGATAGGTTTTTCATTCCCTTCATGTTTCAGCAAGGAAGGGTTATGACCGAGCGTGCAAGCTGAGTTATTTTAGTGTAAAAGTGTGAATGGCAAAGGCAAATTATGTACCCTTTTTCTTAATTTAGATGTATCTGATTGTTACCAAGCAGTGTTTAAATTTCTGTGAGCTTCTCCAAGATGAAAAGCCTGTACTAGTGCGCTGGGAGCAGCTGGGAGTCAGGAGTAGCCTCCTGTCTGGCCATGCTCCAGCGCGAGCAGGAGCGAAACTTCATTGCACGTTCCCTGTTTGCTGGATCGTGTTCTAAGATGTTGGGCTTTGTGCTGACAGGTTCAGAAAAGAGTTTAGTAGACCCCAGTGCTTTAAAAATTTTTAAAGAAGTTTATCAGTCATTATGGAGAAAGAATTGTCATGGTAATGACCTTGCTTATGCTCCTTCACCAAAGGCAATTTTCCTTTGGGATGGGGAGGGGAGATAGGCAGGAGGAAGCAGCTGCAGGGAGGGCCCTGCTTGCTGAGGGTTGTTTTTTCTCCAAAGGAAACAATGCTGTTGCTGCAGGGAAATGCATATGTAAGTCTGTCTACCTTTCTGCGTCAGGCAGGAATGAGTTAGGACCTGTCATTTGTTGCTAGTGCTAGATGAGCAAAGTCTGCATTTCCATTAACAGGCTTCCTGTGGCTCTTGAAGAGGCATCAAAGGCAGAGTGAGCATGGGCTCCTTAAAGGCAAGAGCTGATGAGATTCTTAAAAGCATCTCTCACTTCAGCAGCGAAGGATTTCATGGACTCCTTCAGCCAGTTACCACTTAACTCTGCTTACATGAGTTTAGATACCTGAGTTTAGGTACCTAGGACTATTTACACCTTTAAGCAATCTTGAATTTGTGTGTCAAACCTATTCCAGCATTGAACAGGGGATCAGAAGGAAAAGCCCTTATAACTCTAGCAGTGTGCCAGTGGAGTGGCTGTAGGACACTGCTCCTTCCTTGTACCCCTAGATGCCACGGAGTTGGATACTTGCTTTCATTCAGGACACAGGGACCGGGTCCCTTAAATTCAGAAGCCCGAGTTGAATGGTAAAGAAATATTTCACTGACATAAAACAAATATTGGAAGGCTCTCCAAGCCCTTGGAGTTGTGCTGTCAAGTGTTGGGTGTTTTTCCGGTGGTGTATTCCTCACCTTCAATTCTGGTGGGTGATTCTGAAACAGAAGTTGTAGTCAAAGGTGAAAGAAATTTTGAACTTGTCTTATGTACTGTATTTAGTCTGTGCTGATGCTACTACTAAAAGCTCTTTAGAGGAAAAAAACCAACTTCAATATTAATAGTGTTGTAATAAATTCCTACAGTGTTTCCAAGGCCAGAGTATGCACTGTTAAATGATGCACAAAATGCTCTGTGTAACATCATTATTCAATAACTAATGTAACTGCTTTTAGAAGCACATCTGTGTCATGATGCAGGCATTTGTTCTCACTTTGCTTAAGCAAGCTTTTGCAGAAGAACTTATGCTATCTCTTGCAGTGAAGACAAACCCTGGCAGGACAATATTTTCTTGGCTCTAAATTGTTATTTATCCAGTCATTTTTATGGGTTTAGGCATTCCTTGTCTATTTACTGGAGTTTCTCTTTGAGCATGTGTGTGTGCAGAAAGGAATTTATTACGATTGAGAAGTAGAGCTGGGAGCCAGGAAGGGTCTTTCTGGCTGTGCCACAGATTTTCTGTTCCAATCCTGGCAAAGTTTTCTGTGACTTTGTGCTCTAGCTTCCTTCCATGTAAGAGCTCATTCATTTCCACACTGGGGTAATTGCTAAATATAGTTTGAAGTCCTTGGATGGAGAACCCTTTATTAAGTAGAATCAGAAGGTAGTGAATGTGATGAAAATGTAGAAAGATTAAAATTTTGTCTTTTTAGATTAGCTTCCAGCTAAGCAAAAGGATCAATTAAGAGCCACATACAAATTACATGTAAAAGTTGTAAGAAAACTGTAAACATTTTTTCCACTGAAAGTTTTACCTTCTAGAACCAGTTTTCTCAATTAGTTCTTCTTTTACTAACCATGTTCTGATACATAGCAGTCAAAAATCTTCCAAGTATTAAAAAAAAAAAAGTGAAGTGAAAGTATTTGGGCTGTAGTCTATTAGGTTGTGTAATTGCTTAAAAAGGGAAAATGAACCTCAGAATAAAACTCGAGAGTTCTTCATTCTTGCCTGTTGGAAATGCTTCTTTTTTCTCTTCAGAATTTTTTCAATTTCCCTTAGAGGAGATGATACAACTGCTCCTCTCCCGCTTGTAGAAAGAGGAAACAATTTCTCTCCTTTTGTATGAATCTTCGGTTTGCTAGAGTCCTTTCTTTTCCCCTCTACTCTTGAGTTGATGGAGGGATTTTAAAACCCAAACACATGTACAAGCGAGGGTATTCTGAACTTGAGAAAAATAGTTTGCTTTGGTTCTTTTTTCTTAAAAATATGTGCAATGCATATGACAATCATACTCTAAGAAATGCCACTTTTATTCAAATTATAGTTCTGAAACACTTCTTCACAATATTTATTGTATATCTGTATGTAAGCAAGTGGTTTCTTTGAACCACTTCATTTAGTCATATGAAGTCCCTTCCCAGCTGTTTCCTATACTGTCCTTGATGCACCTAGTAGTATAAAGAGAAGTGGACTACAGAGAACATGTTTTGACTTAAGGAATAATGTGTAAAAGCTGATGTAGGCAGAAAGGAAAACCAACGTGCTGATTAATAATGTTTAGACAACTAAGAGGCAAAAAAGAATATTCTGTTGCTTCTGAGATGAAACCTTCTCCTTTGAAATAGAACTTCAGACCCAGAGTGCTGCTGTTGGGACTGCGTTTAGTCAGTGCAGTATCCCTTAACATAATAGAATCCTTCAGAATATTCTCAGGTCTGCTAGAGGCTTTCTAAATACTTTAACTTATGGGGACCAACTTAAGAGAATGAGAAAATAAGATAACCTTTAAAAATACTATTAATTTTACATTCTTGTTTTCTTTTGATTTTGAGTAAAGGTTTTTTGGAGAAGAGTTTTGGAAAAAGCTTTCCATGCACAGTGATGGAGAAAAGTGCAGAACTGTGTGCTGCAGTTTGTCATACAAGTTCTAAAGATATTTAGAATATTTCAGAAAATATATGTACCCTTTGCTTACCTTTTAGAGCTTGCTCTTGGCATTATTTGATTTGTTCACCACAAGAGTTGAGACAGATTGAAAGTAGGGGATTAATTTTTTAAAGTATAATACTGCAATTTTGAACATAATATCTGTGATAGCACTAATAGAAAAATGCTATGTCTAATAGCAAACGAAGCTTTTTTACAAGAAGCTCAAAGGTCCAGTTAATGCTGATGAACATGTTACGGTTACCTAGAATTATGTAAACGTTATCATGGAATATGTAGATTGGTTGTTTGCACTGTAAATACACAGGAGCAGTTACAGTGGTGCTTTAGGCCACTGGCACAACTGATAAATTCTTGAATGAAGCTTCTGGATTTGCATTTTTTTTGTAACTCGTGGAAAGTCCCAGCAGCATTCTTTGCTTGCATTCTCAAATATTTTTATGTGCAAAGCAAATACTTCTGAGAATGCAGTTATAAAGATATCCAGAGGAAACAATAATTGGATAAGGTATTATCAATGTGTCCATTTGTTATCTGATATGTTGAAAAAGGTGGCCCCCACCTGCCTCTAATACATGCAGCAAGAGCACATAAGAAATGTCACACACAAACCAAACACCCACCCCTGCGCCTCAGCTTTAAATTGTTCAATTTCTGTAGCTATGAACAGTGTGTGCTGTGCATGTGTGTGTTAGGAGCTGTTGATTTAAACCTCTGACCCTTTGTGTTGTCTCGTTTTAAGGGAAAATTTGCTTACACAATGAACAAAATCATCGTTTCCGTTGCGTCTTAATAAGCCCACTTGGCAAGATAAGAAACTCTTGAGAGATGATTGAAAATGGTTCTGCTGCTGTGCAGCACAGAGGCCCCACAGTATATGTAGCAGACATCGTTCAGAGATTTGCTAGGGACAGTGACCTGGAGAGTTTGTAACAGGTATCCAGACACATCCTGAGGTGATGCTCAGAGTTGCACTTTATAGTGCATAACTTCTTTATGTATACTGCATTACCTGGAGAAGAGGCAGCACGGCATCGTGCCTTAGAAATGTGTGTTAAACATCAGGTGATTGTGAGGTATAAATAAGTCTAGTTGATCTTACTGCAGGCTAGCAGAGGTTAGATAACAAGAAATCTTTTTGAGCTTTAATCTATGAGTGACTACAGATTTTTACTCAAAATACCTTTCAAGTATAAAACATGACTCTTTTGAGAAAAAATAAAATAAATTTTAAAATCGATTGCTATATTAAGCAAATACTAGGAATGATAAGAAGGAAGAAGCCTCATTAATTATTTTGGAGATTGTTCTAAAAGATACAGGTTGAAATGGTCAGGATAACAGAACTTGTAAGAAAGACATTTGCAATTTGTGTAGTTCTAAGGCAATTACTTGTTATTTTTCAGATCTTTAGTCTAGGTTTTTGCCCAGCATGTATTCTGTGGCCATGATTAAGGTAGTCTGGTTCAATGTCAGGATTACTGGTGTTACTTTACATAGTTCTTCAGGGTGTATTTTACTTTCATGCCAAATTACTTGCAACCCCTGCATCCAGTGCTTGCAATCTCTTTCAGTTTTGGCCAAGTGGAGGCCTCTGAATTTGTACAGAGGATTTTAACCTCTACTTGCCAGAGGCAGCACAAAGCCCACAGTCACATTCCTATTCTCTTTTTTATAAAGAGTAACATTATGAAGCCATTGAAAGAATTTGCCATAGTCATTCAATAAGATTTATGAGTTCATATTGTTTAAAAAACCCAAAAACCTATGGTATTAATTTGTTTTCCTTCAAAAAAGCAGAATGTAAGAAGTTAAGGGGGGGGGAAAATGTTTCATAAGAATTGTTCAAGATGGTAAACTAATTAGTTTAGATAAATACTGACATGAAAATGCTTGTCAGGGGAGAACTGCTGCCAAAAAGCAGAACTTAGGTTTGATTAATGTGAAGAACTATTACTTTCTAAATCTGTAAGTCAGCAAATAACCTCTTTAAATTCTGCATGATAAGATCACTTAAATGATTACCTAGCATATCATTAGTACTGGTAAACAGCATTTAAAAATACTTCAGCTGACTTTCCCCTACAGCTGCTCTTTCCTTCCAGCCTTATCCTGAAAGTTTATGAAACCAATTCAGTACTTTATGAACTATTTTATTACATTGTTGATCACATTTAGCAGTTGTGTTTTCAGTCTGGCCATCAGCTAATACCTAGAAGGTAAGAAAGGAAATGTCAATTGATGATGGACAAAGGAGTTGCTTCTCGTATGATAATTTAAAATTTTATGCTGCAGTCTTGGAGGAATTGAGTGATGCTTTCAAACGCAAAACATTTGTCATAAATGATCTATTTTCACTTGAATCTGTGTTAATAATCTTTCTTGAAGTGGCAAGGTGTCTCTCTGGGAGACAGTGGTTTGACCGTGGCAGGAGAGGGGAGGCTGGAACCCACATCCCATGCCCTGAGCAAGTGCCTTTGTTATGAGGGATTCTCATCTTTTGCTGTAAGAGAATGAGTCCTCTGAAACAAGGTACTCCATCCCTGAAAGTATTCAAGCCCCAGGTGGGATGGGGCTTTGAGCCACCTGGTATAGTCAAAGGTGTCCCTGCCTCTGATGAGGGGGTTAGACCAAGATGATCTTTAAGATCCCTTCCAACTCAAACCATTTTGTGATTCTGGGATAATGTATTTAGCCTCAGAAGAAGGTACTACATGAAAAACAGAAGCTTTATGCTGTAGTTCCCAGTGAGATATCCATTCAATAGTATTTGGCTCCTCCAGGGTACTTCCAGTCGTGGTGGTGGTAGAGGAAGATCCAGGTAGTGTCAAGCAGCATACACTCTCCTGCACACCCCTTACTCAAGTCTGTGGGTTTTGTCAAACTTTCTCAGCTGTTATCTACGATGGTTTAGTGGTGCAGTGGTATAGGTGGAAAAAGATAATTTTTGGCTATGCTAAGTCTTTAAAATCTGAGGTAGAAGCAGTAGTATTGAAAGTCATTAGCTCTAAGTTTCAGTAGTTGTCACTTACATCATCTTTGAAAGAAAAAAAGGAAAATGTTCAATAAGGGACCAAGGGGTAAGAGTGAGTGGATCAGGTACCGATTGGTGTGGAAAGATCACAAACATCTTACTTCTGCTTACAAATATTACCTTAAATTTTTCTGTACTTCTTTAATTCATTGGGTTCTGATACAGTTTTTATGGTTGACTTAAACAGTTTGAATGTGGGCTGTTGCTTGAAGTAATCTTACTGCTGTCTGTTTAAACCTCTGTGCTTCTTCTCTTGTGCTGTGTGTATATATGCATATATATGAATGAGAAAAACTGTTTGGTTTAAAACTAATCCTAACAAATACATAATTCACTATCATAGCTGTGCTACCACTGAAGCAAGGGATGAAGCAGAAAGTGCAGATGTGTAACTTAGAGAAGAATCAGTGCACTTTAACTGATATAAGGCACAGGGAAATGATGCTGGAAGTGTTGTAACAATGTTCAACTTTGAGGCTTTAAAATCTGTATTGTTTTGACTCTTGGCCAGACATTAACTTAGTGTTTGGCTGTGTGAGGTTTAAAAGCCTCAGCTAAGCTCGAGAGTGAGATCTGTGCTTCTGGTCTACTACCCTATAATTTATTTTCGTGTAAGTGGTTTGAAATAGTGATATTTATAATATAATAAAAGAGAGCAATGTACACCTAATTGATTTTTCCACAAAGAAGGATAAAAATGAGCAGTAATACAGACACAGTATGCATAGTCATGCTTTCCTATTTAAGATTAATAGAGATGATAAAGGATGTCAGCTTTGTAAGGCAAATATCCAATCCAGAGTGAATTGAAGATGCTGTTAGTTTTCTTACTGACTTCAGGGTCTTGGGTGCTTTGGGTCAACTGTCTTCACTGCTGGTATTGGTTTCCATTGTCCTTGTCATGCAGTGGTCTAAAGACTGCCAACCAGTCCAGAGAGTTAGAAAATCACACACAAATATGCTACAAATACCTTATTTCACCTCCAGTTAAAATAGACAATATAGAGAGTCAGGTAGCAGGGAGATAGATTCAGGTTGAGATGGTAATTTGTGGGTCTAATCTCAGAAATGCATTAATTAGCAGTCTCTTACTTCATTTACTGAATGGTAAAACCTGTTTTGTTTTTGCTTCGTCATTGGTTTGTATATTTTAGAGTGCCTTGAACGAGCTTTTCTTAAACAGCAGCAAGTAAACATATGTTTATATGTAAGGCTTCTGGCTGCTGTTTGGCTGTGCTTGTGGGCACATTTTGGGTTGTTTGATATCAGTATATTTGTGGTGAAGTCAGTGGAGCTGCTCATAACAGATCCCGCAATAACTAAAAGCAGAAATGTGTGTTTTCTTTACAGTGAAGAGCAAAAGTGCATCCAAATTAAAGTAACTCTTTTAAATTTGACATCTATTTCCATGTGTTCTTTGTCTGTCTTCCTCTGAGGTATCAAAAGTGTATAGGTACACAGAACAACTTAATGTATATACCTAAGTCAGTGTGAAAATGGTTTGTTCTCTTACGAGAAGCCGTGTGGTGAAATTGCAAGATCAGCTTCTGTTTTAAAGTCTTTTTATTATTTTTCGTATTTTCTTCGGCAGGCAGATTTTCCTTATTAAAATGCAACATAAATCTATGAGAGCTATGGCTTTTTAATCTCATAGGAGTTTTACTTCTTTTGAGATAATCATTTTGGAGCTCCCCTCTATAGTAGAGATGATTAAAAAAAAAAAGTCAATTTTAAGTGAACTCTCTATTCCTGTACCCCAGCCTTTCTTAAAAATTATTTTCAGTTTATTGAAAATGATGGGAGGAAGGTGGGTTTTGGAGAGCTGTAACTTGGATTGGAAACTGTTTATTTAATCTACCTGCCCATGCAGTGCGTCTGCACTGTTATTCCTGCACAGACCGGTCAATCAGAATGCACTTTGAGTTACTTTAGCCATAGTTGGACTTCGGATGTAGGTGTAAATGAAGTCCTCATGCCTGCAAGAGGTAGGTTTAACTCCATGTCCATACAGTTTGAGCTTCCATATTGCTCTGTATGCTGATGGCAGGAAATATCCAAGTTGAAAGTATGTGAAAGGCTTAGCAGAAATGGCTGAGAGCTGTTCAGGTTTGTGTTTTCTAGAGCAGATAGGAGAAGCTGTAAAATTCAACAGAACTTCAAATTGCATCATTGTCTAGCTAATGTGTGACCTTTACACACAGTTAGGAATTTGAGAGCTAAAGGGAAACATTTTGGGGAGTTTCTATAAGCCTGGCAGTTTAAAATTCTGTGACTTACAAGCCATCCCAACCTTCCTGCATTTGCTTAAACCATAGGAAATAAACAGTAACAATTTAATGTGGTCGTTTGTAACTTCAGTAAAACAGAGATCAGGTATTTCAATTAAATCATGCACAATGACAGTTCACATTGTGATCGAGTTTTAAAATGAGCATGAGGCTTTTTAAAACACTGATCAGTGAGTTTGTGTTTTGAAATTGCTAAAAGAAATACCACAACCAGATTGGTGGTACTAGCAGAAGGAATTTGAAATTCTTTTGAATTGAAAACATGACAAAATGTGGGGTTTCTGTGGGAATATGTTTCAATTAAATTTCTTCCAAAAAGGCCAACTGAAGTAAAAGAAAAATCTCTAGAACCTAAATAAGTTTTCCTTAAATTTCTGGGAGAAAAACTAGAATCAAAAGACTTGAATTTTCTCAGAATAGGATGTAAAGCATAGTGATTTTCCCCCCAAAAAATTGAACTTGGGCTTTTCTTTGTTTTCAAGTGACTGAGAGTTTCTCACAATAAAAACGCAAAGCTTTAATAGAAGAGCTTTGTTACTGAAATATTTCGCATTTCTCATTTGTGTTTTCCAGCAGAGTATTTGTAAAATAATGAATCGGAGGTTACATAGGTTTTGATTGTTTAGTAATTGAATGCACCTTGTCAGCTAAGTCTGTTTTACTGCTTTGTTGTTAGGTGCTCTTCATGTATTGCCTAATGTCACTGAGTTATTACTTCAGGGACAGTCTCATAGATTCTTTTTTTACATGTTGCAGTTTTGGTTGTACTTCTATTGGCTATTATTCTATTGGCTATTATTCTATTGGCATATAATTAAAAAGATAAGTGGTCAAGGAGCAAGTGTTGCCCAGAGGAAGGAGAGAGCAGAGGCCATGCAAATGTCTTGATTTCCATACACATGTCCACCCTCTACACACAGGACTATCTAAGCACCAAAAATAATAAAAAAAAAAAAGGCATCAAAAGCGTTCTCAAAACGTTGACATTCTTTTAGGATATGTTACTTTTGAATTTTTTTCATTTCAAAGGGAGGCTTGACTTCCTCATTATCTTTATGAAGGCCCAAGACCCACATACATGCCTGTGCTTCAGCTGGGCAGGCTTTTGCTTTTTAGTCCCCAGTTGGGTGTGTGCTTCTTGGCCAGCATGGCCTGTGTTAATAGCCTCCAAACCAAGTTCTGGCTTCAGGTTCCAGAACGGATGGGCAAAGGACTGCAGATGGGATGCTGAGCATGGGTCCTTCACCGCATAGATGTGTGGCACAAGGGCATCCTAAAGGGAGTGAAGTTTTTGCATCAGTGCTATTCAGGTGTGAAGTGGGGGATCTGGTATGTGGTGTTTCAGAAAACAAACCCAAACATCATCATTGTCCTTTTATAGCTCTTGGTTTTAAAACTTGAAGATGATTATCGTTGCCCTCCCAGATCCTTGTGAGGTCATCCAAATGGAAACGCACTGAATTATAGACACCCTGCTTGAGCAGGGAGGTTGGACCAGGTGCTCCACTGTGGTCCTTTCCAACCTTAACCATTCTATTCTATGATTTCATTCTGCTCTAAATATCTGTTATGCCTTCCAGTGTTGTTTTTCCAGAGCCTGAGCTAGCCATCACTGATCAGTCTTCAAAAAAGATTCTCATGTGTGGCCATGAGAAAAGGCACTGAATAACACGTCTTACATTATGTTCTGAAAAATAGTAATGGTCTAATTAGTGGAAACATGAGCTCAAGGTTCTTGCAGATGTTGCTGTGGTCCAAGTTGACCACATACACACACTCAGATAAATTGTTTAGATTTTTTTACCCCTTTTTATTGTTTTTGCCCTTCTTTGCTAGTTCAGCTACTTTTTTGGTGTTAGAAAAAAACTAAAGCAGATACATTGCATTCATTTAAGTTTTCTTCAGTCTTTTTTAAGTATCCTAGAATAACTGTGGATACATCACATGCTCTAGTATAAGTATCTTCTGACTGCCGTAATTTACTAAGGGATACTCTTCATGTTTGAAAATATTAATTACATTTTTTCCTGCTTCAGTTCTATGCAAAATTAATGCTGACATACTAATTCTTTAATTGTTTCTCATATGGTTATATAAATTTACAGTTTGTAGTTATGGAAGCCAAATAATGCTGTGGATTGGTGAAATTGCCCTTGAGAGGAGTGGTGAGAAGTGGAGAAGAGCACCTTTTATTTTTATTTTTTTTTAATAGAAAGCCCTGTTAATATCTTTTACCCTTTTTTACAAGGGCATGCAGTGACAGGACAAGAGGGTGCAGCCTTAAACAGAGGACAGGTTTAAATTAGATATTAGGAAGAAATTCTTCACTGTGAGACTGGTAGGACACTGGCACAGGTTGCCCAGAGAAGCTGTGGATGTCCCATACCTGGAAATGTTCGAGGGCAGGTTGGATAGGACTTTGAGTAACCTGGTCTAGTGGAAGGTGCCCCTGCCTCTGACAGGGGATCCAACTAGATGATCTTGAAGATCCCTTTCATCCCAACTCATTGTATGATCTGCCTCAGAATTAGTTGTAACACTTCAAGAGAAAACATTTGGAGAAATACCTTGTAATTGTTGAAATACTAGATTTATAAGATTACTAAAAAGCAAATATGAAATAGGCATAACATAAAAAATATAGGTGTCAGTGCTTTCCAAGTTTTTTTTTCAAGGTTGTTCAAACAAGTTATTGAAAAGTTTGGGGTGTTTTGAGTGGTTTTTGTACTATTCTGTTTCACACTGTCAAAATTCCATATTTCTTTTCCATTTGGGAAGAATGTTTTTTTAATGAACTCTAAATAATAGCCCAATACCTTTTTTAACCTTCTCTTGTTAATTTGATTTCCAGTGCAGTCTTCCTTACCTCTATTATACTGCATTTTGACTGATTGTTTAAATAACTGCTTGTAAGGCAGAAATGTTTAAGTGGAGGCATCTTAAATTCTGGCAACTGAGCACTCAGAAGGTCTGCATGTGCTTCTGCTTTGAAAGCCAAGCGCAGCAGGATGACTGCCAGGTTGTGTCTGCCGTGAGCTAATACTAGGTATAGACTAACTGAGCTTGAAATATTCTGTAATGGTAGTCACAGAAGTATTGGCTCAAATTAAGACCAAAACTCTTCTGAAAGGATGTGCCCAAAATGTTGCGACTCTGATTTTTTGTTACAACTTCAGTTTTTTCCTTCTTCTTTGCAATGTGAAGAAAATTACACATGACAATGTTTTCTAGAAGTGGTTGATAAATCGGTCACATAAAATGGTTTTCATGCTTTTGTTGCCATGCTTTGATATAAAACATGGCATATTGGTTTTGCAACTTCAATTTCTTGGTGCTGTTTTTCTTTTTTTAGATTATATGAAGCATGTTGCAAGATATTTATGGTCATTTTTGCTTTTAAATAGTCATAGAGCAGTCTGCTCTTAATGGTTTCAGGACATATAGCATCCCCTAGCTAATACTACTTTTTCTAGGAAATTGGTCTTTCTGTGCACGTAGTTTATTCAGATCCTCTGCAGATTATCTGTTATATCCTTTTTTGTTGAATTCCTAATTCAGTGACTCCTTGATTATGTTGGTAAAAGATACCGTCCTCCTCTTTCAAAAACTGCAAAGTTTCCTAGCACATTTACCACATTTAGGTTAGTTAACGAATTCTTTGGGGTGCTTTCTACCTAAATTTGTCCGGTTGATGAGAAACTGCTGGAAAGAACACAAGACTTGAAACTGAATTACTGGCTTTAAACAAAAGTCTCAGAGACACCTCATTGTCATGTTTCCACTTGTAGTTGTAAAAATGTTTCCCAGAACCTGTTTTAATTGTTCTGGGAACTGGGTCTGTGTAAGTGAGTTAGAAATGAAACCGATGGAAAACGTGATGTGGTATTGTAACAGCTTGTTTGATTGTTACAATAGTAATTACCTGAATAAATTCTCTTTACTGAGATAGGCATTTTGTGACCCAAAAGCTCCTCTGAAGAAAATAAGTGCTTGAGTGCTGTTTTGCTCCCAAATGTAATAATTTTTCATATATAAAAACAACTATAGAAATGGCCTTTGTAATACTTCGTGATGTCAGTTAACATAACGGTCCCTTAAAGCATCTCTTCTCTATTTCCTGTGCCAAAAATATTTGCACACTGTAGTGTTTTCACAGTTTAAAGTTGTTGCTATGGTTCTCAGCCTCAAGATCTTTGGCAGAATGTGTTGTTACTGACTGATAAGATTGTCATTTCCAACAGTCAAATGGTTCAGATCAGATGCATCTTAGTTTAGTGTACACAATTTCTGTCCAGAAAGTAGGGAGGAAATTGGTATCCATTCGGTTGTCTTTAAAACCTTTGGCTTTTGCCTAAAAATCTTGAAAAGTAAGATTTGATCAAGAATGAGTCATATTGAAGCCTGGTTGCCCTGGAGGGATAGGTACTACAGTTGCTAATTGCTTCAGATACAGTTTGTTTCTGCAGCAGCACTGCCAGTACAGACCACAGATTCATCTGGAAGATGCTCATAGCAATTGCTTTGGGGAGAAAACCTGTGGTAGATAAGCCTAAAATGATATTTTCTTGGATAACGCTCAGCAAAAAATACATAGCAAGGGTTATTGTATTCTGTTTTGCTTTGTGTACCTGCATGTGCAGTTGTGTGAGTTGAGCAGAAAAACTTGTTGAAGGAAGTGGTGCAAGAGCTGACTGTAGCCTGCTCGGGGTCATCCTGAATAGTTGAAAAAACCCAGTTGTGCAAAGCTGTAGTTCTGCTTGTAGACTGACTTTCAAAACTCCTTTCAAACTGAGTTTTATAAAGTTAATCTTACAGGCTTGGCAAACAGGAGCATTCCTGACGACGAGCGTTCCTTTCTCTGTTAAACTGGTAATTGGTTGCAGAGCTATAAAGCAATAACTGTGTCAGAAGTTTCCGTGTTTGCTGAGCATTGTCATTGGTCTGTGTAATATTTTTGAAGATAACCAATAGTATCAGTTACTATGTTAACACAGAAAGCCTACCATCTTTATATTTAAAATTCAAAAACTCTTTTTGCAGACAGCCTTCTCCTTTGCTAGGATGGCTGTTTTAATGATGCTCTTTTACTGCTCTTGTGCGGTGAGGTGGTCCCATGGACCTTTCTAAGAGACCCTGTAAAACATAGAGAATTGGCTAATCAGTCTTCATTTGGTAAAGAGTAATTTTGGGAGTGGAGAAGTTGAAAACTATGGTATTTATTTTCTGAAAATAATGTCTGATTTCTAACAAGATTCGCCAGGTCTCTCCAGAGACTTTTGAGGAAGAGTAGGTTATTGCAGAACTCTTTCAGCAAAATTACAAAAATCTTTTAGCACATTATGAGGAAGAAAATTGTTTAACATTATATATTGTATTGACTGATACAATAATTTGAAAACCAAAATAACCCCCCCCCAAAAAAAAAAAAAATTAAGAAACCACCCAAGGGAGCTTGGCACTGAGATATATGCATAGGTAAATGCTAAACACTACATTAAAATGTACTGTGAACAGATAACTAAAACCTGGAAATGTATTAGGAAATTATTATGAAGAATAAAAACATAAAGCTTATAGAAAACAAAGGCAAAAGCAGTTTTTAAAATCCTGTGAGCTGCTAATAGCACTGCTTAAAGCTGCTCAGGGTCCTTCTCCATGGTCGGTGTTGTAGCCAAACCCCAGAGTATCTCTTCCCCATATTTAAGGATTTAGGTATTTTGTTTAATCTTTTCATGGAAACCAAAGTCTAGTTAAACATGTTGTTGGGATAAAGCCAACACAAGGATTGGGAATGTGGGAAGCAGCTGTGTGTCCTGTAGTTTCACTGTAGCCAAATAAAGATTAGCCAACAAAAAATTCTGCTTGTTTTGTCCATGAAAGGAGCTTTCAGATGGGGGAGAAATCACTGCAGATGCCTGTGATGGAGGTGTTGCTGCAGGGAAGCATCCTACAAAGCTTCACTTAACAAAGCCCCACTTAATTCACAGATTTTGTGTTGGAGATTTAGTTAGCCCTGGGTAGTGTAAGAGGGGACTGAGTCAAATTTCAGTCTTATTCTTCATTCTGATGCCAGCAGTCTTTTGACCCTGAGAGCCTTCATTGCTTTCTTCTTTTTTTACACTAATAAAATGGGGTTTCTGTAGCCATCACAGGGAAGTTTCAAATGAAAAGCAGCATTTTGCTTGATTAGTGAAATTTATTTTGTGGCTGCATCTAGTAACATTAATCACTTACTGAACATTAAATTAAAGTAAAAACTGCAAATCAGCTTTCATGTGAAGGGAATGCATTGGAGGTGACCTATTCACCTCAAGTGCTGCTTAAAAGCTTTAAAAAGCAATATAAAATTTGTAAAAGTTATTGTGAATAACATCACTTTAGAAACAAGTTCCCAATAAACATTCCTGTTCGATTAAGCTGGACCTGGGGGTTAAAGTTCTTTGTGACTATTACTTAGAGGACTTGTAATTGCCTGGTTAATAAAGTTATACTTTGCTCATTTGAGTTTTGAATATCAAATAGCGGGTCTAAAGCTGAAGTTTGCCCTGGTGAGCTTGAAAACTCCCTGCAAGCTGCACAACGTGCTTTGAATTCACTAAACAGAATTATTTTTCATGAGTAAATATGAAGAGAGGAGACAAGGTTGTAATTAAACCCATCAGTTTCTCAGGGTGGAGTGTAGTTGCATTTGAGAAAACTTGTCTCTGTGCAATTCTACATGCCAGTTATGGCACACACTTTTTTTGTGAGGCACCAGTCTTGTCAGCGTAGTACCTGTTCCTCCAACTATGTGACCATGCATTTGGAAAGGTACCATCGAGAGTGGTAGGGCTCCCTGGGGAAAGAGCACAGGGGGCTGCATCTAGAGTCTGAAGAGGAAGGTGGAAATAAAACAAAAATGTCACCAGGTCTGAATACTGAATGGCCTCTGCCTGCTCATGCAGCCACGGGACTAACAAAGGCTGTGCAGTCAGTGTAGGTGCCACAGCTGTGGTTTGCCCAAGGGCATGTGTTGAATCAGGCTGTCTCACGTCCTGCCATCACTGAAGCTGGCAGCTCTGTGCTGCTGGGGCCGGCTGAGTTGCAACACCCCGTTTATCTTGCCATGTTTTTTAACTACAGTGCCAATTAGTGTCTGTGGGAGCCAAAAAATATTGGACTCTCACTGCGTCTTTATTCGGTCTCTACAAGTAGATGTTTCTACACAGAGAATATCCTTTTGCTGACTGTGGCTCATCTAACTGATGGAAAGCAGCAGTAGGTTTTGTATATTCCTGTCAGATAAATTTCACTTGCCAATCAGTTTATGGAACAGGTTGCTATCAGTAAATGCAGGACATCTTGTACTTTATTTTCTGCTCTTTTCTGCTTTGCTCCTTGTCTGCTCTTACTGATTAATCTGGCTCTGCTTGTGATTCTCTGTGGAGTGGACCTAAATCTGGGTTTGCTTTCTCTGTTAACTTTCTGCTGGCTTAGTGCATCAACTCCACTTAGGTGGAGGTCAACTGGTTGTCAAGGCTGACAGGCAGAAGAGGAGGAGTGGAAATCCTGAAAAAGTAAGCAGATCTCCTCCATGGGTAGCAAGGTGCCGTCCCCTGACTTTAATGAAATCACACCTGGAAAAAATTAGAGCAGGGATGGGAAAGGACCTGGAACTGCTGGTCTCAAGTGCTAACTCAAAAATAGTAATTTTTGCTTCTGTTCCTAGACCTCTCGTTCCCCTTTATCAGCCCTTTTTTCCTCCTACTGATGTTTCATTAGAACAAATACTTTCCCAGTCATAAATAGCTGAAATGTGAAATGGATGAAGTAGCGTTCACTCTTAGTCAAGATATCTCAGCAATAAATTAGTGATTGCTCTGGGAAAGAAACTTGGATTCTTTGGAGCATAATGAATGGTGAGAATAATAAAAAGGAAGAGGCCAGAAGAATGAGAAATGGAGAAGGTAATGTGTCTGTGCTTGCAGCAAGTCCAATGCTGAGAGAAAAAAGTGAGAAGTGTGTGCACTACAAAATTCAGGGAAAAATTATGCAAACCAGCCCAAGAGCTGAACTGATTGAGAAACAATGGAGGAACAACTATGTGGTTATGAATCAGTAACTGATGGTTTTTATGTTATGGATAAAAAAGCTCCAGTATTGCCAAAATCATAATTTAAAAATTGCACAGTGTGAAAAATTGTAAATCTCAGTGCTCTCATCTTGTTGCTCTAAATTTTTATTTGATGCACTTCAGAAGAAAAGTGGGTTTTTGGAAATAAGTCTAAATGAGGAATGTCTTAATGCTAGTTTTAATTCTCATAAATCTAGTCTAGTTTTACTAGGCCATTTCTTCCTGCCTTAGCCAGGTGATGCTGCATACTTTACATGCGTGCTGTGCTCTTGTTAGTAGCTACAGATTTGTCATCTATGCCATCACATTTTAGAATTAATAATGTCCATTTGTAGGTTCAAGCAGACCACAGACCATCTGATGAGGCATTGTGTACAAAGCAATGAGCAGACAGATTTTACTGCTGTCTTTTGGGGAGATAATTTCAGGAAAATGCTGAATATTTGTTTTTTGCCCACTTCATCCTCAGTTGCTACTGTGGGCACTGCTTCCCCCCTCAAGAAAGCAGATATTTGCTAATGAGATGTTCCTCTCTTGCTTCAGGAGTTCTGATGCTGCACTTTTGAGAGGCAACATTGTGCTCAAGGATGAGTCTTCTGTTTAAAGAAAATGAAAAAACCTAGAAGCCAGCAAGCCTGTGTTTTCAAAATTAATTATAAATATGGTCCCAAAAATATTTTTCCATGCTGTCTTGTTGTCTCAGCATAATTCTACTCTGTGCATGGCACACAAGCAGCCTGAGATTTTGTTTCTGCAAGACTGCTGTTTATTACTAACATCAGCAGAAGTGCTGATGTTGCTTCACCCAGAACCTTCTCCATTCCACTTAGATTCTCTCTGCATCACTTCCTACTTCAAGGTCTTAGTTTCCAATGTATTCTAACTGCCTTGCCCCTTGCCTAAAGTATTGATAACTAACCTCAAATCTAAACGGTTTCTGGTTTTGGCCAAGAGGGCAGAGTCTTAATGTATCCAGAGTCACTTTAACTCTTGCCAGAGATGGCTCTGGAGCATGATAGAGCAGAGACCAAAGTCTCCAGTGCAGTTAAATGAGTTATGACCATGGTTTGTATATTATCATATGCAAAATATCGGGTAGATGTTGTAGCAGAAATAGAATGACAGTAGGTGCAGCAGTAACTTTCAGTCACCAATGGGTTGAGGTTTCCTTTGATTGTTTTTTGTTTGCTTGTTTTTGTGGATTGTTGGGGGTTTGTCTGTTTGTTTGGGGTTTTCTTGTGTTGGATTTTTTTTTTAATTTTTTGAAATGTGACATTTTATGTATTTTCTTGTATTGTTTGCTCTTCTTTTCAGGAATGACTATTTAATAGGAAGTAGTAAGGGACTCTAGAATACAACTGTGTCTCAAATCTGCAGTTAGCCTGTATCTGATGGATTGCTGATGAAACAAGAAAAAACGTGCTTGGTGTATTTAATAGTTAAAATTTATCTGGCAAAATATGAGTGTTCTGAAGTACTTCAAAGCTTTAATCTTTTGTTAAGGATCAAATGTTGGTGGATTTTTTTAGAGAAGAGGGAACAAAATCCATTTAGAGTGGTTGTCTATTCTTAGTATAATGTAGTATTCCTGTAATTTTTCTAGGGGTCACCTCTGTTTGATCTTATCAAGCAGTCAAAAGAACGAGAAGGCCAAACTGATCAGCCTGAGACCACTTCTACTCCCAGTACACCTTTCCAACATAATCACACTGCTGCAGACCTGTAAGTGACATGCATGCCTGAGGTCTAGGAAAATGTGAGGTTAATATCACCCTTAAAATTTAAATTCACCTCTATTGTGTTTTCCTACTTGTTAGGCTTGGTACTTAGGTTTTGTTAAACTATTGTATTCACAGATATTAATTACTTATATGAATTTAGATCAAATGCTGAAATCTGTTTTTCTAAGACCCATCAAACCTGCAACTGCAAACTGTTATCTCATTTGCCTAGGAATAAATAAGTCCCTTTATCAGGTATTGAGGATAACAGGTTGCAATGGCAATTAATCCTGCAAGTATTATTCATATAAAATTGTGATGTTAAGTGCTTAATATATGTTGAATCTCCAGCTACCTTTCTCCTGTGAGATCTCCTAAGAAGAAAGCGTCTGGACCTCCTCCAAGTGCTAATTCCACTCCAGATGCTCAATCTGGTGCGACCCCCCAAACACAGAAACCACAAAAATCTACCTCCCTCTCTCTGTTCTACAAAAAAGGTTTGTTGCTTCTGTATGTGCTGACATTTGCAGAGTTATCTCATGTTATTTATCCGTTTTGGTGCTCAACATTTCTTAAAAGATTATTGTAGAATCCCTAGTGAACAGTGTGCAGACCCTGTGGAGGAAACGGTAAAATGGTGCTAGCAGGTTAATGGGTGTGCTCTGCACACTTACCTACTGACTGTAAGAATGTCCATATGGGCTCAGATGGAGGGTGCCTCTTTTCCCAGCAGTGACCAAAAATAGGTGTCATGGGAAGCCAAAGAACTGGGCAAGCATGGACAGTGTTTCCCCTGAATGCTTTCCCAAGCTTTGACTTTGACAAGCTCGGGTTTTTTTCTGAACCTTTTTTGCTGTGTCTGCTTAGTAACTCTCAGCAGATTCATGTTTCAAATGCTTGTTCAGGCTCTTTTTGAATTGACACAGACATGCATGTGCAGCATTGTTTGGTGTGGCCTTCCATGTGTCCGCTGTCTCTTGTATGAAGAATCTTTTCCATTTATTTTAAAGCTGGCTTCTGCTACCTTCATTTGATGTCTCGTAGTTTTTGTAGCTGGAGACAGCAAACGTTCAATTGCTGTCCATCCTCCATTGCATTCTTATTTTGTATGCTCCTATTATTATAATTCCAGTTTATTTTTCCTCTCTGTTTCTGAAGTGTATCTCCTGGCCTATCGTCGGCTACGTATCCTGTTCCTTCAGCTTCTCTCTGAACATCCTGACCTGGAACCCTTGATCTGGACCCTCTTCCAGCACACACTGCAAAATGAGTATGAGCTAATGAGAGACAGGCACTTGGACCAGGTAACATGAACAAAAAGGTTTCAAAAAGCTTAAAAAGACTCTCCTGAACAAAATGTTTCTTAGACATTCTTTAGCCATTAGAAATTGAACTCTGAGTTTTTATTTTTCTGTTGATCACTGAGAGAACTTAATTTAGACTGAAGTCTCTCATCTCAGTTTTTTAAGCATTGGCAGTTACTCACTATGACATTGTCAAATACCATTTTCATCTATTTTCAAAATAATGAAGACACACCACAGTTTCTATTAATTTACAGAAGAAAATAATGATTTTTTTATCAGCCAACATGCGTGGCTGATAAATGTTTTTGTTACTCTACTCTAAAATTGCAGCATGTGAAATGAGTTTTAGAAGATACTATCAGCTCCAGTTAGTTGATTGTCATACAGAAATAGAGGTAACAGTAGTTGACTTACATTCTGGGAGTTCTTATGACGTTGAATTACATGCTAGTTTACGGAACACTAATAGTAACAGAAAGCTTATTTCTTAACTTGAAATGAAGAAGGTGATTCCATTTTCTGCATTTTCAGTTGTCTTGTCTTGTTTCTTTAATAGATCATGATGTGTTCCATGTATGGCATATGCAAAGTAAAGAATGTAGATCTTCGATTTAAAATAATAGTTTCGGCATACAAGGAGCTTTGCAACACAAATCAAGAGGTATGGAAGTTCTTAAATGTTACTCCTCCATAAAAATGTTATAAACTAATTCTTTCTCCCTGAAATCAAAATAAAACAAACTACACTTTAACATACAAAAGAAATGTCTGCTTCACTGCATCTCCGTTGTGTGGAGGAGAAAACTGACTCTAATACTAAGTATCTTTTTTAAACATATTGCATAAATTAAACTTCATTCCATTTTTTTAAAGATACTAAATAATGGTTTATGATTTTATTTGGAGACTAGATGAAAGATTTATGTGTAGAGCTAATAGGATTTTCAGAATAAGACAAGTTCCTTTAGAAGTTTTCTAACTTCCCATGGAGCATTAAGGGAAGAGAAGCAAGATAACTTTCTACAGAAGCTTTCAATAGAAATATGGTTTGATATGAAAGAGATGTATGGTTATATATCAAACAGCTGAGTATAAATTCAAGTTGCAGGCTTAATTCTAACATTAAGAAGTTTCTTTCTTCATAGGAGCTTTAATGTAGTGAAATTTTTGCACAACACAGTAATTAAATCAATAGAAAAATCCTCACCAGTTAAAGGAACTGTAGGCATCCTTTGAGTAGCAGAATTTCCCATAGTGTATTTGTGGATCTTGGCTAAACTCCAGACTTTGTCTCCAAGCCTATAGAACTATTTTATCCACATCAGGTCAGTAATGAGGTTTTTTAGCCTTCCAAGGCATGCACAGTAGTCTAGACATTTTGACACATATGTGCATGAAAGTAAATGGAGCTTAAATTTGGAAAATGTGTTTGCACTAAGGGGCTGTGCCAGTTAATGAAGTAGGTGCTTCTACTGGTGTTCGTACATGTTTGGGAAAAAACCCTAACAGTTTAGAACAGTTCTAACTAGTAGTTACAATGGCTTGCACACAGTCCACATGCCATCCTAGCTATTATCTAACACAGGCTTTATGAATGGTTTTATAAGTTTGTCAAATATAAAATTTTCATTCCTTTTTTTTTTTTTAACTTGCGTATGATTTTCTCACCCTATGTAGACTTTCAAACGTGTTCTTATCCGGGAAGAACAATATGACTCCATTATAGTCTTCTACAACTTAGTGTTTATGCAGAAGCTGAAAACAAACATTTTGCAGTATGCTTCCAACAGGGTAAGCCATTAGCTCTGTTCATTTTTCAGTGGACTAGAAATATATAGGCAATAAAACCTTATGATTATTTTATTATTCTTACAGCCTCCTACTCTGTCACCCATCCCACACATTCCTCGCAGCCCTTACCAGTTTTCCAACTCTCCTCGGCGTGTCCCTGCTGGCAATAACATCTACATCTCACCTTTGAAGAGCCCATACAAATTCTCTGATGGGTTTCAGTCACCCTCAAAGATGACTCCAAGGTCAAGGTAGGTTGTTGACAAGCATTTCTTGGAGTAAATTCAAGGTACTTGGGGGATTCTAGTGGAAGCAAATTAGAAAACTGCAGCTTTTTTTGGCTTGTCAGTAGTCTGTGACTGTTACATCTTTTCTGGTTAAAAGTTTCTGTCTTCTATTTGAAACCTTTATTCATTTTTGAGTGCTCTTCTGTTGTGCTCAAGGAGGTTTTTGTTGGTTGTTTTTTCCCTTTTTTTTTTACGCCCCCAGAGAGGAATTTCCTGACCTAGTTGCTTAAATGTTGTTGGCTTTGACTCTGGATCACACTCCTGAAAAACAGATGAGCTTTGTAAGCTTGTTCAAAGGGAAAATACTTTTTTGGAACAAAATGTTTATTTAGTTGGCTGAACAGAACATTTCGAAGTGTTGGTCACTAGTTCTTAGTGGGCGAGGATGAAGCAAATGTGCCAGTTTCCAGTGGCTTTTCAAACTAGGATCAAGTGAGTCCCAGTGCATCTGGTCCACTGTGTACCAAAGTTTAAATGTTACTGTGTATTTCAGGTTGAAGTCCTGCATGGTTTTGATTAGCAAACACTTAAAGATGAAAGGATGATTGTCTTCTGTGCTGGGATGGTACCCAGGACAGAAGGGTCTTCCTGGTGATAAGGGACAGACTATGGGGTTCTCTGGTTCTTTTAAGCCACTATTTCGTTTCTATCTGTGTGATACAGTTGATGTGGTGATTCAGCATTCCCTGGCCCAAAGAGAAATATCTCACTGCAGTAAAGCACAGTATGAGTTTGCACTGTTAATGCAGAGAGAGGAAGGGACCTTGTTAATGCCTCGTGCTAAGCTCTGCAAATTAGTGGATGCTTCTGTCATTGTTAAATGTAGCTTAATCTTAAACACTTTTCTTCTTCATTTGGCAGAATTTTGGTGTCAATTGGAGAATCATTTGGGGTGAGTTTTAACATGTTTGATGTCTGGTCTTACATGCATGTAACTTTTGGAGGAAAGAGATAACCTGCTCACATCTCTGGAACTTGCCAGTGAGTGTGTCTAATTAAATGAAGTAATTATATGGGAAAGTTCTTTTAACTCCTTCCAAATATCCAGATTCACTTCTAAAATGTGTTGCAGTTTGTTTTTAAGTTGCTTTGGCAGAAGACAGTTTCTTAAAACTCCAGAGTTTTTAGAACTCTTAATTTTTTTAATGGATAATCCGGAAAGTTGGAATTGTTTCAGGATTCATTGGCAATTCTTCCTCTATTTTCTTGTCACTGCAGACTTCTGAAAAGTTTCAAAAAATAAACCAGATGCTGTGCAACAGTGACAGCCAGCTGAAGCGCAGTGCAGAAGTAAGTGCTGCTCCGAAGCCCCTGAAGAGGCTGCGCTTTGATATAGAGGGGCAGGACGAAGCAGATGGAAGGTGAGATTGTCCTTAGCTTGTCGTAATCTCACATGTATTTAATTCCTTGGGCCTTCCATCCCAACTTCTTCCCCATATCCCAACTTGTGTTATTTTGTGAACTTCAGTAACTGTATTAAATGAGAGGTGGTAGCATCACGCTTCTCAATTAGAGGCTTTGATGTCAGAAGTGAAGGACTTATTCAGCGCCTGTAAGAGAAGGCGATAACACTGAAATGAACTGACCTTAGTTTAAAGTTTAGGTTACAAGGATAAAGAGGTATTCTTATTGACTTAATCAAATGCTTTCTGTCTGCAGCAAACACCTACCCCAGGAGTCCAAGTTCCAACAAAAGCTTGCAGAAATGAGTGAGTATTATTTTCCTCATAAACTGCACAGCAGTGAGTACTTTGGATAGAACAGTTTGGGCCCACTCAGATGAAAATGTTGCTCAACACTGATGTCATTTGGGTAACTTGCTTGGTTTTTGTAAAAATGCAGATTACAAAATGGAAATTTACATACACAGGAAAATCATTCATGTAGTTTTGTTTGTTGCTTTGCTGTCTTTTATACTAAAATGTCTGACTGCTTTTTCTTCTACTGTGGATCAGCATTTCCTTCAGATTTTATGGGATCAGTTTTCTGTTTTTTCAAATGAAACTCAGATCTAGCTCAGGAAAAACAAATCGGCCCCACCCCCACATGTGAGTTTTATTTTCTGCTCCTGAGAAGGAGCACACTTGGTCTGGCCAGGCATTCTCACTGTCTGGTGGAATCTGAGCTCTGTAGCTGAGCAGATTTGCCCATTAAAAATGCTTACCTTGCTCATCAAGATAGGTATGAGTGTGGATCCAGGCACCTCTCCTTTAGTTTAAGGTAGGGGAAATATTTCAGTGTTTACTTGTGTCAGAGGTTGAGAAGGAGAGTTCATGTCCAGTGGTGTTAGTGTGTGTCACTGAGGGGAAAAGGCGTTTCCTGGCCGGCTGGCTCTGGGATGTGGGCACTGCTCAGCCCACAGGATCTGCCTGGCAACAAGGCAAGATTCCCTATGTGATACAGACCATCTGCCCACCTGGAGGATGCAAACGGACACAGTGAGAGTACAGAAACAATGAGAGCTTGAGTGCACAGATGGAAGAAATCTTCTAAGATTGTAAAATTTAGCAAGAATTGCTGAAGCAATGCAGAATTAGGTGTTTATTTTATAATGAGGGATTTGGTCTATTTAGAATTCAGAATAGTGTACTTCTATCCCATGTGTCATTACAAATATTTACAATAATCAGTCCGAAGTAATTATGAAGAAAATTATTTAATTTCATTCTTTTTGGTTTTGGTTTTTTTTGGTTTTTTTTTGTTTGTTTGTTTGTTTTGTTTTGTTTTTTGTAGCATCTACTCGAACAAGAATGCAAAAGCAGAAGCTGAATGATGGAAATGATACCTTAACCAGTGAAGAAAAGTGAGATTCTTCTCAGGACCAGGGGCTGCACTGCTGGCCCTCTTAAATTGTTTTTGTTTTACAGCCTTCATTAATAGAGTTGCATTTTTAGTTGCTTTTTATTCCAAACTGCTAGTTTGAAAGCATTTGTACTTCTTAAATTGTTAAATGTCTTTCATGATACCTTTACCTTATGATGTAGCATATATACAAGCCACTGAATTTAATTTATATATATTTTTGAGGACCTTAAAAACAGAGTTGCAAGGTTTCTGAATTTCCTGTTGCAGTATTACTGATATAAGCCGATTCAGTCTCCTTGGATTGAATTCTTTCTGCCTAAAGATGAAACGTTAGCTAGTATGATATGAAATGCACTAATTTTGTTTCTTAGATTTGATTTTTAGATTTTCATTACTTGCAAACTTTTAAAATGAGGGGCCAGATACTGCAAAGATTTCTGTCTCTGTACACAACTAGCGCATCGAGTTCCCGTTAACTTAAACTGGGCAGCAGTCGTAGGCCTTGTGGAGAGTGAGCCTCGCCTCAGAAGTACAGCCTGAATTCAAATCATTACGTAGCCGTACTACTGAAACCAGTACTTGCCATTTTGCAGTTTTCCAGTGTCATTTCAGAGGGCAGTTAGATTGTCCATCAGTTTGAATTCCATGAAATACGATTCCCACAGAGATTCATCCACAGAGAATCTTCCCAGAAGCTGAAGCCTCTTCCCATATGCAGAGTAATTGATGTGCACTTTCTTATCTTAGAAAATGTCAAAAAAACCCCCAACCAACCAACCAAACCAAAACCTCACCTGTTACACATAAGAATTCAAAATTCTAATGATGTAGAATTTTCATGACTTCCTCAAATTTTTACCTAACTGTAGCCAAGCCAAACAGCTTGAGAAGCAGCTGAAGGCTCAGTGACTCCAGTTGGGTTCCAGGTGAGAGTAGCCTGAACTCTAAAAGCACAGGACATCTCCTGTTGGCCTTACTGCAGCGTCTGCACAAAAGCTGAAGGTGATGAACCCGCATTGGGAAAATCAATCTGCCTTATTTTACTGAAAAGGCAGTGAATTGGGCAATTTGTGAATGGTCCCAACTAGCAAAAAAAACCCAAAAACAAACAAAAGTCAACTTTTTGTTATCTTTTGTAAGTTTCTGATTCAGATACTGGAATTTTTCTTTCAGTGACAAAGCTTTGTAAAATACACATAACAAAAGCACATTTTTTTACTTCCAGTAGATTAAATTATAAGCAAATATCTTGCTTTAAAATGACCCATTTTTATAAAATTTAGCTTTTGCAGCTACTTAAATTAAGAACAGTTACAGTAGAAAAGCATGGTGTTCATGACACAAACATTTCTAAACCAACATCTTCTCCAAGTAGCTTATTTACAGGTTGTTTAGCTGACCCTAGAGTACTTAACAGTAGGATTTTTTTTTTTAAAGATCCATTCGAAGCTAATCCTAGAGCTACTAAAAATTCTACGAGCACCACACTGATGTGTTAATGAATCTTAATATCGAGGGGTTTTTTAGACTCAGTACAGCTTCAACTTCCTTCTTGAAAAATGTACAGAAGTTTTAAGAGTACCTTATGTTTATTTTCTCACTTTTTGCAGATTTTTTGCCAGAAAGAATGTATGTTAGCATTGGGGTGCACTGACTTAAGGTCTGTTAGAGTAGTCAGGGTTCTTCCTTTGGTGAGGGGAAGAATACAGAGTCCAGTACCTAAACAGATTCATTATTTCTTTACTGTGACAATGTATTTTTTTGTTCAAACAGACTGAAGGCTTTACATGAAAAGTATGATAATATTTTATACAACTAATCAGTTTCTCTCCTTTCAAGATAAATAAAATAGCTTTTAAAAGATTTATAGTCAGTAGTTTTCTTTTACCATATATGGGAAGGTGACTCCATATGGTAATGACGTCCTCCTGTATCACGCTTCCACTATGACTCTGCAGCTGATACAAGCAGAGGTTGCTCCACCTCCAGTGATTCCGTTTGGGTGCAGAGGTTAGGGTTAGGGTTGCACGTTTGGGCTTGTTAACGGTTACCTTCAGAGGCTTCCATGGGATGTTCTGGAAATATTCTCACCAGACCTCGTAGCAAGGTCACTGGAGATTGGTAATGCTGGCAGATGCAGGCCTGTAGCATGGTCTGGGTCATCGTCATGGTCCTTCAGGAGATTGATGTCTGCATCTAGAAGCGTTCCCATCGTGAGTTGGGGGAGGTTTAGGTTGGATAGCAGGAAAAGGTTCTTCACCTAGAAAGTGGTTGGGCACCCAGGGAAGTGGTCATGGCACCAAGCCCGAAAGAGTTCAAGAAGTGTTTGGATAACACTTTCTGGCACATGGTGTGACTCTTGGGGTGTCCTATGCAGTGCCTGGAGTTGTACTCAATGATCCTGATGGGTCTCTTCCCACTCAGCATATTCTATGATTTCACCATCCTGCTTTTCATAAGCAATTCCTTTGCTCTCAGAACTGCTGGAAATAGCCAGGATACCAAGCTCCAGTGTCAGCCACCCCACAGCTTTGCTGTCTGGCTGTGGGCACATCAGCCTGGCAGGCTCCCTGTCCCTGCTTTGTTAGAGCCCAGAGGTGCCTGTGACTCACGACACTGCTGAGCATGCAGGGCTGTTCATAGCCTCAGTGTTCAGGACAATGCTTAGGGCACAAAGTACACTGGCACACTTGCCAGTTCCTGCCCCCTCAAAAAAACCAAAACAAAAAACCCACAACATTTTCAGGGCCTTATTTTTAAACAAATACATATGCAAATAAGCACATGTTGAAAATAATGGCTTTTTATCAAATACATGGAAATCTTACTGTTCGACAGCACTTCTCTGAGAGCAAGACCCTGTACTAAAAATGGCCTGGAATACTGAAACTGTGTTGCAGGAAAAAAAGAAAATTAGGATTCACAGAGGAAGAGTTGGACAAAAAAATGTGATGGGCATTTTAGGTGCCTAATGGCAAGCGTTGCACCACTGGTCAAACGATAATTGCTGTGGAGAAACATAAATTTCTGGAGAAAATACGTCTCTGCCTAAAACTTACATGTAAGATGAGGTCAGGTGAATTGGATCTCGGAAAGGCTTGTTTCTGTCCATTGATGCTTAGAGGAATTTAATCTATTGGCTTGGCTGTGTAACCATCTGAAGACTGATGAGCTGATTCCCAGCCTCTTCATTTGCTGTTCTATACCTTCGCCTCTTCCTGTTGTCCACTGTTTCCAAATGAATGCTCTTTGTTCTTACCTGTCACAGGAACTTATTTCTACCTCACTGCATTTGACTTGCAAGTGAAGAATTTTGGTGCTTAGGCAGTGCTAGTCCAGAAGGGCTGTAGTAAAGAGCAAGTTACAGGTGCTGGAACAGCCATGGAAATGTGTAAAACTGCACATCTTAAGTACAGAAGTGGCTGAAGGAAGAAACCTGTGTTGAATATGAAACAGCTGGAGAAGGTGATGGCTCTATGATACCAGCACAAAGTACCATCTGAAATGTTTTAAATTGTTAACAAGCTGGTCATAATGTGTATTTGCTTAAGAAACAATGATTGGTGTTCTGAGGACCATTTTATTAATCATTATGTCACTAATTTCTTATAGCATTAATTTCTTTGAAAGGTGGAATACACTTGCATAAATTCTCCAGCTTACAAACGTGTTATCTGGTGATAATGATTTCCTGAAGAACACAAATAGCCTTTAAGGTACCTCTATGAAATATTATCTGGTTTATTAACTACATAGTCAACTCGGTCTATAAGCATCAAGCTTCCTTCATTTTTACTGAAAAGAAAGGAAAAAACCCCACTCATTATCTTTTAAATATTATGACATTTTTATTAATGATCTATTAAACCAGGTAAGTTTATAAAGAAATAAAAATTCAAAACATATATTTAATGTTCAGACTTTAAACTTTGTACATCATTACAGAATCACAGAATATGCTGAGTTGGAAGGGACCCAAAAGATCACTGAGTCCAACTCCTGGCCCTGCACTGGACCATCTCCAAGAGTCATACCATGTGCCCAGGAGTATTGTCCAAATGTTTCTTGAACTCTGGCAGGTTGGTGCAGTGACCACTGCCCTGGGGAGCCTGTTCCAGTGCCCAACCACCCTCTGGGTGAAGAACCTTTTTCTAATATCCAGCCTAAAGCTCCCCTGACACAACTTCAGGCCGTTCCCTCAGGTCCTGTCACTGGTCACCACAGAGAAGAGAGCAGTGCCTGCCCCTCCTCTTCCCCTCACAAGGAAGCTGTAACTGCAATGAGGGCTCCCCTCAGTCTCCTCCAGGCTGAACAGACCAAGTGACCTCAGCTGCTCCTCACACGGCTTCCCCTCAAGGCCCTTCATCTCCATTGCTTTCCTTTGGACAATGAGTCCTGCCTCTATGGGGTAAGTAAATGCTTTGTTTTAAAAGGAAAGCCCATGGAAATTGCTCAGATGATATAAAACCAGCAGTTTATATAGTTATCAGGCATTGTAACAAAACTCTACAGCTGGGTACTATATGACAATGCAGTGCTGGCTTGTAGCTTCAGTAACTTAGGAGAACCTTTAAAAGACCCTCCTTCTGTAATTTCTTTTTCTTTCAAATAAGACCCTCCTTCTGTAATTTCTTTTTCTTTCAAATTCCATTTGACCCCCTTTCTGCAAAGTGGAACACTGCTCTTTATTTAAACCCCAGACACAGTTTATGCTTGACCATACTTTCATTTTTTAATAAATACCTTTTGTCTGTGGTGTCCTAAAACTTAATTGTATTAAGTAATTTACCCAGCGAGATCCACAAACACCATGTGTTTGTTGCAGACTATCTCACAATGGTAAAATGCATCCCTACTTTCTTCTGAAATGTCCCATGGTTAGGTTTCAAGCACATATTTACATACATGCATCCACGTTTAACCACTTTAAGCCAGTATGTTTTTTTAAACATTGAGCTTTAAGTGCCCAGGAAAGTGCATGCAACAAAAGTTAAAAAAAATTAAATAAATAACTGTCTCTGTGAATGTAACACTATCACATCCAGGTCAGATGATACAGATGGTATGTATAAATGCCAACACTGACACACTGAATCTTAAGGATCACCCTCATTCAGTCCAGAGATGCTTTTTCTCAAGATTACAGGCTTAGTCAATTACTCTGAAATTGCATCTAGGCTTTATTGTGTACAGTCGTTCGGAAATTATGAGCAGGAAGGAAATAAATTGGAAAAAAATGGCACTATTGGTTATATTAAGCTAAAAACACCTTGTTTCAAGTAGCATGTCATTTTGAATGCACTAAGTGTTCAACTACGGTGTTATGAACTTGAGGCAATGCAGGAGAGTGGTATCCCTCTCCAGCACTACCCTTCCATGGAGTAGTATCTCCAGGGAGCCAGAGAATGCTTTTGATTAGATGTTGAGTCAAAAACCCCATCATTTTATATTTACAGTTTTGGTTTGTTTCTTTCAGTAAAGCAACAGAAACATCTGCAGAGAGCTTTTATAGTACATGTGTCAGGAAGGCTGGAGTGACCACGGAAAGGCCATTACCAGGGGCATGGCTGCCCAGCTGGTTCCAGTTCCCAGTGAGACTGGCTGTGTGCCATCATAATGCCATCTGTGCAGAACAGGGTCTGGTACAAGCTGCTGCCTGAAGGCTGGGCTGAGGCAGTACACCCTTGTTCCGTGTGCTGCTACTGCTAAAGAAGTGCTGGCAGGTGAGTCTGGCAGTTCGTATGCCCAGAACTGGAGAGAGGAAACTTCAGCCATCCCAGGCTAAACCAGGAATATGCAGCCTTGGCTTACAGAGGATGCTTTGTGTGTGTGCTTTGGTATGATCAGTGCTGGGCTATAGCACACAAGGTTTGCAGTAAAGTTGTGCCCTACCATGATACTGTTTTGCTGTCTGCATTAGCCTCTCTCTATTTGTGTACTGGCATCAAGTGCTCTTCAACACAAACTTATCAAAATTGATCTCTTCCCCCAGCAAAGTTGCGATTTTGATGAAACTGCAAAGGATGTACTGGAAAGGTTTTGAGCACTTCTTTCTGAATACAAAATACAGACACAGCTGGTGGAGTAGGGACTTACCCTGATGGAGGAAGTTGTACTAATCACAGAAGGGGGTGACACAATTTGCTTGTTAGCCGTAGATGATCCAATATATTTCTACTGAAAGTCTGAGGCAAATGTCTCAAACACAAGTAAATATTTACCACAGCAGTTTCAAAAATACTTGATCACCGCCCTCTTCATAATTAAATTCTGCTGTCTGTATGCTTTACCCTTCCAGCTCACACCCACGAGGTCTGATGTGAAGAGGGGCAATACTCATTACTTCTCACCTATTTTTCTGGAGTATGTGCTGCTCCTTTTCCTACTCCTCCTCAAAGAACAGGATTGTTCGAGAAATGAGCCTCCAATACAGTAAAGAACAGTTATTTCTACTTTAGAAATGAGGATGTGGTCATTTAAGGGAATTAGGTTCTTAGAAACCACATCCGAGGATTAGAAAAAGTCATTGCAGGATTCAGTGGAAGAGCAGTGATCTGCAGGAAGGTCACATGGCTGTATGAGTGTACTGAGCTTAGTCATCCAGCTTCTTGTCTTCCCCATTTGTAAAATACTGCAAAAGGCACTTGAACTCACTTCACTCAGTCAAAATTTTAAGAGAAATAAATGCTCAGGCTTAATTCACAGTTACCTCTTGGAAAATTCAAGTAAATGCTCCATAAGCTTCACATCTTCTGTAATGGGGCAAACCACCCTCTGTGCAGCACTGGGTGAGGTTTTCATCTTAACTCACTTCAGTCAGAAATTAAGCATCTACTTTACTTTAGCCATCGCTGATCAGTGATGGGAGAGAGAGGCATGTCCAGAGGGCAACTCCTCTCTCCTGAACAGGCCTGTTTAGCTAAGTGGACCTTGCAGCACTGCCCGAAGGAGAATCTGAAACAATGTATTTGGACAAGGTGTCTTTATTGCCTTGTGGAAACTACTGTGAGTTTCACTCTTAGGATTTGACTGTAAGGCCCATGTTAGCACTTCAAACCACCTTTTTCTCAGTTTTTCTGAAGAAGACCTATCTCAGGACTGACAGCAAGACAGGAATAAATAAACCTCAAGCAGAACTTCCTTTTCTTGAAATTTTGTTTTGGTTTGCAATTAAATTATTTTCTTGGTAGTAAAACTCATAGCATGAAAATTCACATCCAGACAAATGTGGTGAATGCTTCCTGGCCCCCTAGGGTGCCAAGAACTGGTTTTGGTGTGATGAAAAGGGAGATTCTTTTCATTCTGCCTAAATAATGGACGTAAGTGCTGGAAACTCAAAGCTGTAATATCCTGCTGAAGCTCCTCATAAATAAACTCCAAATAAACAGCAAGTGAGATATAGCCTCCTGCCAGTCAGAAAGCCTCTCATGCTAGAGAATTTATATTACTTTATCATATGTTCAGAAAAACAAGTTTGGATCTTCACTGGATGAAAAACCAAACAAAAAAGAAGCCCACTATGGCATATTAACTACCTTTGGAGTTAAAAGTACACTGTGGAAGTTTTAGCAGCAAACAGGTTACTGTCCCATAAAATCCAAATGCACATTTAAAAAAAAAAAAAAAATCAACCAAACAGAACAGATAATGACAGCTTAGTTTGCTTGACTTTGAGTGGGAAAGAGTAGTTACTGCATTAGATTTTTGTGTTAAATTCTGGTTGTTGGCCATGAACAGTTACCACACATCTATGCTGTAGCCATCTTTACAAAACCTGCATGTTAGTGGACTTCTACAGATTTCTTAAGCTGATGGATACTGAGCTTTCTTTCCAAACCACTGCATATTCTGACCGAGGAGAAATTCTCCAAAGAAGTGTTTCCAGGAGGGAAGAGAATACACTCTTCAGCTTGGTGGTAGTCAGAGCTCAGTTTCGGAATGCTCCCACTCTGCTTGCTTTGCTAATGAAGTTTTTCAGGAGGTCGTGGTCCATTTCTGCAAAGCCTTGAGTTTGAGTAACAACAGTTAAATGGTTTATGCAAAATCTGAAGCAAAATTCTTCCAAGTCCTAGGAACAAATTGAGATAATTTGTAATATGAATGACTGATAAAAAATTATTATTTGTTTCAAAACTGTCATTAGCAGTGAACATACCAGACTGTTCATATTGCTTTTCTGATCTGTTTGATGAGATCACAAACGATAGGGTGAAATTTTTTCATAGAAATTATTCAGTAAACCCCCTTTGAGAAAACAAGAATAGCCAGCTAAATAAAATCAAGAACTCCATCACGTTTACTGAGGTCATTAGAAAAGTTACCAGTAAGTGAAACCATCAATTTTCCCCACATAGAACTACTAGGTCATCAATAACTCCTTTCTTTTCCTTCTTGCCCTGAATTCAGTCCTTTAAAAAGTAGCAGATATTCTAGTCTTGCTGAAAATAAAAGCAAAATACGATGCAGTATTTGATGATGCTCTCTGAACACAAACTGGATGTTAGCATACATGTGTCTTTTGTGGCAAACCTAGGAATTGTATCCCCCATCCACTGGGATTCCTAGATACAAAAAAAGGTCCTGGCTTGTCCTAGTCAGGCTGAAACAAGATGCTCAGATGTTCAGCACGGGTTAAGTACAAGCCATTAAGCCACACAACCACGATTTCATGCAGCGAATTTTGCCCACTCAAACTCCTCACAACAGCGGCAATCCTTCTCTCCGTGCTCTGGGTCAGCCTCCTTAGTTGGTTCCTGTGCAACAGCTTGCTGTGAATCAAAATGAAGCACCTTCTGGAAGCAGAGCTGGAGCCAGCAGCAAGGCAAGTCCAAATTTGCAGTATGATCCACAAGCTATGAACTCCTCAAGGGTTACAGCAAAAAGAGGTCTCTTAACCCATGTCAACTTGATTCTGTGTTAACTACACTAACATTGCAGCCTGGAGATTAATATTACAAAGATACTCAGCACAATACTTGTGCATTTTCCCTTTGAAACCTTTAAGGAATTCCTTAGATTCCATGTTTCAAGTCTATTTCCCCTGTCAAGATGTAGCTAAAGCTTTAACATAAGCACAAAATATCCTTCAAGCAAGAAGGTATAACAAGTATGCACAGGAAGTAAATTGTATCTCTCATCAACAAGTACTGGAAAACTAAGAAAAAGAATGAGAATAGAAGAAGCAACAAAAAACCATAGAGGAAATAAAAAAAAATGTAGAAGATCAAAAACAGTGACAGCTCTAGTTCCAGCAGACCTGAAATGGTACTGCCAGAACCTCAGTTGCTTTAGAGTCAGTGTTTTATGCTAACTGAAATGAACAGCAGCTGCCTCTTCTGGTGCTGATATGAAGAGGATCATAGATGATAAAAAATTGTGGTCACTAATTTTGTAGTTTCAAGAAATACTGTATCTTTATTCTGTTGTATAGAAAATGAATCATCTAAAATTTGCTGTAGTGTGTATTAGAAATATGCTTCAAAATAACTTGTAGCAGCAACTCTTTGTATTTTCTGAGGATAGAACAAAGTATTTTCATTCATTTTAAATCCTAAGACATGCATAGAATAGTAAAGTCAGTCTTCATTTAATTTGCTATGTTAAAGTCATGTGACACAGCACTATAATCTTCCACTTGCAGTGTTCACATTTAACAACAAAAAACCGAATTCTGTGTTTTCAAACCTCCAAAATATTAGGCCTCTTTCATAATTCTTCTTTTAACAGTTTCCTACTGAGATCCTGATACACTGCACATGGTTCTCAAACCAGGAGTTACTATTATTAATGTAGTACAGTGAAAAATCCTGGCTTCGTCCATGATTCCTTAGGCAGAGGATATCCCATGTCTTTGATAACGGAATCTTTGCTGCACTTCCCCAAAGCAGTTCTACCACAGCCCTTTCTGAACTGTGGGTGTAGGGAGGAGGGCAACAACACAGTCCTGAGTTTGGCACATGCTGCAGCCAGAGCAGGGGAACCAATTCATCAGCTGACAATTGTGTAAAATGTTGCATGTTTTGAAGGAGTAAAGCACTGAATCATAGAAGGAAGAGGGGGATAACGTATATTTAGTCATCTAGCCAATCCCTTTTATTGTGTTTCAGCTGTTATAAACTCTGGAACTCTGTCCAAGCTAGTTTTATTACTTCACAATACACCTAAATGTGTCTTTAATTACCCCTTAACTACTTCACCTGGTACAACACAACTGAAAATATTTCTGCTTCAAGGATGTTCAAAACTGTTGAAAAGCTTATAAGAGGAGAAACTCCAGAGTAAAGTTTTAATGACAAGTCACCTGTTAAGAGGACCACATCATTGGGTCATGCCTTCCTGTACAGTCTTCCCTGATATGCTGGGCTTGTACCAGCACAGTACACTGAAAGTACAACTCCTCTTTGCCTCAGTTGTTCATGCCCTCTGTTACTGATACCTTGGTTACAAATGCACTGGCAATCTTATTATCTACTAATCTGCTGTTATCCCCCCTTTCAATTTACAGAACTCACTGACTTCCCGGCCTCCTCTTTGCAACTCCTACACAAATTCATCTCCTCTGGTCAGCATACAGCACTGACTACAGGAACATTTTTAATTCAGTTTTTGTTTCAGTTTCTTCTTCCTATTTGCTTCCTATAGTGGGAAGGTCTAGGTAGATTGATCCACCCTGTTATGCTTCTAGCCTCTCCTCCTTTAAAACTTCATCCTACATTTCACAGCCAGGCAAAGGCAAAAACCCAAGTATTTTTAAAAATAAAAATATTGTAACCAACTACATATTTTGACTCTTCTCATAGATAATCTTCTGTTTGGCTATATCAATTTTATTCTTGTAAAGCAGAAGGAGGCCTTAAAACAAAGATGAGGATTTCTCAAACAACATGTTCATTCATAACAATGTCTCCTAAGTCTAAAATACATAAGCAGACTTTTTGAATAATAAAACCCACCACATCATTATTTCCACAATCAGCATAGCACTAAAAGGTTGAGAAAAGGAATACGTCTTTGAAAGCTTTTGTTTGCAACAAAAAGTGCTTGCAGTGCACTGATAACAAGTTGAGTGCTAGTGACACATTCCAGAGCCAAGCGCAGACCAGATGACAGGATATGGGGAGAGTAATAACAATAGGTAATTTGTTGTATGTCAGCACAATTCACTGTAAACAGTACTGCAAAAGCACTTTATTTAAGCACAAGTGTAAATAAGGAGGGACTTCACAGGTACCAGAATCACTGTACCAGACACTGGCAGACAAAATGATCAGGTGTCGAACTTGAGGAGTGAAAGGCAGTGCAAAATCCAAAGGCAGTGAAAAATTTGCATGCCATGCCATGCCCTGACTTGCCAGGAAGGGCAGATTAAAAACCCTGACTCACAGGTGAAAGCCACAAGGCTGGGAAGAAAACACTACTACCAGATTAGTTGGGGCTTTTTGTTGCTGTTTGTTTTTTCGGGTGGTTTTTTTTTTTTTAATAGTTTAAAAAGGAGAAAACAAACATCTGGGAAGCCGGAAAGGAAAATTACAGTAATCATGACTCATCAATTAAATGCAGCTATGTTTATATTAAGCAGCTTCATTTCTCAGAAAACAACTGCTTCTCTGAAGAGAAATTCTTACCTGAGCTTCATATTTGACAGCGGCAGAAAGAAGAGCAATGGCATTCTCTTCACAGATGCCTTGTTTGATCGTTTGCTGGCAAAGCTTTTTCAATCTGTTTTCTCTATACAGTGTTGCCAAATCTAGCAGCCCTGTGAAAATTCATACAGCTTTAACTGTCCTGGTACAAAACATACTAGTTTCTTTTCAAATTAATCAATTACCATATTATTTTAGGCTGAAATCATTGAAGACTTGTAATATTTTTTCCCCTATGTGATATGTGCATTGTTTAAGGTCCTCTACAGACTTATCAAAAAAGGAACCATTTTATTACTATGTAAGTGTTCTGATTTCTTTTTCACTGTATTGCATCTCATTCTAGGATAATTACTGACTTACATCCTCTTAAATTCATCTAGGGAACAGCTCCCTTTTCATTCATGATCAAATCACCACAGATACTCACAAAGGAGAGTTTTTGGATGGAATTTGTGCCTTTTTAAGGGAAAAAATGGTTCTTAATGAGAGAAATGATGAGTCCTTATTGAACATTTTGCATCTTTGATCTCACTACTCATTCTCCTTGGGCATGTTTTCTGCTATTGCATCCCTTCTTCCTGACACATGCCAAAGTCCTTGACAAAGTCAAGATTTAAGTCCTAATAAAACAGAAATTAACAAGCCCTGCTTTTCTCACCCTATTATGACACACAGCTTGAACTTTTCAGAAACAGTAACCTAGAGTTATTTCCATTTATGCCAAATACCTATTGCATCTTCAGGAGGGAGCCTAATGTTGTCTGTGTACAGGTATTCCAGGAAGGCTCGATAAACAGGATAAGAAAATTCACTCATTTCTATAATTTCATCATCGCTATTCAGTGTGGAGCGAAAATGTTCACACCTACAAAACATGAACAGAAATTGCACACTGTAAAGAATTAAGCTTGAAAGATGTTGGTAAAGAAGATGGTAAAGAAGTTGGTAAAAAAAAAAAGGCAAGAAGTTGGTAAAAAAAATAAATCAGTCATAACAGACAAAATACACAAGCATAAACTCTAGCTACATGATTTCTTGGTATGAACATGTTAATTTCTTTAAGCCTTATAAGGCTTATAAGCCTAATATATATAATTCAGATTTTTAATTCTGTTATTAATATTTCACAGTAGGCTCCATTTCTACTTATAATATCTACAAGGATGACCCATGTGCTTTTTATGCCATTTTATTAAATACATTATACATTAACTATGAATTTTATTACCTGGCTCATAACAGATAAGAGATTAATTTAGACAATTCTGAGATTTGACCCTGATTTCTCCAACAGAAGCTAATGAAGAGGGAAATTATTAACACTTTTAGATATCATTTAGTCCAGAGTCCATACACAATTTAGCATTAGACATTATATTCAAGGCTTACATTATTTGAAGACACTCTCAGATTTTTCACCACCTTTCTCTTCTAAGTCTGAATACTTTTGTGACAGATACAAACAAGGACAAAGCCCTGCCTTTGATAGGTGTAATCTGCAATGTACAGTTCACAGTATTTTACAATGCACTGTAACTTACTGTTCCTTAAAAAAACCATTCTAATACGTGCATTGCTTTCAAAATTTTTTGTTGAGGTAAATGAACATCTCTGATAACCTCTCCTATAACAACCACAATTTAATCGGACTTTTTTATACTACACTAATTTATAACTCTCTGCATCTGAATTTTCTCTTCTTTTACGAAAACTTTTCTATAAAAAGCAGGATGGTTTTCTTTTAGTATCCCTGGGACAGAACTACAACAAAGAGAGTATCACTTAAGTATAAATAAAAAATAATTATTTAACTTGTCAATTAACTTCTTCACATTTGATTTTACTGGTTATTGAAAGAAATTATTTTCTTAGTATTTTGAGATTTCTAATAAAATAAAAGGAACCTCAAGTCAAAATCATAAAGAAATAAGAAGTCATTATCTAGCTTCTGGCATGTCTTTTACCACATTCTGGCATTGGGAGAGGCAGACCAAACCCCACTGTTTGGCTTCCCAGGGCCTCATGTTAAGTAGTGGTGACCATGCTATCCATCCAGCGTGGAACAGGCCTTGGGAATAGTCTGTTGCTCCAATGGCACCACACGGAAGTCAGAGAGTAGGTGGTGCACATTGCTCCCTTAAAGATTAATAAGTAAATAAATAAAAATTGGTTAGTACACATCCTCTGGTCTGCAAAGTATCTTGGAGTGACTCATCCTTTGGAGTGTCTGTCTCCCTCTCACTATCTCTCAGTGGAGACAGACCAGACACCTAATTTTGGCTGGCTAAAAGCAGGGCTGATGAATCCCACCCACACACTCATATGTATCTGTTTCTGTGGCTTGGGCTGCCTCTCACTGAGCGGGGCATTCCCTGCCATTTCGCCTCCATCGCAAGCCAATAACCACCAACAGACGGATCTAGTTCAAGAATAGGAATAGAACAACAAGGAAAAAATTCCTCTCAAATAGTAAAGAAATGATTGGATATTGAAGAGGAACTTTACCAGCACTGCATTCATGACAATGCTCTGAACAGGCCAAATGTTGCAAAATACCATTTTAAATACATTATCCTCTGATCCAGTTCCATCTGAGACTTAAAGAAAATATTAATTTTACAGACTGTGCCTGATGCTTTATTATTCCTCCATATTATTTTGATAATGCCATGTATTTAAATTCATTTTAGAATTAGACACATCTCCTTCACAGAATGCCATATAGTCTGAGAAAAGTAGAGCAAGAAAAAGGAAATAAGGAAAAGTTACATATAGTCAGATTATTACGCAAAAGAAACTCAGATTAGCCGAGGTATCTGATGGAGAACACATGGCATTCCAAACAAAGTGGGTGGACTACAGGCATGAGTGTAATGTACAAGCAATGAATCCAGTAAAGGGAAGAAAACAGTAATTGGAGTAGTAAGAGGAGAGCAGAAAAGACTAAAAAAAGGACAGGCAAGAATTGACAGGGAATTTTAATTTTATGTAGTAATATACAAGAAATCACTAACAGGGCTCAGGAGCAAAGGTAGGAACATAAAAGTGGTGATAAGCCAGATGAGATAACCAAGCATTTTGAGAAAGAATATAGCATAGAGAAAAAAATATTGCAACACTGAGGAGGACGAAGCAGAAGCAATCAGCAAGGCAGAAGAGATCTAAAGCATTGTTTCTAGCATATCCCAGCAGAGACTGTTTCAACAGTAGCAACCTAATCTCTGCATGTTTATAGCAACGTGATTACTCTGTAGATCTGTGTGTGTCAAGTATCACTGTAAAGCTGTAAAACCAGAAGAGTAGCCATTTTAAAAGTCAGACTGTTTGAGACAAGTAGAATAAGAAATTTGATAAAAAAGGGGGAATAAAAGATAATCTGAACAGCACCTACAGAAACTGTTGAAACAACTGAAGGATCCCGTGGAAGGAAAGAAAGGCAAGAATAAACACAAAACCCTCAAATCATTTCAGTGGAGGAAGCCGAGCATATCAAGGAAGAAAAACTGATTCAAACTCCTGAGAAGACAGCAGAAGGAAGTGAGCCTTTTCCTCAGTAGAAAAAGGTTATTGGAAATCAAGGTCAAGGCCACTTAGGTAGCACAGAGGATAAATGTCAGATGGAGGGAAGTGATGAAAAGGCTGGTAGTAAACCAGCATGTTTGATAATCACAAGGAGCGACAAAATGAGAAAAAAAGACTAACAGTGAAAGATAGCAGATGAATCCCACAGCTCAAAGAAAAGGGAGTTTGTAAAAATAAGTCAAGAATATTTTGCAGTAATTACTCAGCACAGTGGACTATGCTACACAGTTTAGTTTATATAGTTAATACAGTTTGTGCCTTACCTAATTTTGAGAAGAACTTTATGAACATGAATGTATTTTCCATCCACTAGAAACTTCAGGTCTGCAGTTTCAGGGTTGTCAAATTCCTTTTTTAGTGACTGGGCCACTGTTAGGTGGTCATCAGGCTCTAGAATAAAAAGGGGACTTAATAGTAAGTAGTAAGCAATACAAGTATCTCCCATGACAATATCACGGGTATCTGTCAGGAGTTAATACTTTAAATAAATATGACATCTCCTTAAGGCCAGTAAAAAAACCCAGCAGATGATGTGTTCTCTATGAGTCCCAGAAAGGCAAAGAAAGGGCAGCTCTTTTCAGTCCTTACTAGTTTCCTACTCCAAGTAACCATCTCTATTAAAAGGCCTATAAGTTCCATTCCTCTAACTCATCTATATAATGCCAGAAAAAAAACTTAACAGTCCCAGGAGTTTACTGCTGCATTTGATAGAAAAATGTTATCAGCCATTACTGAGTAAATTATTCCAAATTAAAAGTGTTACTTATTATAAGATACTCAAAAGGTCAATAAAATAATCACAATAAAATTTTCTAAAATGCTCACACAAGGAGACATTATCTTACAACAAAAATAAACATATGCATTGCAGTGAAACTGCCCAGTACAATATCCCTAAAAGTAAATACCAACACTTACAAGTCTATTCAAAAAGAGTAGTTTCCCCTAGATTTAATGGTTTTGGAAGCACGCTGTGTGAGTGTCCACATTTTCCTGTGTGTCTTGTATGTATATCCCACTCAGCATGTGACAGCTCTGAAAAGTCATCCACTGTCTGCATACAAACTTTTACCTCCTGAACTGATCCAAATCTCCATCATATTTGGCAGTATCAGAGAACTATCCTATTTAATACTAGTTAAAAAAAAAAAATCACCAACCCACCCTCCCAAACTTCATTCTTAATCCTGAAAACATTTTGTCTTCTTACTTATATAAATACATATTACAGGTTTATACAGGTCTTGTAAGTCAGTAATTAGTTGTTCTCTATAGAAAATTACATAAATGCTAGGTCCTCTAACCTACCAAACTAGAAATCAAAATAGTATTCTGCAGAAAATGGAAAGACCTTCTCCACAAGCTCTAGAAAAAACTTAGAACATACAAACACACTGTTACACTTGGTTTAGCACAATCATTTTTCATTTCATTTAGAGGATGTCACTTATGTTCAGCTATACCCAATTAGGGCAATATTATCAAAGTGTGGTGGATTACGGGTAAAGTGATTGGAGCGGGTGGGGGAGAGAAATCCAGTGTAGCAACAAAATAAAAAGTCCTTCTGAAACAATGATACTGTAAAATACTCTGTTAGTTCTTATTTTGTACAACAAAATAATTTATTCAGACATCTGCTATTCAAACAAGTAATCATTTTAAGCATTAATGCAAAACTCTTCTTCCAAGTTAAGTGGCAATCTAATGTTCACCAACACATATCTCCAGATGACTTCTACAGCCAGCAGAGGAAAACTGAGTAAGATTTTCAGCTTTGAAATTCTTAGAGGGAAAATAGATGCTTTTATTTGTTACAGCAGCTAAGGGGGAGCCAGAGGAAGGAAATGAGGAGGCAGTTCAGACTGACAAGGCACAAAGCCAAGAAAACTCCTTAACAGTCAGTGCTAAGAACTGCATTAGAAATGTTAGAACTGCCACAAACAGGGAGTGGATGGGAATGCCTGGGTGTGGAAGCACCAGAATAAAACAGACAGAGAAGGACTGTAAGCATGGCAGAAGTCCATGGCACCTAGTTCAGCAGATTTAAGATCCTAGGATGCAGCTGCCTGAGGATTCTCAGCACGCATAGATCAGATGACAAACAACAGTGAGTCAGTCCTGACAACTTGCCAAGGGGGGACCAGATGAAGAAGTTAGTCATTCTCAGCTCCCAGAGCATCCAAAAAGGCACATCCAACACCAGCAAAGAGTCACCTAACCAAAAGGAATCCAGAAGACATGACGAAGTCCTGACAGCCAGCATCCTTTATCCTGTGTCATCACAGGGAACCCTCAGACCACCTGAATACACATTTTAGTGCCAGGATGCTGGATAGACCATTCGGCACATATGAGAATGCATGCCACAAATTTGAAAGTGCATCTGAACCTAGTTTTTTTAAAAGTAAAAGAACCTTTTCCTCCTGTAAGGTTTCACCTCATGCTTCAGTGTTGTAGCGTTATTTCCAAAGCGACCAAGAGGTCAAGGTCAAAAAAAAAAAACAAAACACAAAAAACAGGGAGCTGCTACAGTTAAAAATTACTCCCAAGGTGCCATACAGCAACACAAGAGCAATTACGAAGGCAGTACAGAAGTGGGATGAAGCATGATGGGCTCAGTACAGTTCAAATTACAAACTAACAAATTGCTGCATTCTAGCTTTTAGCTTAAGCTCCCAGATGACACCCACAGACAACCTAATCTTTGATTAGGGCAGCAAAACCAGTAACTTTTTTAGCAACCATTATGGGATTGAACTGTAGCTGAAGAATGAGCTCTCTGTTCGACAACGCTATATACTTAACTCTTTCTAGTCAAGGCCAGCAAGACAGACCTTAATGTTAATCAAATATCTGAGATCCAGCAGCTGGTCTCTTCAGAAGCCCAGGTCATGATTACTTGTCATGAGACTCTAAGTGCTTGTGGCCAACTCTGAAAATGGGAATTTGGGTCCCTCAGTTCTTAGTAGTCTACTTACAGGCATCAAAGAAAGTGTTCCTCTAAGTTCTCCATGGCTTGCTCAAATCTCCAAATTAAAACTTGGCCTCTCCACCCACACCATTGGACAGTAACACACAGAGGTTATATACCGCCACCACCACCCCCCAAACTTAAGGCATTTCCCCATAGAAATGAACCACATCCATAGAACAGACAATTATTTAGCACTGCCATCAGGCTTAAGCAATTTTTTACAATCCCATATTACCATTTACACATACGTAATATGTGATTACGATTATGCTTCCCAGTATAAATTTCTGCAAGAAACTAAGTTTAGGCTTCAACTACACGCAACTGTTTTATGAACTAATGATTCTATTTAGAAGATGTCAGAACAAAAAGATATTTAAGCTCACCTACTGAGAGCAGACGCCACATGACGGCGGGCGTGGCGAAGCAAGCGAACACATCGTCAGTGCAGGCAAAGTGGGTGAGGTGGGGGAAGGTCACGGACTGCCCTCGGCACTGGCCCCACATGAACACCTGCCCACTCTGGGTCTTGGCAGCTGAGGTGTTAGCAGAGTGGCAGGCTGCAATCTCTATAACTCTGAATTTACAAGCAAACAAAAAAATTAGAGAAAGTCGCTCTCATAAGAACAAAATGCAGTAAATACAGTACTGCCTCCTGTCCTTCTCTGGTGCAAAAGGTACTTTTAAGCATGCATGTAAGCAAGAACATTTTCTGATCAGACACAGCAAAATTAAAAGGGCTATCAATGTTTCTTCAAACAGCGTGCTCTCAGAACGCGTCTTTGTGGAAAAGCAACTTGGGAGCGAGCAGACACTGTTGCAGCAGAGCTGTATATCTGCTGCAGCACATGCTCTGCTGACCCCCTTGGCTCCCTCAAGCAAAACTATGATGAGTTTCAGGTCTCTGAATGTCCTCAGTGGTGCTGGGCAGTGAGGTGAGTGGCTGCATTAAGCTGTAGAGAACAAATACTTGGAGAAAATTAAGAAGGAAATGAGGATGCATTTAAAAAAAACCAAACAAAAAAACCCCCAAAAAAACAACAACAACAAAAAAAGAATTTGCATTTTGACTTATAATTGAAAGTTAATGAAAACCCTTTTTTTCTGCTTGCTTATTGGTAACAGTTATAAACTAATAATTTAAATACACTTCTTTTAATTTTTAATACTGAAGTGTTGTTACTCATATAATTATTATTACTTATGTTTACCGGATTTTCATTTTGAAAATTAAAAATTAGGACCAAGCAGCACTTACAGATATTTCTAAGTGTCTTTTAGCTAGGCTATCTCTCTAATCTTAAGGTTGATGTAGGACTTCAAAACTCCCACTGTGTACAACATTACACAATCCACTGTTCTGCAGTCTGAACTATTGCTTGTTTACTTGTTTTCCCAGCTGCCTGGGGAAAATGGCTGGGAAGCAACTTGTTTAAAGCTGCATGCACAAATCTTGCAGGCTTTAGTGAGGCAATATTCTCACTGACACTAAGAATGTGTATTCTGGCCAACAAAAGGTAAAGGCAGCATACAGCACTAAAACTTGTACTAAATTATTGTAACATTTTAATTGCTGTGTCTGGGGAAAAAAAAAACAGTTACATTTTAAACAAAAACACAAACACACACAAAGAAATAGCAATGTTCAAGATCAGGCCATGTCTCATCACCAGAGCGGAGATGTCACTTCCTTACAATAATTTACACAGACACAAGCTTAGGAGGGACACCTCACTTGTCTTACTATTCACAACAGAAGGCCAAAATCCAGACCTCAGTCTAGAACAGACTAAGATTTCTGGCCATATACATACATGGTTTTACAACAGAAATAGAAATAACTGCCCTGCTACCAGTCAAGGACTTGAAAATACTTAGCTTGCAAAAATCTAAGCTCAATTTTTAGACAACAATACAAAGAAAAAACTCCTCCTCTTCTCTCTCTCCTGGATTATTAGCCAGATTTAATAGCAGTAACAACACATAAACAATTGCAGATGTTCACTCTTCATTTTTGCTGTGCGCTTGTCAAAAGTAGCATTTAAAAATACAATTTACATTCAGAGACAATAAAACTTTCATCATTGACTTCATAACTACACACCACTGAAGGGAAACTGCAATTAGGGTCTATAAAGTACAGTGTGAGCCGAAGCATAAAATAGCGCATTCAGACTCGGAATATCCAGTTTCTCTTTCACAAGGGTGGTTATGGGGCAGATTCAAGGACTTTCACTGAAAATTCTGTTCACATTGAACAGATGAACCATTGCAAAAAAAATTACAGGCTACTTCTTCCAAAAATAGATTAAAAATACCATAATTTTCTGTAGCTCTTCTGAGAGTATGTCAACTAATGTCTCACTGCAGGACTGTAAGTATTACCTGTCCTTATCCACAACAACTGATGTAGGGTAAGACTGGTTACTTTTATTCCCAGTACCTAACTGGCCATATGAATTGGATCCCCAGGCATATATCTGTCCTTCATCTGTTAGCACTAATGTATGTGCATGGCCACAGGCAACCTACAAGGAATAATAAAGAGAAAAACAATAATCTCATTTTTATGTAACAGTAAGTTAATACAGATAGATACACGTTATGCTATAGGTTAATGCTATTGATACTATACCAGTGTAAAAATTACAAATATAGATAAGTTTATTTAAAAGGAAAGTAGCTTTGACTTTGAGGAAAAAATACACCACTGAGACACCCTGATAGATTATTTTAAGAGCACATTAAAAAAAAAAAAAAAAAAAAAAAGGCTGGAAATTGAGAAAGAAGGAAAGCTACATGACAAATACAAAAAAGATGCAGAAAAATGAAGGTTGTCTTGCACTGACCTTGCTTTATGGGCAACTGTTCCAGTGTGAATAGCTTACCTCTATAAAAAAAGGTGAGGTCTCCCTATCTGGTCCTCTTGTCCCTGACTTCCAGCCACACAAAACTACTCCCTCCCTGTGCCCGCTCTCATGGCCAGGTTAGATGGAGCAACCTGTCCAGTGGAAGGTGTACCTGTCCATAGCAGGGGTGTTGGAACTAGATGACTTTTAAGGTCCCTTATAACCCAGACCATTCTGTGATCCTATGAACTTACATCACTGGAAAAAAACCTCTCACAGTAGGATCTGAGGACCACTGGTGCCCACATAAGGTAAACAACCAGAGCAATCAGCCAGGAAAGAGGGGGATGAGACAAAACTTTGCATCTTGATGGCAGCACACAGCTGTGTGAGCTCAAAACCTCTTGTAGAAACTCACACCCTCCTGCTGAGCTGGTACCTCTCAGGTACCTCACATAAGGTCGCTCAAATATCCACTTTACAATCTACATATGCAGCACATGCCCCACATACAGACAGATACACAGTGGCAACATTAGCAGCAACAGTCTTGCTCTGATTGAGTTAATGTAACTTGGTAAAGCCAGATGGCTATTAGGAACCAATTTACATTGTTCAAAACTAGCGCACATACCCTTATATAATCTGCAAAGCATATATACCACAAGCACATTTAGTCCACTGACATACATGACGCGTGAGATGTGCTTTAAATGAAATAAATCCTTGGTTTATTTACTGATTGGAGGTCTTCAACATGGTACTAATCAATATCAAGCAAATGAAGTGGATGGAAATAGGATGTAAGCCAAACTTACTGAAGCACTCACGCTCTAAATAGGAGAATAAATACAGGGAAACATAATACTCACTTTATTACATTACTCTCCATCAGCAATTGTTACCAGAAAATCTACTGTCCACATCCTAGGCACTGAATGTAAAACTACGTAATGAAATTACTTTCTTTTAAAGAAATCTTTTAAAGAAAAGATCTAAAAAAACCCCTAATTTTCCTGAGCAAATGCAATAAATGTGATCCAAAGTTCAAAACACTCCTGTAAATTTTCACTAACTTCAAAACCACTATTTTCTAACAAACAGTATCCTCTATTTTGCTTAAATCAATTAAAAACTTTCAGTACCAATTCTGTAGTTATTTTAAATATTTCTTACCAGTCAAAAGAATTTATCAGTTTGCTAGTCACACTGATGGCAGCCCAGCTATTTGGTAAAGTGTAATAACCTCCAAAGACCAAGACTAACCATGAAACCGTACCAACTGTTGACCAAAAGCAGTTGGAGACAATTTGTTCACTCCAAACACCAGTTAGTCACTGGGGCTGGACTGCATTTCTAAAACTGAAATTCAGTCTGCAAGACAAACAAAATGCTAAACTGCAGCATTTTTCCAGAAAAGAAGGCAGGAGTTAATGAAGGATAGGATATCCTAGAAAGACTCTTAGGATGCATGTTTTTTTAATTCTGATAAACGGCACTTTAAACAGCAAGAGAAAGGACTATCTACTTCAAATGTAGCCTGTGCCTTGGGACACTTTCAGTGGTTCATAAAGGGTTTGCCACGGAGCATCACACACATACCCGCTGCACACGAATGCCTTGCAAGGCTGCGATTCGGCACGGCGTTGGCTGGTTGCCACTGCTGCCCAGTCCAAGCTGGCCATTCCCATTGTAACCCCAGACATACACCTTAGAACAGAGACAGGGATTTGTAACTGTTTGCTAACATCTCCTTCCTTTGAAAGCAATATAATGACTACTTCAGAATCTGAATAATAATAATTTTCTCAGTCTTTCTCTCCCCACTTTTCGGGATCTGTACTTTACACGTAGATACACAGACAGACACACACATCCACACACCTTTATAAGCGTACATATATACACACATACATGTTTTTCTGCACTGCAAATTCTGGATGTCATTTCTCTTTAAAATACCAACTCATCTAGAATTCTAAACTTCCACATTCATGTTGCTCTTTAAGAGTCAGATTATGTAAGACTACAATATTTTAATAAGAAGAACAGAAAATAAGTGATTCATATGCCTGCCTGCCAGCAGAGAGCAAATTCAGCATAATACTTCCCTTTTTAACAGAGCTAATTTCTCATTCCAAAATCCTCTGGCAGAAAAGAAGACACACTAAAACAAGTATAAACTGGAAGCTAGGCACAACAGTTTGAGTAGGCAGCTTTACGCTAAACATAAAAAGAAGGGAAAATACTGAGCTCTAATAATTTCAGTGACTTACTTATTGCAAACAGTCAATAGCTACTTAAACTGAAATGCTTGGAGCAATGGAGCTTGAGAGGATGTAGACTGTTCAAAATCTTAAGTTCACATGAACCAAAAAAACAGTAACTTTACAACCTCTTTGTATTTTTGCAAGGAGGATAAAGAAGTATGAGAGAGATGCAAGGGGTACTGCACTATAACAAATACATGCAATATACTTTTATTTCCTTTGTTTTCTCTTGAGATAAGGTGTGTGCATACGAGCACTGAAAATTAAAATAACATTCACTGACAATGTATAAATCAGCACCTTAATTTTTACTAGAATATAAATATCAGCTCTAAAAATCAGTAAATCAGTGATAAAAACGTAGTTACTTTTAAATCCAAGAAAATGCAACTGGCATGAAATGCTAACTATACATATATATATATTCAATATGACTTAATCCCAGAATGTATAAAAATCTGACCTTCACAATGCTATTTTTACTTTAGAACTGTATTTTCAATTAAACTCGAAATTTTACACTTGAACTCCTACAGCTCAAACCCAACTGCAATAGCTGATACAAAGCTGCTAAATTGTATGAGAAATTACAGAAACTGAAAAGCCTTAAACCAAACATCAGTGAACAATTTCACCTGTTTCACTCTACCTCCTCTCTAAAGAAGAAACCACAACCAGCACGGATAGGAAGGTGTGTTTAAGTATGTTGGAATGTGCAGGACAATTCATGATAAAGGTTTTTAGGAGCAGTATAAGCAGATAGACTTGAGTGAGTCTGGAAAGGTATACTTTTCTGAGAAGTAGCTCATTACTACCAGGCTCAAAATTATCTACATGCCAAACTATTACATAAAATAAAATTCAGCTCAAAAATTCACTTCAAATTTCTTACCTCTCCATTTTCCACCACAGCCATGGAACACATCTGTCCACAAGCTATGTTAACTACTATTTTATTTTGTAGGCAGCTGGTAACCCTTCGAGGAATTGGTTGATTAGCTGTTGAACCAGATCCAACCTGGCCTGAGTTATTATAACCCCATGTGTATACCTGTTGCAAGAGAAATGTCATAAAAGACAGGTATATAATGTACAGTTTGAAGTACATATTAAGAGAGAAAAAAACAATATGCGTAAAAAATGATATCTTAAGTTCAAGTGGATGTATTCTAATGCTAGGAAGTTACTAGGGAGATACACAGGTTTACAACTGAATTGTTTCTAACAAAAACATGCCAACCTAAATATTTATATATCCCATTCTTTTACGTTACTCCACTCAAAGGTAAGAGGCAACATGACAGCTGCATTAATGCTGGAATAATCCATTTCTAGTTTTCCTGAACCCAAAGTGGAATGACTGACTGGCACAAATGGCACCTCCAAGTAAATGATGGGAAACTTTTTACTTTGGCAGGTAGAATTCCTTAGATTAATGTAATTTACATTAAAGTCAGCTTTAATGCCATTAAGCATTTATAGTAGAAGGCAACACAGGAAGAAACTGGCTTCCTTCTACAAAGAAATCATAACTTGGTATTACAAGCAGATGTGGCACAAAAATCAATATTCCCCATGCACTTCAAAGCCACTACAAACTAACAGGCTTCAACTTTTATCAAACATTCGTGTTGCATCAGCACTGTGAAGACAGCAAAAAGCAAGCTCTAATGCTCTAGGTGCAGAATGTTTTCCTGTCTCTCACATATGTGAGTTTCATTACGAGAAAATAGGTATTTACTCCTGCTATTCTCACCTCTCCATCAGATGTTAACACCATAGAATGATGAGAGCCACAGGCAACTTCAATAACTTTCTTGTTCACCAAGTTAGTAGAGACTTGACAGGGAACGAAGCCATGATTTGTTGTACCATTGCCCAACTGACTATAAGCATTGTGACCCCATGTATACACTTCTCCTTCTACAATAAAAATGTAAAGAGCTGGTTTAAAAATCTCTACTTTTCCAGTAAGTACACAACATAAAACTACAAATTGAAAAGTCAAATTCAATAACAATACACATATTTAAGTGTATAAATATATATATATGGCCTTTGGGGCTCTTCAGCCCATGGGCAATACCAATGCTACCTTCACATAGTGTCAAACACAAATCCAAAAGGATAGTATCACCATAATCATAGTAAAGGAAAACGTTATTACAAGAAAAGGGGTGGTGCAATGCAGAAAAGATAAGGATGAAATGACAGTCCCCATTTCAATTTCTTTGTTACTGACAGTCAAAGTTTCTTGTCTATGCCTTGGCACTGTTTCCCACTTTGGAAAATTCAAATAACAAGCTTACAATATGCATGAGGATGCTTGTAAGAAAAACCTATTACTACTTATTAATAAAAATTATATTATTTACTTATTTAAACATACTATTCATGTCCTGTATTTTGAAAAACACGCTAGTAAAATTAAGACTGCAAGAAATGTCTGACTGTGTTAGACCAATAGCTTCCTCAGTGCAAAATTCTGTCTTCAACTGGCAATAACAAAAAAAGCTCCTGTTTAAGGGAAACACAAGCTTGGTCACTTTTTGCAGTTCCTAAGCATTGACAATCACTAGAGTACAGATATTACAAGATACTTCCAATTATCTTCACTGTACATATATTAGTCTCTTATCTATGAATTTAACATCTTTTCATACTCACTTTCCTTCATCTGTTTTAAATCAAGTGTCCTCTAGTTACAGTAGTGCAGGACTCAATGAATAGCTGTTCCACATTAATCTTGTCTATTATCATAATCATTTTCTTAACCCAAATTATGCCATTATTGCAGGAGAGCTGGGTTTGATATACAACTCCATCAGATTTCTAAGGAGATCATCAAACTCCTTATCCCTAAGATTTCCCTCAGAACTATAAAAGCAAAATATGCTACACTAAACCAATATTTCTCCATAATAACTGTTTAAATCTAATCACTTTATCCTGTCAAAAGTCAACAACATTTTCTTTGTTTGACCAACATGTGAATACAAATTTCAGTGAAAAAGCCACACAGAAACATACTGGAAATGACAATAATTCTGAAATGACAATACTGAATGGAAGTTATTCAT
>JAWWES010000001.1:53212665-53235717 GCA_035583135.1 Lophotriccus pileatus | reverse complement strand
TCTAATCTAGACTACTCAAAAACATTTCCTCTCATTAATGTAGAAAGAGAGACAAATCTGAATATCATCAGTCAGGCTCTAACAGAACCTCACTGGGAACACAATATTAATAATTTGTCTTTGACAATAATGTACTTAATTATGAGCAGAGGGGCCACTACCATGATGTGGATAATAGCGTCAATGCAGGAAACAAAAGGCTGGGAGGCAATATAACAGATTTTTAAAGCACATCCAAAAGTAGGTACTGGAGAGAAAAGATGCATTTTAGCTAAAGGACAGTGTTGGCACAAGAACATATGGGCATAATAGAGCCACTGATGCATTTCAAAAGCAATCAGAAGTTCCAAACTTAACTGAAAAGTGAAAAAAAAACCATCCCAAAGTAGTTACAAGATCAAAGTAGAGCTTGAAAAAAGAGCTTTTGAAAATAACAAGCTATGAACAAAGCTACCTGACATGTGAAATGTCACCAATGAAAATGTGTTGGACTTAACAGCCCAGAACACCTTCTGCAGTTCTCTCTCTCTGTTACCAGTACAGACCTTTCGCACCTGCTGAATGAATTAAAGTGGACTATCAGAAAAAACAATATTCAGATCATACTTTACCTTCGGTAGCAAGAACAACATGAGGGCCACTTCCATAACTCAGACAGGCTATCTTTTTGCCGCATAGGGAATCTAACCTCTTTGGTTCAATAGTACTCTGCGTGTCTCCTGTTCCCAAACACCCACTGCAGTTCATGCCAAGCACGAAAACCTGTTATAAAAGAATCACAGACTTACAATTTAGGTTAGGAACGGAGCCTCCTCCAAAGGTCATTTAGTCCACCCCCCCATGCTCAGCAAAGATCTAAACAGATCAGCTGACTCAAGGACGTGTCCAGTCAATTCTCTAATATCTTCAAGGAAAAAAATCCCACAACCCCTCCAGGATTTAACCCCTCTTATGGTAATTTTTATTTTCTAGTACTGAATCAGAATTTCCCATCTGCCAGGTTATGTCTCATTCTGTCACTATGCACTTGCAAGAAATGTCAAACTCCATTTTCTCCTTATCCTCTGATTGCGGTGGGAAGCCATTAATTTAAACTCAAAATGTTTTAGTAGCAAACAAAATAATCAGACATTCTTGCATGCAACTTTCTCTAGGTATAATATTATAGCACTGGCTTTCAGAATAACTTGATACATAAGTCATTAAACATGCCATGTTCATACACACTCTGGGACAATTACCTCATCATTTTCTGTTGCATACAACACTTCATTACCAGCACTGCCAAATACACAGGCTTGACGAATTAATTTGAGCTCCTCTTGGGAACAGAGAGAAAAAATTGGCCATTTCCCAACATCCAGCATCTTCAGGGCTGACAATAATGTTGCCTCCAAGACCTGGTATTATAAAAAATGCTATCAAATACCTAGACAGAAAGAAATATATGCTTTTGCACAGTAAAAAATTAGAGAAAAACCACTACCTCATTTTTCAACCACAAATCAGTATTTTAATTCTAGAACAATACTTGAAAGGAAGATATTAAAATAAATAAACAAAATATATCATGATGTAGAAAGAAGGGATCTATATTCATAGAGAAAAGTACCATATATGAAGTTAAATGGAGAGGTCATAGTGTCATTATATTCCTACAACAAAACTGCTAGCTTATAGAATTCAATGTACAGGATTCTAATATAAAATGTAAAGTATATATTCAAAACTTGAAATTTGTGTTTTTTCCCTCTGGGGTTAAAATTACTATTAAAAGAAGAAACCAGAAAAAAAGTCTGCCCAAGAATATACTTATCTTTGAAAAATATACACATTTGTTTTCATGCACTGAAAATAGAAACTTGACAAAGGAAAAAGTTTCTCAAGTTTTTGCCTTTACTTCCAAAATTTGCATCTGTGTTTCGACAAGTATCGAGTCTTTGGGAGCTTCCTAAGAATATTTACATTTTAGGAAAGTAGACTTTTAATAAAATAAAAAAGATAATTGAACATTTTCCAGCTTTATCCAAGGACAGATTATAAGTCTACAGTTAAAGGAAACGAGTAACTGACCTGTTCCAACATTAAAACTAGTCAAGCTAATGTCTGAATCTCATGCAACATTTCTACTGCTTTGGTATAGCATAAAGCAGAAAAATGCTGCAGTATCAAAATTTAACAACAAATTCTGCATGGTGTGTGCATCAAATTTTCTTCACTGAAATTGAAACAGGCTCTCCATGTGACAGAAAAACAACTTTACTTGCCAAATCAGAAGATAAGCAAGAACAATTTTTCCTATAACAGGTATGATGTATTTCACCACATAACAGTGAGGACTGCATCATTAGTTTATTTTAAGCAGACTTTTAAAATTATCTGTTACACCACATAGTTTTTCCTACCTCTGACTGAAACAAAGATGTGAATAAATTCTAGTTTGGAGGCTGAAGCACATTATGTCAGCCATAAGGATATCACTTACTATGAAAATATGCACACAGAAATACAGAGAACATTTGAAACTCAAAATATAAACCCTAAATTAATCCTGAATTAAAAAGAAATTTTTAATTTTAAGGTAACAAATATCATCTAATGATATTCTTTATTATACATTTCTGAGAAGAGGAAAGGAGGATTGGTCATCTTCACAAAAAAAAAAACCAACTTGCGGTTTTGATCACACCAGTTCTTTCTCCATCTCCTCACACCAAATAACTGACCAATTTCAGCCAAATTTGCAAGTGAAAGGGAAGTAAGATTCTGCTGACATAATCCATTTGGCAGCAGTCAGCTGGACAAACAGACATTATGTTATGAAATAAATCAGCGAGCAAGTAGGTCTGAGTTAGTCCTTGCAAATGCTGTCCTCCATGGCACACAGCAGGCTTATCAGAGACGAAGGACCAGAATCCATATGGAATCAGTCTTCATTCATCTGCTGTTTGCAGAATAATTTGTTTTATGTCAAGGGGTTAGCATTAACTCTGCAACCCTCTTAAAATACGTTAATACTGAAAGCATCTCAGACTACTCTTCCAATTGCATCATCAAAATTGCATCCCACTTTTGCTCAAGACTGATGAAGTCTGAGGTTCAAAAGGACAGTCAGGGTGTCCTTCATTTGTACAGATTCCTTTACTGGAATAATATATTGATTTCTTTACAATGTGGGCTCTAAATTTCAAATGCTCAGTGGGTCAGAATCCATTAACTTTAAATAGAAGAGTTTTTTTCTGTAACTTCCTTCTAGAAAGCACTCAAGTCCTACCCTCATAATTAGTAGGTTAAAAACCCCTAAACTGTAGCATTTCTTAACATTAAAATAATGCACTGAAAGAGAAATCCCTAAATAATCTTATAATAAGCAGTCAAGGACATACTTATGATACTGATATTTTTTTAACAAAAGAAATAAAAACTTTATCAGATAAAAATATCCATAATCGAAATCATGTCTCTTGAATTGTTAGTTATATTCAACTCAGTAAGAGTTACTCTTTCACCTTTCAGTACTTTCTCCCCTAACACACTTCTCCACTATATTTAGTTTCAAGAAAATGAAAAATAGCTTGAACTATCAGCCTGCCAATATTTATATCCCACTTATGATCCGTTTCCTCATTATATCATATCAAGTCATGAAAGGCAGAATTAGGTCTGACTCTTAGGACACAGACCTGAATCATACGAATACATTGTTCTTCTAATATTTTGTGGGTCACTTAAGCAAGATTTCTTTTTCCAGTATCCTTTCTTCTACCTATAGCTTTTGTTTTCTGTCTATCTTGAAAGCTACTAGCATTTACTAAACTATTGCTAAATGGAACCAAGATTCTTCGTTTTGAGCAGAGCAGTACAGAACTCTCAACATAAATTCACACTCTGACCTTGGCACTGACTCCTTGAGGAGGAGGTTCATCCTCCATATGGATTTGCTCTTGTGTCCCCCTGCAGAGAGAGAACTGTGGTTAAAATCACCATATCGTATTGCTGCAAAACTACATTATGAAACTATACACGCTTAATATTAAGACAGAATTATTTGATTCTGTGGGGTGAGAAAACAAGTAAAATAAAGCTCACTCAGTTCTGCTTTTATATTCAACTGTACAACTATCAGTTAGACAGACTCCGCACTTCTGTCTTCTTACATAAAACATTAATTCTTGGACAAAACAGGTTTTCTAAAACAAGTAGTAGAACTAATCATTCTGTGATTGGAAAGAATTATGCTTTATGAACACAATACTCCAATGTCTTTTTATTGCAGTAAAAATAAATTGAGAACCTTGCTGACATAATTCTTCAAGACGTTTCTTTCTGCAAAGAAAAAGCACACCAGCCAGAGGATTCCATTTCTGGCCTAAGCCTTCAAATGCTTTTATTCCAGTTACATTCTGAAAACCAATGTTAGAAAAGTATTTGGGTCTTTTCAGGTTTACTGAGAGTTGTTAATGTATTCATTCTACTTCAGAAAATATTGCCAGAAAATACTGATTTAAAATTACGTGTCTGTAAAATTCTGACTACAGGCAAAGTAACATCCAACAAAACAGCTACCAATTTAATGACTTACTTTCCAGAGGAATACCATGCTAAAAGAAATATCAAATGCAGCTGCATAAAATGACCTAACTTACTTCTCAACATGTTTCTTATGTAAGACTTCATGCCATAAGACCTAAGCCAAGGGCATAAAATACATGAAATTCATATGGCTTAAGTATTATAAATGTTAATGATTTAACAAATTAAGTGAATAAACAAAAAAAATTATTTACTTAAAACTAATAAAACTCCAAATAATTGCTGCAGCTTAGCTATACTGAATATGCACACTGTTAAGCTTACTCTTTAACAAAACCCACAAATCTACATACACATAGTGTATTTTATACACTTAGTTTGGACATTAAATGATAAATCCAGCTCATGTGTGGAAGTCCAGCTACTCTCTTGTCCATGTTGACTTTGAGCTTAAGGTTCAAACATGCAACCAAACTGAAATAATTTGAAGCTAAGTTATATTCCCTTTCAACTAGAGAAGACTAAAGGGCTGATAAAGCTGCCTACACGTTAGCACCTACTGCTATTTGAGATAACCTTGGGGATCCCTGACACCAAACAGTGCTGGCAGATATGATACAGGACCTATAGGGTATCTGTGCCAAGCTGGAACAGCAGCTAAGAATTAAATGGCACCAGGCAGTTATACATGTGCAGCTGGGCAGAGCCCTGAATAAACACGGAGAGCCATTTATCATGCTTTGCAACTTCATGGAAACAGGGTAACCTGTTCAGCTCTTCCAGTTAAGCCATTTGTTTATTTTCTTTTTTTTTCTTCAACGTACTTACTTGCACAAGAATTTGCATACATTATCTCTACTTAAATTAGAAACAACTCACCTAATCAAGGCCTTGAGCATGAGCACAGCCTGAGCAGGACTGTACCCCTGAACTGAAGTTCTGAAACATTTAATTTCAAGTATGTGAGTAGTTCTACTGTGTAACTGATTATCAAGGCTATTCAATATTTTGCAGTATCAATTTCCAGCACTGCCTAGCAATGCTGATATGGCACCCACTTCTTGGCTAACCTTAGCCTACACCCAGCCCCCAAGGAAATAATTATTAACAATTAATTTTCTAATTTAAATAAATGCAGAATTCCACATTTTCTTCCTCAGGCCATTTGATACATAACTGATATCCATGATTTTTCCATTTCTAATATTTCCCTTCAATTGCATCTGTTCAGACAAAAGCATGGTTTGACTTTAAAAGCAGTTTGTTGGTATAAAGAAAGACATGTTAGGGTCTAATCACCTCAGTTACCTAACAAAAGTTCACTTTTTTTGCTCCAGTTCACTACTTTTCAGTCCCCACAGACATGCTGACAGTTTTGCCCTGACTTCTGAGGACCAAAGATCAGTTACATGTCCTCACAACTCAAAAGTTATGTTTTGTCTTCTCTAGAAGTAAGAGAAAATTACCCTGCAACTCCATTTTCAGTTTGCTCTGCAAACATTCTGAGCAACCCCACAGGACTACATGGGGTGACTCAAATCATACCAATTTATTATTTTATTCGAATGTATTCTAATACAAGTATGTACTGATTGCCACATGTCTGCATAAGCAAAGGTGATTTTTCTAAAAAGCTGTAATTGATTTAAGAATACATATTCACCCTGGGATCCCAAAAATAAAGACAGGCAAAAAAATAATACTATTAAGCCTGTCTAAGTATAATTCTTATCTGTTTATCTTTAAAATACTAGTGATGATTCATATTTGCCTACCTGTAAGAATTTTCCCTCCACAAAAGTAACCATTGTATATGCAGAGTGAAACACAGAAAAAATAGTATTTTCATCAAAAACGAAGAGAAAAACCTGTATATTTGAGTAAATCAGGTAGAGAAGGAAAACATATCGTAGCTATTTCAGACAAGTTATTGGGTTAGTTCATCTGCTAAATCTTACAATATTCACATAATTGCTAAGAAACCTTACTTTAAAATAGCTAGCTACTACATCTAAAGAAAAAATGTTGTTTACTTTAGAAAGTAAAAGGGTAAGCAAAAAAGATTTCCCATGTATTAAAACTTTATATAATTTTCACTAGCTGCACTCCCTCAAAAAAAATTCTAAAGTGCAGATCTAAAGGAAAAAACATCATTACTGTAAACATCCATTTCTTGAGGAAGTACACAGCATTTTGATACAAAAATATTTATATCAAAATTTCACAAATCTCTTATCTGGAATCCAAGAGCAATTAAGAATCTGGACAGCATACTCTGGCAGTCTGAGTTTAGGTCTTGGAACCTGAAAGTTCTGACCCTCGTTTCAGTCCAGCCAGGATAGGTCTTTTGGTAAAGCACAACAAGCTTCTGCAGTACAGATAAGACTGAGTTAAGGAACATAAATACTAATTCTAACAGCCAAGCTCTATTAGCAGTCCAAGACCATTTAACCCTAAATATTTAAACAGGGTCACTGACTCATTAGAATGTAAACATTCTTGCAGATTCTCTCTCTAGGAACTTGGCAAGCAAACAAAAATTTTGAGAACTCCACTTAGTATTTCCTCCCACTTAACTTGAGCATTTATGCATCTCGTCTGCCAAATCAAAGGTCTGTCTGCAGCTTCTTCCCCAAGGACTCTAACCACAGGCCTATGAAAAGGAAAGAGTCACAGAAAAAATGCAACTTGATGAGACTTTTAGGAAAGGAACCTAACTTTCTCTATTCCTGATTTCTCAGCAGTTTCCTACTGGAGTAGTCATGACATGATGCTACCTTGTCCAAGCAATTTTGCAGGAGAGATAAGACCAGTAATATTGACAACATGTTCTCTAATTGAACAGGTTGCATTCCTTTTTAGGAAGAATATTTTTAAAACTATCTTCCTTTTTCATGTGCATGGTGTGACTCTTGGGGATGATGCTGTGCAGGGCTAAGGTCTGGACTCGATGTGGGTCCCTTCCAACTCAGCATATTCTGTGATTCTCTGTGAAATGTCACTACTTCACCCAGTGCTGACAGTAAATTAGCAGAACTCAGTTTGTCATTCATTCCTCCACTGATCCAGCATTTTCCATAACCAAGAAATTGCAGACCTTGAGAAACAGTGACTGGTTGTTTGAAAAAAACTGCTGACTCCAACTAAAGCATAATCTTCTCTCCTTCCCTTCTTGCTTCATGACACCAGACTGTGAATTCTTGGCCCTGGATGCAAGTTCCACTGTCTGCCTACTAATTGCAAGAGCAAGTCTATGTGCAGTTTAGAGGATAGATCCAAGAAACTCTTAAAGCCAGGAATATTTAGTCTAAGAGACTGACATCCTTGACATTGCAAGGTAGGCAACTGTCAGAGAACTTTGTAATTAAAATTATTTAAGATAAAACAGCTTTATTGTCTCGATCTCCAGAGGCAAAACTTTAGTCAGAAACATCTTGTCAGGCACCACCTCTCTTTTGGCATGACATCCAGTTCCACCTGTTGGCTCCAGGGATGGACCTCCAGCCTGACCCTACTGAAGTTTTCAGAGGTTCACCTACATGCAGTACACTGTATTGGAGCTGGATGATTGAAACCTATTTGCAAAGCCCTTCTTTCCAGTATCATCACCACTCCCAAACAAAAATTGGTTGCCATGAATACAAGCAGTGAAGCACAAGACGTAAGCAACACACAAAAGAAACATGGGCACATGAAAAGCAAGGAAGATAGTGGGAATACTGTTCTGTTACCCACATTTAGCAACATCCTTGAACAGAGGTTCAACACCATTGCAATGAAGAGCAAATACATCAGCGAAAAAATATTTTGAAAGAAGTGAAAAAATGGGATAGAAAACAGAGGGCATGATTTTTCAACTTTCCAATCGTTTAAAAATAAGTGCTAGGGTCTGGTGTGAAATTTCTGCCCTAAATGACAAAATTGCTTTGAAAAATCATACATAGATTCCTGGGGACACCATCTACTCAACTCCAAAAAATTTAACCTTGGGATTTTGGATTAGCAAGACAATTTGTCTAATTTGATTTTTATAAAGTCATCTAGGACTATTGAAAGTCCTATATGATGGTAAGACAAGTGCTCATATTAAGTTTCTTTATTTTTCTCATTACTATTCCAACTACTTTTTCCACTTTAGAACTGTTTATCACCATCACTGATGTAGAATGGTGGATTATTTACCAGCCAGCAACAAGAGTGGAAGTGACTGAAAAAAATCATCATCACCCACAAGAAGGAAAATCTTTACAGCAGAAGAAAAAAATAATCTTGTCTTGTTAAATAATCAAATATTCTGTCAGACAGTCTCTTGAGAACAGGATGTCATTCCTGCATCTAAATCTAACCTCATGTAGTCTAATTTAACCTAAATATAACCTGAGATGCTAAAGAAAAACATGTGTTCACAATTTTGATGTGGCCAATCCAAGATTTTCAGAAAGAACTTTTCAAGTTAATTTTCTCTTTGCTGAATTGTTAGCTAAACTCTAAACACACTACAGTTCCTGCAATCTGTACATGCACCAAACATAACAAAATACAACTGATACAACTGCTGGCTCTTGCCTATTTTAAATGCTACATAAAATTTTATTTACCATACAATTGATTTGGTAGAATTGAAAACATTGATTTTGATTTTCCAACATGAAAGTTCAAGGAACCAGTTTTAGGGGAAAAAAATTATTTCAAAGACTTGATTTTAAAAGAAATTTATTAAAAATACTGACCATGTAACAGAACAATTCAAAATAATGTAGTAAATATGTGAAAGAAGCAGCTATTATTTTTTAAATAAAGTTAAAAAATCGTAGTACAGAAACTATTAAAGTTTTAGGAACTTAAGAAACACTAACAGGTCATGCAGTTGTTCAGGATAAATCATATACAAACTTCAGATATCAGGTGCCATTGCACCTGCACGCGGAAGCCTGACTGAATATCAGTTCAATGCCATAGGAACTGCATGCCTGGGAAGATCCCTTCTGTTACCATGTAATCACAGATACTATATTGCATTAACAGAAAAAAAGCATGCAAATACACACATTTTGTTATGCCCCCTTTAAGTAGATCTGACTTAGCCTAAATTTTTCCCAGCCTGCAGTTACCTAAATCAGCCAAATGCGGAGCCATACGTCAGGTCTAGATGTCCTCTGACCTACAGTCTGTTCTAGTTGTTTAAGAAGAAATACTGACAGTTTCTACAGCTCTAACCTTTAATCCCCTCCTTAGATGTCCACAGAAGGTCATTCTATCCTCAGACTAAATGCTTTAATTTATAAAATATATCTTCTTAAACACTCTAAACCTTAATAAAAAACCTCAACATAAGCCTTACTATACCACACCTGGATTTCATCCCTACATTCCTTGTTTACTTCACTTTAGCACAATTTGCACATCAGAGCCTTGGTCCATTACAGTCTCCTGCCTACACCTAAGAAGGCTACATATTGAGTCAGCAAGATCTTTTTCAAGATGATGTCTAGCACAGCTTCAGCATGAATTTGGCTGTAGCATCCCTGTAACACTGGGCACTTGCCAGAGCACTTCCCATGAACCCAGCATGCAACGCCTGGGTGAGTGGGAGGATGGTGAAATCATTCCCTGACACAAAGTCAGAATCTACCTAGGCATATACCCAAAACACACATATGTAGAGGTGTATACATCAAACACATATCTAAACAAAAATTAATCATATATATATATATATATATATATATATAAATGTATACATCACAGGTATTATGTACCCAGAGCTAGGAATTCTGATAGTTTAAATTTTTATAGTTATATCTGTCTGCATACAAAGATACTGTATGTTAGAGAAGAGAAACAATCTCTCTCTATATATTCTATAAATAGAATGTGTATATGAAGCCCACTTCCTCTACCAGTAAATGACTCTGTAACTGTCCATTTGTGTATTTAACAGTCTTCTGATACTGGAACTGCTGAACTTTAAGTGGCAAGAACATTGGATCAGATATAATACACAGAGGTTTCCCAACTCTTAAAAACAATTAAGAGACGAAATGTTATTCTTTGTGGTATAAGTGTAGGCATCTAATATTAATTCTACCCAGCGGAGTAGCCTCCTCCGAACTGCAACACATCACACACATCATGATGCCACAGTCATTTTATCTCAACTTTATCACTCAGTGGTCTTACTTTTATTATTGCTTTTATCTTACTTCTATCTATTTTAATTACATGACTAAAGAAGCTTTAAAAAACAATTGTCTATAACTAACTGAGAATTACTTATGTCAATTCTCACTGTAGAACCGCACTGTACCTCTTAATTTTTATTTTGCTTAACTATGCTTTTTCTACTCCTTATTCCTAAAATCCTTTTTGAGATGGACAGAAGTTGTTTTCAATAGATCTTTTCTCTTTTTTTGGATATAAATTCCAAACAGATTCTACCTTTGGCACAAACCAGCTCTTTACTACTTCTAGGGCCCTCAGGATTCCTGTGCAAACAACATCACTAATTAATCCTCCTGGTTTTTCAAAGTTTGCCCGTCTAAAATTGAGAATTTCAAACCTGTCTCTGTTTAGTCACCTATGTTATTTCTATTTATTTAAAAATGTCCACGATACAAGATCACAAACTACTAAACCAGCTCTTCCCAGAATTTTTCACACTGCTTACTGAGAGCAAGTCTAAAGCAATTCAGTGCTTATTTGGTAAGGTTACAGCAGCTGTATGTAAGATCAACTGGATCGCTATATGCCCAAATGATGCTGTTATCTGGATCTATTGGTTATTCAGCCTAGAAAAGACTGGGCTCCAGGGAGATCTCACTGTGGCTTTTCAGTACCTAAAGGGGCCTTGTAAAAAATGAGGGAGAGAAACATTTTACAGAGGTAAATAGTGATAGGACAAGGCAGAATGGCTTTAAACTACAAGAGGGCAGAATTAGATAAGATGTTAGGAAGAAATTCTTTACTCAGGGCGTGGTGAGGGCACAAACAGATTGTCAAGAATGTTGTGGGTGCTCCATCCCTGGGAGTGTTCCAGGCCAGGCTTGATGGGGCCCTGGGCAACCTGGTTTAGTGAGTAGCACCCACGGCAGGGGGTGGGAGCTAGATGAACTTTAAGGTCCCTTTGAACCTAAACTATTCTGTGATTCTATGATCTAAGAAAGAAATCCAGTTGTGACATAATTCCTGATAGCATCTCTCAGTAAGTGATAGTCTTATCCAAATCCAACTCCTGTGGTCTATGGTAGACACAATCAAAAGCTCTTAAAATTTTATTTTCTCAAAGCAATGATACATATGCTTTACTCTTTTTTTTATCCACACAATCTCTTCCTGCTACTTTATGGTCCATCACATCATTCACATCCCACATCATTCTTACACACGTATTTCTCATATCTGGACAGTATTATCCCTCCTACCCACATTTAGCAGGGCGATTGATTCTCCACATTTCCTTTACCCCATGGTTGCATTCATATCCTCCAGCACAGAATCACTGAATCATAGAATGGTTTGGCTTGGAAGGGACCTTAAAGATCATCTAGTTCCAATCCCCTGCCACGGGCAGGGGACACCTTCCACTAGACCAGGTTGCTCAGAGCCCCATCCAGCCTGGTCTTCAACACTTCCAGGGATGGGGCACCCACAACATCTCTGGGCCTCACCACCCTTACAGTAAAGAATTTCTTCCTAATATCTAACCTAAATCTACTGTCTTTCAATTTGAGCCCATTCCCCCTCGTGCTGTCACTACATGGTCTTATTAACAGTCCTGCCCCATCTTTTCTGTCAGTTCCCTTCACGTACTGGAAGGACCATCAGTTCAGCCCAAATGGTTTCTGATGGTGCACAAGCACGATTTCCTACAGACCTTACTCCATTCATAACCCGGAGTAAAATCTTTTTACTAACTGTACCTGATATTGGGAATACACCGATAGCATAAATTTCACCTCCACAAGGAAACACGGTTCAATCCGCCCGTCTCCCACACCATTAACGGTCCCTCGTGTCCAAAGTACACTCTCTTTTCCTTAAAACCACAAATGGTCACCAAGCTCAGCTTGTCTAAGGTGCCACCACCACCGCTCCTGTGCACCTGCGGGCATCGGGCACCAGCACCACACAAGAGCAACTGGGATCCGAAGTGGACCACACGCACAGACACACATCCCCCGCCTTCCCCGTTATCGGCCATTTCCAAATCCGGTGCCCGGGAGACGCAGCCCCGGGGAGCGCAGCACCACCCCGGCCCAGCACAGGCAGCGCCCTCCCTCCCGCTGCCCCGCTCCCCACCGACGGCCGCACGGGGAAGCGAAGCACAGGGAAGGGGGTTGGCTCCCCTCCTTCCCTCCCCTTCCCTCCCCGCCGCCCGCCGCGGCTCACCTTCCTTCCCCGCAGGCGGCGGCGGCGGCTCCTCCTCCCCGCCCCAGCGAGCCAAGGGAAGATGCTGCCACGCTCAGGCACCTCCTCACCGCGAAGGCGGGGGAAGAAGGGGAAGGGGAGGGAAGGGGGTTGGCACCTCCCAGGGATCCACCCACTGCAGCAGGAGCTTGGGAAGCCGCCGCCTCTGTCTTCCGAGTCTGGCGGAGGAGGGGTTTCTGTCCCCGTGGCAGAGAGGCTAGCTGGCTGCCTGGGAATGCTGCAGGGGAGGGCAGAACTCCCAAGGCCTTGTCCCTTGTGATAACATGTCTGCCTTAGGAAGACATGGTCAGAGAGAGTACGGTGTCTTGGGAGACGCCACCACTTCCCACTTCAGAACCACAGAACCAGTTAAGTTGAAAAAGACCTCTGAGATCATTGAGTCCAACCCATGACCAAACATCACCATGACAGCTAGACCATGGCACGTCCAGTTTTTCCTTAAACACCTCCAGGGACAGTGACTCACCATCTCCCCCGGCATCCCATTCCAGGCTGTTGCCTGGGCCTAAGTACATGTGGCAACCATGTATGACAACACATGACAACAAACACTGCATGAGACCTGTGGTCAAAGGCTACTGTAGGGGAATGATAAATATCACTGTGCTGCTTCAATGTGCAATCACTTATTTTTTTCACGAAGTGGGTGAATATTAAGTATTCTTCTATTTCTCCTATGGCTTATGCTTAAAATTAAACGCTCCCAAAGAGGATAGACTTCATGAGTTTTCCTAAAAGCAACAACCTGGCTGTTTTACTTGGTTGTGTCTCTTACCTGAGTGTGATAATACCCTGCTATCTTGCTGTGGCAAATATTCACTGAATCACAGAACATGCTGAGTTGGAAGGGATCCACAAGGGCTAAGGAATTAACATCCTATCAAAAACAGAATTCCTTTAGCATTTAGGGAAGGTAATTTTTTTTTTTTTTTTTTTTTTTTTTTTTTTTTTTTTTTTTTTTTTTTTTTTTTTGCGGGAATGACACCCTCATAAAAATTTCTTGACATTTTAAAGATTGATATACTTGGATGCAAACCTTTGGCTGTCCAAAAATTAGATTTGTGTAAGTAAAAGTAAAGTAGCAAAACCCTGTCCTTATAGTTACCAAAGGAATAGAAACTCCATACATGTATGTTCTCCCTACTTGCTAGGTTGTGTGAGAGTCTCAGTCAGTAGGCTACACCTGCCTTGCATCCCATTCCTCACCTATATAATGCATGATATGCGTGTAGTGCTGTTTGCTGTAGACTACCAGTGTTCTTTCCTAATATGCTCCTCAATGCCCATGTGTTTTCTGCCACTGATTGCAGTGTTTTCTGGAGTCGCTATCTCCTTTTAGTTTGTCAGCTATGTTTTACACTTCAGAATGCACTCAACTTCCTGTGCACACATCCTGAATGCATTCTCATCTGCAAAGGTATATATTTACTGTTTTGTTGGCTCAGTCACTTTGGTTCTTCCAAGAGGAGAGTATTTTTTGTTTGGAATGGTTTCTTCATTTGAAGTTCCTTCATCCACAAGGATGTGTGCAAAGTGTGGGATGGAAGACAATGAATTTTTGGGGACTGGGCTCATTAAGGACCATATGCAATGTCCAATATTTTTGTTTTCTCTTTGTGTAGAATAAAATGATTACTCTGTAACACAAAGCAACTTGTCTGTTACCACGTTCCTTCCTCAGTTTTCTGTTTTCTTGCACACAGTTCAGGGGGAGAAATATTATCAGAGAATCACAGAATGGTTTGAGTTGGAAGGAATCTTAAAGGTTCTCTAGTTCCAACCCCTCCCCCATGGACAGGGACACCTTCCACTAGACCAGTTGGCTCAAAGCCCAAATCCAGCCTAGCTGGATTTCAGATACATGTGTAGGTATAATAATATACCTGGTAATTTCAGCCAAGCAGACAGTGGTAACAACACCCAGTGGAAGCTGAAGGTACTAATTTTCAGGTTGGCAGTAAAGCTAAGAGTGATTGTCCCATAAAACAAGTTTCGTTGTGGGCTGTGAGCTATATATTGATTCTTCAGTGCACATTTTAAAAAAGTATTGAATATTCTTCTAAAAGTTATGCTCTATTTAACTCAAAGTGCTGTGTACTGTGTTAGGCAGAAGGTTACATTTAAAAGCAGTGGAACAGATGGTGTATTTGATCCACTGAAACAAAATGCAGTTTGATACAGTGAAATCCTTAAGTCTAAAAGCAATGGATCTATAGTAGATCTATAAGCATAGAAACTGAATTCTGGAATGTTTAGCTGAAAGATTGAGTTCAGTGAGCAACAGCTGAAATTGTAATGCCAGAGGGTATAGAAGTGAAAAAGGCTAATTTCATTCCTGAGTGTGCCAAGAGAGTAATCAGCAGTAGTTAAAAGGTAATTTGCATCCAGTAATTAGTATTTTAATCCAGACAGTAAGATGCTGCATATAATGGTGGTTTACATTTTGATAAGGAAGTTGAAAATGTGACAGGCTGCATGAAATGATGAATAGTTTGAAAATAAGAGATAACTAAAGAGATTATTTGTTTAGTTTATTGAAAATGGTTTAAAAAAACCCATTACAGCTTATAGCTTTCTTACAATGACAAAATATTATGTACCGAGTGGCATTTTAATTTAATGGAAAAAAGCCATAAGAAGCAATGGAGAGAAATTAAAGCCTGAGCAATTCAAATTAGAAATAGGGCTCAAGTTTCTGACAGTGAAAGTATCCATTTTTTATTCCGTCAGGTAAAACCTGGTCTCATTATTTCTGCCTTTCCTTACATGCCAGTTCTTTAACTCCAGTTTCATTTTCTTCCTTTCATTTGAACTGTCTCCGGTTTGTTTTTCTTCTTTCCTAAATGTAATTCCAGATTTAGAACTCAGCAGCAATGGAAGGGAATTGGAATGGAAAGGAATGCTCATTGCAGGGAGATTGGACCAGATGACCTTTAAAGGTCACTTCCAACACAAACTATTCTATGATTGTATGATTCTACTATGTGCCTGTCTCATCTTGCAAACACTCCTATAGTTCTTTCCAGTATTTCCATTAATGACTTGGATGATGCTCATTTTTGTTTGATAGAAGCTGGGAAGGACTGGCAGTGCACTGGAAGGCAGTCTAATTTTAGCTTATATAATAGCATCACGTCATTGCAAAACAGGTAAACATCATACTAGGATGTTTAAAAATAGTATCCTGAGACAGAAAAGAAACATTGCCAGTATCCTAAGATAGAAAAGAAACATTGCCAGGTTCTGAGAAAATGCTATTATAAAGAGCAAGGAGAATTTTTGTTCACTGAATACTCAGGAGAAAAACTGAAGTAAAGGAGATTCAGCTTTGGCAACGGGGAAAACTGCTCTCACAGTGATAAGAAGGAAGTTGGGAATAGATTGCCCAGTGAGATTGTAGTTTCCACAATTTGAGGTTTATATCAGAAAGGAAATAACATTTGTTGATCCTAATTCAGGTCATGAAAGTCAAACAGATGACCTGTTTAAGTCCTTTCCACTTTTAGGATTCTATCATTAGTTCCATGAAATTAAAAAAAATATTTGCAATAAAAGTGATAAAACCTGTGGTTAAAATAGGAACAAATAACAGTTTTTAATCAACGCAAGATGTCTTTCATGTACATTGATTAAAAAAAATATTATTTCACAATAACCTAATTATTCAAAATACTCAAGCAGTTTTAGTGGCTGAATTCCCTTCAGAAATCCATTGAAGTTCACTATTCTTTTTTTAGGGGCAGAATATTTTAATAACAGACTACAAGTTAGTATTCACACGGCTGATAGAACAACAAGTCCAGAAAGAATCATATACTTTGCTTTCATATTCAGTAGTGTCTTATGGGCTGGTCCTGACAAATATTTGTTTATATCCAAATGTCAGATCCTTTGTGATTTTTTGATACTACCCATTACATTTGTAACAAATCAGGATTTTTCTCTTTGAAAAGTCATGACTATGGAAATACAATTCTTCATGATTATTATTTTGAGTATACATTTCAGTAGATAATCCCTGGCTCCTCTTCCCACTGAGTATCATTCTTTTGATATCTTCAATAGTACTATTTTTCAGTCTAATTGATATTTTTTTTATCTTTTCCAGATATATTAGCAGAAATACTGTTTCACTATCAGTCTCAATGAGTGAAGGATCAGAGTTCCAGTACCTCCGTGACTACATTGCTCAGATCTACATAGAACAAATTTGCTTTAAATTTTTTTTTAATCTGTGAAGTTTAAACTTTAATGAATGCTTTTATCAATTCTGAAAACAGTTCTTTTTCAAAGTTATGTCATACTAGACACAAAGAAAAAAACAGGACAGAAACTAGACCTGTGACTATTGCCATTTTCTATAAGCACTGTCATTTAATTCTTACAAAGATGCTATTTCTGGCACCACACATATTCTTTTTCCCACAAAAAACGTTACAGACAGGAAATGTTTTGGATAGTGTAAAAACATTTCCTGATAAACATTTTATCACAGCTTGATAACCATTTCCTGTTAGTAGAATTTATTGTGACTTATTGTCACTGTGTTTGCTTTCTTGCTATAATTAACACACATATGTGATCTCTCCAAGTGTGCTCATCCTGTCAAACAAAGCTTTCAGCAAGTCACACTTTTAATTATAATGTCATGCAAGATTTTATATTGTCCATTTCCCTTCATTTAAACTTTGTCTGGAGTAGTAAATGAAAGAGCAATACACATGCAGCATTCTGGGAACTGGGAATTCCCAGAAGGGTGGAGGTTCCTCAATATTCCAAATAGGGCATTATCTGCTGTGGGCTCAGTGATTTCAGTAAGTTTCTAAAATAGCTTTAAATAAGAAGGTGGGACTTCATGTTGGATCTTGTTCTTCAATGCAGACTTGAACTTGAATTGACCTGGAAGCGTATCAGAAGAAATGTGTCACTTTCTAAGGAGCTTTGAAGCACTGTCATTGCAACCCAATATTAAAATGACACTACATTCAAGAATTGTATTCTATCAAAATATCATCTTTTCAGTCAGCAGAACCAGTTTTGCCATTTTTGTAGCTCTCTACTTACTTTATAATTGGCTAGAGTATCACTTCTATACAGCTGATTCTGATTCTCATTCACACCAAGATTGGAGGCATATTTAGTTATGCCTTTACTGAATAGTAGACGGCCAGGACAAAGCCTCTGGCCCCACCTAAGGGCATAGCCTAGCTCATGTCTATATTATTAGGTGTTGTATTTTCCTTAAGATCAGACTGGCCAATCGACATTACATCCCTTATGGCCCTGGAGCTCCTTTGTGTTGCTTGTTGTCCTGTGGCCTTCAGCCGTAATACTTATTTATGTCTGCGAGGGGTCCTTTCAGTTCACTGTGTTTCAAAGTGACTGTTGATTACCTTTGTTTAAAAGTTGCACCTCCACAGTTTTCTTCCCGACAGTTTTTTGACAAAAGTAAAATTAAGCCACTTTACTGAAAGCACGTAGTATTTGAGGGCGCAGTGCCTACCAAGACAGCATTGAGGGAGTCTGGAGGGAAAAGACTTGGAGCAGTGTTGTCCATAGAGCCCACTGGAAACAGTATTTAGTGTGCACTATCCTTGAACTGTGCTAGTTGGCACAAGCCAATTCTGCCAGGAAGTCAGCTAACAAGCAGTCTGGATGATCGTTCAGAGGTCAAGTGGTTAGGTATGATGAGATTACGGAGTCTAATTAGGCTTTGCCGTAACTTTTTTTTAATTGGAAAGGCCTGAATAAAGAGGAGTCTGGAGGTCAAGGCTTTAGGCAAAAGCCTATATGTATAAGGCTGAATTAAAAAAAAAAAAAATATTATTGATGTATTGTGGATAGGTATATTTTGCATGCACATCCTCAGTGTAGTCTTGGAAAAATATCCAAGGAAACAGAATCTGAAAGGTGCTCTTTTTTTGTTGGTTTGTCTTTTTTTGTTTGGTATTTTTAATTGTACTGAAAGAAGTGAATAACGTATTCTTACAAAGAGTAACCCAGTGCTGACTGCAGAAGCTATTCAGACATCTGAAAGGTGACATTGATGTTATCAGATGTGTCACTTGCTGAGGATGATTGTAAAAATATGTAGTGTTTGTGCAACAGGAAAATGAACTCACAACCTTGATTTATAATTCCAAAAGGAAACAAAATTGGTTGCACTGGATCCAGTAAGGGTGAGGATGAATTATTGTACTCTAGAAATATTAGTGTATTTTTGTACTCTATTATTGTGCTTTAGAAATAAATCGTAAGTAAGGCAAAGTGAATGCTATTTACAGATAGTGTATCATATCAATTATCATCATCTGCTTTCTATGGAACAGATATCTCAGACACGTTTCCTTTGACCCTCATGAATAAAGCAGTTTTCTATACTAACAGTGAAAAAGTTATCGTAGCACGTATTTGATGAGGTGTAAAATTTACATGTAAAATGAGTAAATTGCCCTCAGTTCTCTAACTGTGTTATTAAAAGACAAGGTAATTGCTAACTATAAGCAAATTCTTTAGCAATTGATCTTAGATAGCTTTCTGGCAAGGAATATATACAGTAGCCTTATAAGAGGTAATTACTTATATCTCAGGTTCTGTAGGATTTATATTGCCTGGTGCAAACATTTTAAAAACAGTATGCATTTTTTTTCATTGGCAGCAATTTACGAGTCACTCTATGGGCTGTTGAAAAGCTAAATGAAATCAGGCAATAGGTTTTTGTTAAAAAGAATGTTACAGATGATAGTAGCATCCCATTTTGTCAGAAGCCAAGAACAATGATATATTATTTATGATTGCTATCAAAATACTTGTAAAGCTAATTGTCAGAAGAACAGAATTTTTTTTTTTTTTTTGATTTACAGCATTAATCCTAGAAGTTCAAACAAAAAGCAGTTTTCCTCTTGCAGTTCAACTGGTAGAACTTCCCCTTATAAGATTCTGGAAGTGCTAAAAGTTGGCATGAACAAGTTGAGGGAGACTGAGATTGCTCACAAGAGTCTCCTGCTGAGGAAGTCTCTGAGCTATGAATGTTCAAAGCCTAAGATAATATTTAAAGGAAGTTTCATATTTACTTACCCTGTTCTTTTCTAACTCTCTGCCAGGGAACAGATTTTGTTAGAAGGCCTGACCCCTTATGCCACTTTTTCCATTCTGTGTCCTTATGTAGAGGATGTTTAATTATGTGTCTAGCTTTTGAGATAACACTGATATGCACTTTTTACTTCCTGTGAGGAAATGCTCAATGATTTCTGGGATTGGAGTATTTTTTTGTGTTTGGTTTTTAACAGAAGCATTGTTGCTGCTTGTTGATGTGAGGATTATTCTCTGTTAAGGTTCAGAAGGACTGAAGATTTTGGACTAGTCTAAGAAATGTGATGCAAGGCCAGCTGGACAGCCAGGAAGGCCCAAACCCGCACTGAATCTAAAATTGAAGTGTTTTCTTTACTACTGTACTAAACCATACAGAAATAAATAGCTTTAAAAAGGAAGCATACTGTATATTCTGTAAAAATGTATTTTATTATATGCACATTATAGAGTATGTACACCATATATAGATGTTGATACACTTAAAATGCTACACTGATCTGTGATATTTCTGCTCTAAAGATGACTTACAGAGTTCCATACATAAGTGAAATAGATGGTCATGTTTGTTAAACAGCAATATCAAAAAATAAAGCGAGAATTTGAAATTAAGATGAATCAATTAAGTGACAAGTCTGGGTCTACTTGAGGAAGTGAACATGTTATGTTTTGCCTGAAGTGGTGTGTAAATATTAGTTCTCGCAATACATGGGGATAAGAAAAATAAACAAGTTCCTCAGGGGGAAAAGCTGGAGCTATAAACTGAACATGGACAATTCAAGTTCTTGGATTCATGTGAAATATTCTTGAAACCCTCAATATTTTCCAGTGTCAAGAGTCTCTGGATCACCACAAGGTATTCAATTTGTTGTAACCTGGAAAATAGCTCACACTGCGCTTCACAGCTTTTTCATATGTTTCTGTAACTGCAAGTCATGGTGTGTGACAGTTCATCAGTCACCCTGTCAGTTTCTCTTCCACTGGAAAATTGAAGATGGCTCTAAAAAGTGTGATGGAAGCTCTGCCATTCAGGGAAGCTTTCGCTGCCAGGAGAGAAGTTGGAAGAATAAGGAAGCCTTGCCAAAATGCTCATTATGTCCTAATTCTAATGTCAAAACCCTTTAATTGACTTAAATTAATTTATTGAAGTCATAGATGGAAATTGTGCTTTGCAGTTTAGCAATGGAACAGAACAGCTCATCTGAGTATTTTTTAATTTTTTTTTTGGTCACACTTTTAACTTGTTTGTCTTTCAGGGCTATGGTTTTTCTCTTTCATTACTGCAGCACATTTTATACAGCGCACATTCAATAGTATTCCTTTCCTTCTCTTTCACAAGCCCCCCGCTTCTCCAGTGTTGTAGGAAGCACTTTAGATATGTCAATTACGTTCTTCAGTAGAGTGCCTAGCCCAGACCTGTAAATGAGCACCAAGACAGATATCACTCCTCTTTGCTGCTTCCTCTGGGTCTGAGCATCTTGCATAAACATTGCTATATGGCATAAATAAGTGTTTGAGACAAGTTTGGGGCACACAACTCTCCTAAATCAGTGTTTAAGTAATACAAGTATCTTCCAAATGATGGTCTATTCCACTTCTTTCAGTACCAAATGTCACGTGGTTTTGTGTTCATCACGAGTTTACTGATGGTTAGTGCTGTTCTCTCTTTAATGGTATTGAGGTAAAGGCAGAAGTGTCCCAACTGGTCCTGACTGTTTAAGAAATGTGTCTGAATTGGAAAAAAGTATAATCACCCTAAGTTAAGTAACTTATCTTCCACCAGTGGATTAGTTATTTAAAACATTTAGTTCCTACAGTGTTAGACATCCTTGCTGTGAACTATTTCCTCTTTTTTTTTCAAAACCAATGAAGAGATTAAACTACAAAATGCCTTGATCAAAATTACAAAGAGTTTTAGGTGAAACGAGGAATGTAACAAGGCCTTATGAGGAAGAGTTTCATGCCTTAAAAACATGCTGCTCAGTCTTTCCTTTGTTTTCTAACTTCAGGAAGGAGTTACCAACATTTGGTACACTACTTGGTTATGTAGATGTTGGTTCTACATATTAATTTGTAGAGAAGGTGAGCATTTGGGTAATGGATCCAATCAGCTTAGCACAGAAATCCTTAAGAACTCATGTGGGGATGAGTTTCAGAAGATCACTTCGTATACATGCCGCCCACTGACTCCATTTTCAAAGGGTCAGCTTGGGCTCCCTGCCCAAACCTTTCTTATCTGTAAATCAGATCTACCATCACTAAAGGTATTCTGTTCATGTGGAGGAGGACTTTAATTACAGAACAACCTTTTAGCCCACAACTCAATAAATTATTTAATGAGGGCAGATTTAAAAAAACCAACCAACCAACCAACCAAAACTAAATTAAATTAAAATAATACGTGTATGAAAGCTAGCATTTGCAACCAGATGGTAGGACTCGAACTGCAAGGTAAGTGGCTACAACATCATGGCTTTATGTTAGCCCTGAAGTTACTTAGGCCTATCAGATAGGAACAGCTCCTTCCAGGAGCAACAGGACACGGCTGGAGCATATCTTGATTTGCTGGAGGCCTCTTTGCTGATGTCAGGGAGCCAGATTTTGTTCATCTTTCGTGTCCCTTGCTACTTCCCTTTTGGGATGAGATGGACCAAGCAAACCCAAAAATCCATGTTTCTTCTGCAATAGTTTACCTAGCCAAGAGAATAAAACAGGATTACATCAGCATTACAGGATTTGCTTTGTAAACAAAATATATTAAGATGTCATCTATTTTTTTAGACAGATTTAAGTGAGCACATCAGTAATTAGGAAATAGAGCGACCATTACCACATTCACAAAAGACTTTTTTTATATTTTAGAAGACAGATTTTTGTACTGCTTATCCATAAAAATGCAAAAACTGCCCCTCAGACAACTTTCCAAAAAAAAGCCCCTACCTGAAACAGACTAAAGGAATGTGCTGTTAAAGGAGAAACACAGTAACATTGGAACTGTGGTTG
>JAWWES010000001.1:53174610-53186087 GCA_035583135.1 Lophotriccus pileatus | reverse complement strand
TCCTTCCTTCCTTCCGTCCTTCCTTCCTTCCTTCCTTCCTTCCTTCCTTCCTTCCTTCCTTCCTTCCTTCCTTCCTTTTTTTTCCTTTCCTTTTTTTTTAACAGTCAACTGGCAGCACTATATTGGATATATCAGCTCTTATATTTTCATCGCTGACTGCTATGGCTACTATTGTGCACTGCAGAGGCAGTCAGTGCTTTCTAGCTATAGACTCTCATGATGCTGGTGAACACAAGCATGGCCACCTGGTCACCCAGCAGTGTGTCAAAACATACTTTCCAGCTCTTCATCATTAGTTTGATTTCTTTTTCTTCTTGAATAGTTGCAAGGGAAGCAATATATTTATGCTTTTATGGCTGTGGCCTGCAAACATGGTGTACTGTATCTCAAGAAAGAGCCAAACATGGTATCTTGATGGATGTGAATCCTAGCTTTGGCTAAGATTTCTTGTGCTGAAGCCAAGGAAGCTTTCATTTTCAAATATGTATAATTGTGTTAGGTTTACTATAGTTTGCCATATCAAACAGAAAAGAGCCTCTATCGCCCATTGGAAAACCCTTGACATAGTAAAATTGTTCTTTCAGCTTTTTGATGATTCTAGCACTTTAGCCTTATGAATCCAGTTCTAATTTCAGCAGTACAAGTGATGTATCTGCGCACTAGAGAGATGAAAGATGAAAAACAAAAAACACCCCTAAAGTGGGAGCACGCAGTTTCCTCAGCCAATTTGCTTACACTAGCAGATGTTTTCAGGATTGCCTGTCAAAGGGAAGCAGAATTTTCTAGTGTTATATCTGGTGGATATTGTACATAATGCTGCTTCATAGAGATGCAAGCAGAGGATACTTAGACCCAGCAGTTTTGCTTCATGAAAAGGAATGTTGCTGATATATAGAAACTACTCTATTACCTACAGAGGTTGTAGTGACCATGCTTAATTATTATAAAAGAAACCAAGACATGATACTGTTTTCAAACTAGAACATTTGGTTTATTTGTAAGAATTGTCTTTGATTAGTGGTGAAATGAAAGGTTTAAATTATAATGTAATGATGCTAATACAACATAAGTGCTGATACAAATTTGCCAGAAGTAATTTAGCTAGCTCATAGAAATTATACTTACTATCCTACTGAATGCACTTAGGAGATGCCTAGGAAATTAAAGTGGAGAATGGAGCAAATGAAGTGCAAAAGACATATTAGAGGTCTTGTTCTTTGGAGCTTTCCTCAGTGATGTTTTTTAAAGACAACATCATGTAGTTCTATCAAGTCATTATAAGACACAAAAGGTAAATTGCTGCTGTGATTTTAAGGCATATTATCTTCATCTTGTTTCCTCTTTATCTAAGCCCGTGACTTTCTGTAATAAATTTACTGTCACAAAATAATCTGGCAAATTTTGTGCATCTGAAGCAGATGTGATGGGCCTCAGTCCCATTCCTGTCCTGTGCATGGATACTACTGATTGTAGCAAGAAAGAAAAATTACTGAGAGATGCAAAACAGCAGTTTTTCAGTTAGAGACATGACCTACACTGGTAAGAGCTTTCCTTACCCACAACATGATGGCACACATGTCGCACAAGTGAGTCAGAGGTCCCAGCAGCCTTGGGAGGGGACCTCTAGGGAATTTCTCCCCCTTCTCCTTAGAAAGTGATATTCTGATTTTAGGGGAATCAGCTGGACACACAAGAGATTCCTGGCAGCAGTGCTTGTCTGATGCATATGAGGATCTCCTTGTGGGAAAGCACTAAATTTGTGTGACAAAAGCTGTGAGATTTCATCTGAATTGGAAATCTGCTGACAGCCTGCTGTGTGTTTTGTCTCTTATCTCTCAGCCAGGCTAGATGTTAAAACCAGTCTAGCATGTAGAAAGCAAGAGCAAGGAGAGACGTCCTAGGCAAACATAACCTTCATCTGGGAATCCAGGATCGGCCTTGCTGCCAGCAGAGTACAGCGTGATGACATGGAAAAGGGATGGCTACTGAAGATGTCACCAGTAGGGCAAACTACACAGGCTACACAGACTTCCCACAGGAACTGCTTCATCTGCCCTGGGGATAAGGTGTTTTATGGTGGCACAACACAGATTCAGAATCAGAGGGAGCTATGTGGGCAGATGTTTTGGCCAATGTCCCCACTTTAGAGTGGATCCTGCTTTGCAGCCATGAAAGCATGCTAGTTGAGATTACAAGAAGCCTGGGTAGAGAGGAGGAGACTGTATAGACTGTACTAACATTTAGTCTCCTCATGGCCCCTCCTTGTCCTAAAATTAGCTATACCAAAGCTTCATGTACCCGGTTCTCTAAAGAGCCAAGCAGAGCTAACTGTAGCACTGACAGTGAGTCCTGCTGCAGCTAACTGGAGCTAGAAAAAGTACATTTTCATTGTGTTATTTTTAATGAGGAGCAAAACATGAGCTAATGCAGGAGATCCTGGGCAAGAGAAAGCTTTATTACATATAAAAATTTCTGTACTTTTCCCCAGTCTCTTATGTGAAAAATGAGTCATATTTTTGACAGTGACTGATAAGAAAAGTTGTGGCTGAAGGACTGTGAGTACAAAGGGAGGCAGATGGACGGGTGTTGGAACACGCTGAACAAACAGCTTACTTCATTTTGTTTCTTCTCTTCTAAATGCTCGGTAGCTGGGTTTTGGGAATGTTGCATAAAACTAAAACCAGTGTGCTAATTCTTCTCTGGTGGCATGCTCTGGATTTCCAGAGAATTACAGCTTTGGTTTTGTAGCAACAGCAACAAAACGGAAGAAACTTTTCTGCCAAACGAAACTGAATCAAATTGTGTATTTCTCTTTAGTTTCTTCCTGAGGCAAAAGACCAGTTAGCCTCTGCCCAGCTTCTTTGTAGTGCACTGAGGACTCTGAAAGCAAAACATGAGGTAGTTCAATCAAGATGGAGTGAGCTATCTCCCTGTTTTGTTGTAAAACCCTATGCAAGACTGACTGACTCATCACCCGGTTGTGCAGCCAGCCATGTCAGGATGCTCAGGCCTTCCCAGACTGTTCCCAGTCACTACTTGAGCTGGTGAACAAGATCACCTGATGACAACCAACCACAAAGAGTCGTGCTGAGGTGCCCTGGGGCTTGGTGCCTGAGCACACATAGGAGGAGAGCACATCCTGGACTTCTCTTTTCTTCTGCCAAGAAACCCAGACTTCACAGGATCACAGAATCACAGAAGGGGTAAGGTTGGAAGGGACCACCAGTAGGATCATCTGGTCCAGTCTCCCTGCTCAAGCAGGATTGTCCTAGAGCACATTGTACAGAATTGCATCCAGATGGTTCTTGAATATCTCCAGCGAGGGAAACTCCACAACAACTCTGGGTAATCTGTACCAGTTCACCGTCACCCACACGGTAAAGAAGTTCTTCCTTATGACAGAAAATATTTACCCTCTTATTTATTATGGTTTAAAAAAATTATTTTTCTACTGCTGCCTTTAATTACTGGATGGTAAATATAAAATCTGAGACTAATAAATCACAGAATTACAGAATGGATGGTGTTGGAAGGGGCCTCTGGAGATCATGCCACCCAACCCTCCACATAAAACAGGCTCTGGATTGTGTCCAGATGACTTTTTATTATCTCCAGTGAGGAAGACTCCACAGCTGTCTGGGGGCAACCTGTTGCAGTGCTCAGTCACAGCACAATAAAGTTCTTTCTCCTGTTCAGGTAGAACTTCCTGTGCATCAGTTTCTGCCCGTTGCCTCTTGTCCTATTGCTTGGCATCAGTGAGAAGAGCCTGAGTCCATCCTGCTGGCTCATGGGCAGTTTGTTGTTCACTATGATTTAAAAGCCTAAGATAAAGGACAATGACTGCATTAATCAGGTCAGCATGGCAACTTCCCAGCGTGCAGCAGGGTGCGATATGTAAGGAGATGGATTCCCCTTAGCACTGAATGATCCCCATCCTGTAATGCTGGAGGACCCTGTCAGCTCAGAATTTCACCTTCCCTCTCCAACCCATGTCACCATCACATTCAGCCCTGCTTAGACATTCTTGTTTTCAGTATATGCCTGTCAAGAGGATTCACAAAGTCATGTCACAAAAGCATGTAGTCTACGACAAAGATGAGCTTAGATGAATTCTCATTTTTATCTGGGGGGACACTGGTGGCAAATGAATTACAAAATGAATACGTAATTCAAGCAATCAAGGCTAGAATTTTCATTTATAAATAGATTTTTTTGATCAACTTATTTATGATTCATCACAGACCACATTCTTCTAAAATTCCAAGTAAAAAAAAGAAAAAGGACAAAAGGTCATGGTATGATCTTATGCAAAATCACTTCTATAGATAACCTTATATAACATTTTTAGATACAGTTTAAAAAACATCAAGCAACACAAAATAAACCATTTCCAAAAGTCAGTAAAATAGAAAAAGTGGCCACTGAGATCTAATCCCACCTGAGTTTTATCTGAAGAAACACCATTAAAATACAGACTGAGGACAAAAATTCAAGTGTACTTTTTGTGTTGGCTGCAATCAGTGGTTGGAGGAAGAACTTCCCACATGCTCCAGGGAGAAGGACCTCTGACAGATGAAATCCATCAGCCTCGGATGAAAAGAGTGGGGGACTTTTGTCCCACATTTGTTCCCATGGCTCACTAAATTCTGTCCAACAAAATTTGCCCTTGATATTTGACTGCAACTTTTTATAGAGCATTTGTATGTACATATGCATTTACATTACAAATGCACATGCCCACAGATGGGTTGTCTCCCAGGGTTTGCATCTAAATACACTTCTGTGGGCTTACCTCTAAATGCACTTCTGTGAGAGCATTCATATCAGTGCATACATGAAGCTGCACTCATCCTGTTGTATATGGACATACACAACCCCCCACCACATACAGAGAGAGCATGAAATAGCACTGGAATTGGACCGGATAAGAAAAGGTTTAAAAAAAGGGTGTTGCTTGAAGATAATGGGGTTAGCAAATGGAGCTGCAGAAAGGTACATTGTGGTCTCTGGTAATGTTTTTGCAAATTGCTAGTGATAATTACACTGGTATGAAAGTGCATTTGGTAGCAGTTGGTCATGTGGAAAGACTTGCAGTTTGTATCTTCAGTGGTGTTCAACCTTTGGATATTACAAGTAGAGAACCTACATCTGGTCAGATTTTAGACCATTGTGGCTGGGTTTATCCAGCTGTTTGGTCAGGGATCCTGTAAAAGAGTCACTAAAGAAAGAAGAAAGAAAGATTATTGTTTTGCTTTGAGTTTCTGTATTTGTATGAAAGGAGAGTTCTTCAGAATTCACAAGATTCGCAGAACATTTAATATGGGGTAAATAAACACAGACCAAAATACAGCACTGTGTGCATGCATACATGTGCCAACAGATACAAATGGCAAGTCTTTAGGAGACCAAATCTTAGATAGAGATAACTAGATTAATTGCCAAACTCTTCAATTTCTGCTCTTTATTTATCCCACCAGTTTGCCATCCTGTAATGTCTAACACACAAACCAGAAATAATAGAGTTTGCAATTGCCGACTGCAGTTATTCAAAATACATAATGCAAACAGAAAGTCACTTCAGCATCATGGTGATTGGTAGGTAGAGTAATGCCTGCAAAAATAGAGGAAGATGTTTTGAAAGGTACATTACATGGATAAAATAAAATATACTTAACATGTTGACAAGCTTGCACGTGTTAGATCTGAGGTTAGATCTTTTATGTCGCTGAAGAAAAGGGAAAAAAAGTTGGGTTTTCCCAGTCACAGTTTTTGAGTATGTCTTATTTAGGTTTTAATCCAAAAAGTCACTATTCTTTCCAGTGACGTCAATAGCTTTTAGATTAAGGCCTTAGAAAGTGTCTGGTGTTTTGTCTTGCTCTGTTTCAGTCTTTTCAGAGTTGAGGATTGGATTGATTATTCTCTGGGAAGATTATTAATGCTCCCAGCTTCCATCAGCTCCACCGTTTTTGAGGATAGTCAATTTTTCCCAAGGCCCACAGCCACCTTTGAAGGAGCTGGTAAAACCATTTCCAGTTTTAGTGCTTTTTATTTAAAAAAGAACAGTTTATTTTACTTGAAGACAACATTAGGTGTCTTTTTCCATTCCAGCTATATATTAACATTCCTTTGCTCTCAACAGTATTTTAATGAGGAACTGCAAACAAATAAGAAGGACCACAGGCAATTAAAAAGATGACATTACTAATGTTGCAAAAGAAACAGCTTGAAAACCTTCTGTGCCTTTCCTTTCTGAATAATTCCTTTTAAAATTGCCTCTGCTTCTTCCCCCTTCTTCACGCAGCTGCCACTTTCATCTTTCCATCTATCCAGCCTTATGGCTGACAGTAGATGAGCTACTAACATTGGATGCTGGTTTTTTTCTGGATTGCACAGAAAATGAATGTAGGGTTCTAATTTTGGTCTCTGGAAACAGATACGTGTTAGTAGGTTAAGGTGTTGCATTGAAGACATGCAGTGCTACAATCTTCAGTGGAGGTAATCCCTTCTGCTTGTTTGACAGATCCACTTTTACCAAAAAACTTTTGGCATTAAAAAAGGGAAACTCTGCCACTAGAAATCTCTGCCTACAGACAGCAAAACACTGACTGAGTGACTGGAAAAAAAGCAGACTCCTTCATCTGAGTTGGCAGCGACACTTGATGTCTCACCCCAGCTCCCCTGGTGATGGGAATTGCCATGTCTCCCATGAACAACCTGTCTGTCTGTGGCACAGCCAAGCTAGTGGAGCTGCCAGACAAGTGCATTCATGCTGTATGAGCTGGTGATCTTGCAGGACTCTGTTGGGCTGTGTGCATCCATTCAGACCTGAGTGGGTTTCAGGTGCTCTCAATCCCCTCTAGCAAGGTGTGAAGCAGATGATAACCTGCCAGGTTGTCTTCAGTCATGGAGGAATGCACTAGAAAAAGGTGTAGGGGTGGACCATCCTCAGACAGCATCTCACCTGACTTTAGGGTGGCATAGTACAGCTGTGAGGGGAGGCCTGGCCCTGTGGAACACATAACGGTATGATTCATATTTAGGATGTCCAAGGTACCCTATACGGGGAGTTTGGTAAACAGGCTCCTTTCTGGCACTCCCACCAGGCAGTGCTCAGTCCGTAAGGACACTTGAAGTAGCCTATAAGAAACGCTGAACTGGGAAAAGAGAGTCTAAATTTTTACTTCTACTTAGCCTGGAGTGCTTATTTCAGATCCAAAATCTGACTTCTTGACACCTTTGGAGACCTTCTCTCTGGGCAGTGCCTCAGTGCAGGGTTGGAGGGGAAATGTGTTTGTGAGGAAGGGGAAAGAATAGGATGAATCACCACTCCAGCATTTCTGTCTTGAAACTGGGCTGTCATGGAGCCAGAAATGCAAAAGGGAACAGAAATGGCTGCAGGATGGCAACTACCTGCAGCACAGAGTGGTGGTTTGCACTCTGATGTGTCCTGAAATATCTATACATTTTATGGGACTCAAAATTCAGAAATAATCAAGGCTCTTAACCATTGAATATGTGATACGCATGCAGTATCTTTTGATGAAAGTCTTTGATTCTTCATGATATTCTGAGATGTCTTCTCCAGAATTACCAAAGTTTTTATTAGTAAGAAATGTAATAAACTCCCCTCGGAAGCTGAGTCATACAGTGAATGTTTCTAAAAAATTCCAAGCAGTCAGTCCGGATCTAGCTCGTCAGGTGCAGGGTGAGTTGGCAGACAACCTCATTTATTCAAAGCCAGGCTAAAAGCAAAACAGAATTACTTTATAAAAGGGAGGAAGGAGTACTCTCCAGAGAGCAGGGTGTTTAAGAAGGTGAATGTGGGCAATTACCCAGGCAATGAAGATATTCATATCACATGGTGAAAGAGATGTTCTCAAAACATCTCAGGAAAATAAAATGTAATCAATGTCTTAACCTTTCTGCATGTTTCATTCTCTGATTCTGTATCTGAGGACAGCCTGCCTGTCAGTCCCAGGGTGATTATCGCCGTATACCATGTGACAGAGATGTCATCAGACTGCTACTGCAATGCCTAAATTACTCTCTGCCAGTTGCAGATAAGAGGCAGTCTGAGTAACTGAGGCACTGCCCAAGTGAACACTTAGAGCCATAGCTCTCTTTCGGCAGTGGCCTCGCTGGCTGAAGCAGTTGCACTCTCCGATGCATGTGAAGGCTCCCTCCCTGTGCCCACAAAGCTGCTCATGCGATCACTTCTAAGCTTTTTCAGTCCATAGGAGGTGGGTGAGAAGATACTTGCTGTTTCAGGTGTCTACAGCACCTGCCTCAATGACTGCATGGGATTAGGGAGAGCCCACGAGCCACTCTGCAGGCAGACCTTGGCGGACAGGGGAAAGAGCTGGGACAGTAACCAAAGTGACCAGCATAACCACAGCTGGAAGAGGACACCTATCCACAGGCTTAGGTGCCATGAGAGTTGGCAAAATCTAAGTTAGGCAACAGTGGTCTCAAGAGAGTCCTAATTCACTGTCATAGTGCACCTTAAAAATTCACTTGATGCGGATCTCCACTGGGGAGCTCCTTAAACTTGCTTTGCTCTGTCAGTGCAAATGCAGGCAAGTGTCCAAAGTCACCACACAAGGATTCTGTGCTCACTTTGGAGAATAAAGGTGTTAGACTAGTTCTTAATTAAGCTGTCTTTCTTTGTCCTTTTTCAGCCCCATGCTAAAAAAGACCACCAGCAGAGCTGCTTACAAGCTGAGTTACAATCATTACCAAAGCACTTTGGGATGTAGACAACTATAAATTTGGTGGTGAGAAGGTTTCTTTTGCAAATCCTCATCTGCTTTAGTAAGCAACAACATGTGGACTCCTGACCTGCTGCCAATAAGAAATACAGCACAGCAGCCAGAAAGCACTTGAAGGTGTCTGGTCCACCCGCGCGTGCTGACAGCACGGGAGAGGAATAATCAAGCTTTTACACCTCCAGTATGTATAGATACCCATTTCACAACCACAGTGGGCTCAGAGCACCCACCTGTGCAGTCAGTGTTGCTCCACTGAGAAGCTGTGAAACTTAAGAGAAAGTAAGGCACTCACTGCAGCCATTGACTCATGGCCTAACAAAGCTGTGCATTCTGTTCCTATCAAAATTCAGAGAAAATTAGTTCCTCAGCTTGGTAAACTCAGCCTTGAACTATGAGCTGAATGATATTTTGCACCAGTTCCCAGCAGCCTGCCTGCAGTTTTTTTATTACTATGATTTCTGCATGAAAAGCCCCTGGGAAGTGACCCCAACAAGTACTCTCTGCCTTATTCCAAGAATCTCTAATGATTCATGTGAAGGTTGTACAGGGATCTCCTCTACTATTTTGAGCAACTCTGATTAATGAAAGCACATATATGGGCCCAAATACAGAAATCCAGAATGCTTCACAACATGCCACATATCTGCAGAGCCCCTTTCAATGAGTGAAAGATTGCCATATGATTGCTAACACCACTCTTCGAGCTGAGAACATTTCTCTTTTAAGAAGATGTAAGAACTTTTAATCAGGATTTACTTCCTTATATTACCGCTCATTGCTTTTCTGTGGTTTCCATATAAATAGCACCTGGGTTTTGCATGAAGTTTTTGTGGTTTTCCATTCCATTGAAAGGACTGAATTTTGTAAGCAACAGCAAGCAGAAAAAGGAAATTGGACATACCAGAAGGCACATGAGCTGAGGTAGGACAAGATTTGTCTACTACTTTTTCTGATGTAAATAGATTTGTTGCAATAGTTAAAATACAACCTACTTTTCTTTCTTATTATTTGTAGTTGGGTTTTTTATTTGCCAGAAGCAGTGATCATTGACTAAACTTCTCTATGACAAAACTCTTCCTGAGAAATGTTTTTGGTAAAAAAAGAAGGGTAGATTTATGAAACTAGGATTGTTTGTCAGATGGAATCTAACAATGAAGTTGTGGATCTGATTAAGTGAGCCTTGGTTTTTAATTAGATGAAAAATATGTATTTGGCTTGTGGTAATCTTTAACAATAAAAAGTGTTAAATGTCAGGCTCTTGATTTTTTTTTTCATTATTGTGCATTTAGAAATAAAATGCCAGGTTTCGATTAATTTAGTGTTAATTCTAAATATTGCATTCTTTTACACTTACTCTTGGTAATGCTGCTCCTGAAACACAAAGCAAATGCTAGAAAGAAAGCCAGTGTAAACTTAAAAAAAACACAACAACTTCTGTCCTTCTTGGAAGTGCAGTGATCTCCTATATAACAGCAATATCATAACTGCCTCCCTATTTGGGTAATGAACATGAGACTCAGGTGTTTTGGGGTCCTCTTCAGACACAGGGTTACTGTGGTAGATTCAAAGATCATCTTTTTACCTGTTATGCAGGTAAAATAGAGATTCTATTCCTTTATCTATCACTTAACATAGCAGTGTATTTTGACTAAACAGCTATTTCACGATTTCACTTTGCAGAATACCTTATTGAAAATAAGTTGTTTGGTTGTTCTTCATGTTATGGTGAATGCAGTGTTTCAGAGCAGCAGATCTCAGCTCAGCAGTTTGGAAACAGAGAGTTTCATGTTTACACCTTTAGCAGCAGCATCTCTCCACCAAACAGTTTCAAAAGGAACGTGTCCTTCTGTCCAGGCATGGCACAGAAATCCATCCCATTCTCTGCTGAGATGTCATATGACTTGATTGACTGCCCTTCACAAGAACTGGGGGAGCCCAGGGCTGTTCACTATTGCCACTTTCACAATAGTAACATTTTGGCATACAGGATGGAATCTCTGTATTAATATCACTACAGGCATTGATCTCACTTCACCAGCAGGAATTAAAGGTAGTTCATTGAAGCCAAGTTTAAGAAATGTGCAAGCAATCCAGACTGCCATCTATCTAGCCCAGTGTTGAGTCTCTAGTGGTGACCATAGGAGAGGCTGGTTAGAGCCTGACTATTTCCCTGGTCACCTTGCAGTGTGCTTTACATTTCCTGAGCTTTCTGACTGCTGTCCATGGGCATTGGGCTGTACATCCTGCCCAGCCTTTTGTTTCCCATGTATTATCCTTGCATTTGTCCTATCCTCTTGACTCTGCTGAGATGTCTGCCTGCACTGCCAGCTGTGGCAGCATGCTCCCATCATTGCCCACTCCTTGCTGGACAGAAGAACACCCTCTTTTATCTGATTGAAAGCAAACTCAACCACTCTGCTGAGCACCTGAAGCCCCAATACTGTAGGACCCTATGCATAACTGTCTGCATTCATATTATCTACCACTTTTGTGACTCTTTAAACTTTTGCCACATCTTTCTTCAGCCTCCTCCTTTCCATACCAAAGAGTCTTAGGCTTTTTAGCTCTTGCTTTGTCTCCTTGATCATTTCATTTGTCTCTCTCTGCACCTTCTCTAACTCCATAATCTCTCTTTTGAATGGAGAGACTAGAACTGCTCACTATGGGGTTGCATGAAGATTTTATACAGGGTGATACCCTACTTTGTTG
>JAWWES010000001.1:53108336-53174510 GCA_035583135.1 Lophotriccus pileatus | reverse complement strand
TTTTGAATGGAGAGACTAGAACTGCTCACTATGGGGTTGCATGAAGATTTTATACAGGGTGATACCCTACTTTGTTGTCCATAGATTTCTGGATGCTGCCCCTCATTTTGATGACAATTTTGGTTGCTTCTGCTGCTGTAGTAGCCAAGGCACAATTCAGTCAATGGTCAGTGATGCCAATGCCAAGTGCCTTCTCCTCTATTTAACAGCCAGTTTAAAATTCATATAATTAGGCACAATTGAGATTATTTTTCCCGGCATGCATCATCTTACTTTAAAATAGGTGGGATTTCACAAAAGTGGAGTAGAGGGGGAAAAACACCTTCCTCAACCATATATGTGTATCCTTATATACGTATAAAATGACCACTGGGTCTCCTTCATCCATCATCATCACTGCCATTCACTTGGTGAGTGAAACAGGGTCTTCCTTTTCAGAAGACATAATGACTCTTTCTCAGCAGACTGGCACTACAATGAGCTCAGTGCCTTTCCTCTTTGATACAGACTTCCTCAATATGTACCAGAGGTGGAAATAAGTCTCAGTGGTTTGTAGCTCCCTGCACTGAGACAACCAGCTCATGGTCCTTGAGCTGCCTTCTCAAGCCCTTCTTGTAAATGAGAGCTGCACTGGTGACACATCAGTCCCCTGGCACAGTGCCTGATTGTAATGGTGGGTTATGTGCCTTGGCCAGCAGTCTCACAGTCGAAATCCTTTGGGATACTTGTATGAATGCCATCTGGTCCTGATTATTTATTGGCTTCTCCTCTCTTATCTGTTTGGTTTAATACTTCCTGCGCACATCTGTCGAGTGGAGCTGGCTCCTCTGACCTGTTTGCTGCATCAGGCAAGAAAATATCCTCAAATCTTTGGCAGGCAAGAGTGAAATGACGGAGTTTTTCTGCTATGACCTTGTTGTTCCTAAGGGATCTTTTGCCACTAAGCAGCCATGCCACTTTGCAAGCTGTCTTTCCTCTTTCAGAGGGTTTACAAAACTTACTCTCATCCAGAAAATCCTTTACCAGATGCTCTTCACTTTTTTTTTATTTCGATGCTCTTGGTTTCCTCTCCATATTTGATCTGCCATGGTACAGACTTTTCTGTCATCCTCATTTGGACAAGCTTTCTAAATGGAGATATTTTCCGTATAATAATCTTGCTAATTATTCTACTGATAGACACTGGGCTCAATATTTATTAAAATATCTCTTTCTTTTGGAATGTAGGCTTCTAACACAGATTTTGTAGAAATTTCTGTTGTTCTGAACAACTCCCAAAATTATGTGGGCTTTTTTCTTTTGGGACTGCTTCTCTGCCCCACCATGCTGCTGAACCTAGCTCTACTATGATTGCCAGTCCAGGGCTCCCTCTACCAAAACCTGCTTTAACTAGAACCTACGCAGCAGTAAAGATAAAATGTAGAATAACATCTTGTGTTATGGATTTGTTTGCAGGACTAATTATTCTAGGAATCAAACAGTTGTTGCATATGGACATCATATCTCATTCTGCTGCAGCATTGCATTTTTATAAACATGCCCAGAATCTCCTGCTATTGCTACCTGCTTTCATCTTCCTACCCTCATTCAGTGTTTCCTGGTAACTGTCATAATCATAGTAAGGAGTTCAATACTGCATTCCTAGTCCTATATTTTTATTATTGAAGTATGTGATCTCTGCCTACAAGAACTCCGTAGTGCATCCCTTCAGCCATAGTATTTTTATACTGCTGCAGGTTATATAGTCCCTCATGCACAGTGTTACTCCTCCACCCATGCATCCTACACTGTCATTACCATAAAGCTGGTAGCATGGCAACACAGACTCCCATTGTCTATCCTCTCTCCTGCAGGTCTTTGAGATTCTCCTTGCATCATGGTTGTGGTCTCATGCCAAGCCTGACAGCACCCCTGTCTCTTTCTTGGCTTTGGGCACCAGTGCAGAATTACACATAAGCTTTGGTTTTGATCCTACATTGAAGGTAGCATGTGACAGTCAACTGGATTTGTGGACAGTTGGAGTTGCCTTCCCTAGTTATTGCAGTTGGGCTTTATTTCCCCCCTGGCCTTTTCGGAGGTGCACTGGTTGTGAGTTCACTGTCCTCACAAGCCTCATCAGTCCAGCCCTTTTCTCTCCTGTGCCCATCAGGTCCTCTATTGCTTCTGATTAAATACTCCTCTTCAAATCTTTCAGTCTGCAAGCACCAGCAGCCTCATTCTACACTGGATGCAGTGTCACTTGCCCTTGTTCTCTCAGTTCCTCACATACCTACATTTCTACTCTCTACTGCCTCATCTATGCACTGAAATGCTGTGTCTGGCTGAGCTTCTCTCTTGCCTCATAGCTGAGCCTCCAAAGATCACACCTTCATTCCTGGTACCCACAATGACCACAGACACCACCAGCAATTCTCTCACGCCCCCAAGTCATATGCTGAGATACCTCAGAAGGTCTGTTCCTTGGGCAGACCTGCTCCTTTCTGCTCTGGCTGAGCCACTCTTGCCTCAAGACAGACAGCCTCATGCCTCTGTGTCCCCAGCCCCTTGCTCTGCAGACACACACACAACACCTGCGCTGGCGAGGCAGACGCACACATCACAGCCTGGGCAGTTTATAGGGTAGCCCCTACTCTGCTGCTAGACTGCTACCTGCATCCTGAGCTTAAAATATGATGGGTTTGGGGCATTTTTTATCAGTTTAGTGTCCCCTTTAAGTAAACAAACGTCCTCTTACTTCTGCTAATGGCAGCCCCCCACGTGGCTTGCACACCATCTATTTGTTAAGGGTGTTGGATTCACTTTAAGCAAGGAATGTCTTTCTGTTATCATCTTACCTTAAATCACACTCAAGCCAGACCAAGATAAAAGGCAAAATATATCTTCATAATAAAGATATATAATTTATAAGATATATGTACTTCATAATGAGAGGTAAATATTTATTTATAAAATCTATATTAATCAAGCTGTAAATATTTTTAAAAGACTTCACAGAGGTGAAGAAAAGACAAAACCCATACTCTACATCAAATATACTTATGCAGCAGTTATTTCAGAAAAGACTTCCTTTTTCTTGTTCAGCTGATATTCTCTCTCTCCTGCCAGGGAGATTGTCAGAGCCTCAGGACATGTGTCAGCTGCTTACATTTGATAGCTTCCATCAGGGAAGCCCACATATTTAAAAAAAAAAAATCTCCTGCTTGAGAATTTCCGTCAGAGAAGTCCTGCAGTACCACTCAAGAGAGAGTCCCGTTCCTGTTCTTCCTTTTCCCTCTTTTTTTTTTTTTTTTCTCAGAGGGATGTTAGATCTTGCTGCAAATATCCCTTTGGGGGGACCCCAAAAGGTCCAATAGGTCCAGTCTCTCACCTTCAATCCATCCTGTTCATTCTTGACTCAGAAGACCTCCTGGACACTCTTGCTGAAAACAAAGTTTATTACCTGTCCTTAGATATGTCATTCTGCGTATCTAGGAGCCATCTCTTAACCTTAGCTGGCTAATAACAGTTCTTGGATTCAAGGTGGGGTAAAATTCTCCCTCTCTCCTCTGTGGTTGCTTGAGATAGTCCTGTGTGAAATATATCTTTCACTTCACCTTTCTTTCTATATTCATCTGGTTGTTAAAACTCAGCTAATAGGAGCATCTACATATCACAGCTGCATGGGTCATTCCTGGCCCTCTACTGAGGGTAGGCACCATGGTGGTTAAGAGCTTTCCACTGACTGGTCACCAGTCTCTTTCTCTTAGACATTCTCTGACAGCCTGAAACTTTTTTTTGGATAACTTGGAGAGGAGTCTGAGTACCGACTTTCTTACCAGTTTCAATGATACTGAATTTTCTCAATTGCACATGCACATCTAGTTTTAGTCTAGGTCTTTAGCTGGAAGGAGAGTTGAGAAGCACTTGTTCAGCTAAAGCACAAAATAGCTTTAAGTAGTTGTTAGCTAGACACCCTCATATGAAGAGCTTGAGCAGAGTGCCTCAGGACCTGTGCTTGTAGTGCTCTCCGAAGGGTGCAGAAACCCAAGGACTTTTCACCAACTGAATTTGCATTGCCCTAATCCTATCCATCATCAGATAGCACTGGGCCACAAGCCATCACTTGCAGTGGTGAGCAGGACTTTGAATTTGTCCATGCTCCAAGTTCTTCAACCTCATTTGACTCTTCTACCTCACAGCTTTCACACATAATAAGAATGTTTAAACAGGTGACAGATCCCTTCATCAATATTTTCTTGTATTTTAGGGTTTCTAAAAGCAAACGTGCTTGGACTATAGCAAATCACAGTCAGAAGGGCTCTTGCCTTTGTAGTACCTCAGGCTGCAATGTTTCCCTGCAAAATGGGGAGATCAGGTTCCATTAGGAGAAAAGCTGGTCTTTGATCCCACAAAGAAAACATGTGAGACAGTTGTTGCATACAGAAAACCAAAAGCCATTAAAAGTCCTCTGATAGCAAAACATTTGCTCTTAGGAAGAGTATTTTACCTCTCTCCTTCGTGAGAAAAGAGGATCTCAAATGAGGAGGAGATTTCCTTTAGAAGCACGTGTTTACTCAGTCCAGGGCCTTGCTGAGCCTCAGTATCCATTATCTCTTCCCTTTGGGAGAGCAGCCCGGGGCTGTGCTTTGCACGGTCCCCATCTCAATGACTCCCACTATAAAAGGTGACTGCTGGAGCACATCTGGTTGCTATATTAAAGGATTAAGAAAGACTCTGAGACACCACCCTGAAGATATCATAGGTTGCTCTGAACACAGCTCAGGCTCCCAAATCATGGCATGAGTTTTAAAATTAACTCCCGTTTACAGCAGACTTGGTAACTGGGAGTCTAGAGCACCCAAATCTAGAGCCCACTTTTGTCCCCAACTAGACTCCACCCGTGCAAATAAATTAGTTTCAAATTGTGAAGCCACTGAGGTTCAGAATAAGAGATACAGTGCAGTTGTGTACCGTGGACACATTATCACTCTCACTGAGGCAAACCAAAAGCTTCTTTTTCATGCATCTAGAAATGCTGTGAATGTAATCTTTAGGCTAAAATTTTCCATGTCCCATCTTTAGAATATGTTGGTAGATGCAAAGAGGGAATGGCTCCCACTATCAAACAAGAAACAATACTGAAACCTTCCTTTGAAAATACTACTAGTTCCACAACAGCTGAGAGAAAGAATCAAGAGTTTGGCAAGGAAATAGACAATAAGGAGAAAAAAAAAATCATTATTTAGAGGGTTTAGTGGTGAGTGGTTTTGGTTTAATTGTATTAATCCTCATAGGAGGAAAAGTGTCACTCTCTCTGAATACAGCCCATTTTCTCAGAGGTCATTTTTGTTAAGGCTGCAAATGTGGGCTGCCCTGGAAGCTGCAGTGTGTGTAGATGACTGTCTGGTCACAGTTTAGCATAAAAGGGGTTGAGGGAGTGGCAAATGACATAAAGGTATTACAGAAAGAGACATGGAAAGCTATCAGAAGCTAACAAGAAATAACAAATACAGTGCAAGGAGGGGGGAGTTAAAAAAGGAACAATACATAACTAGCACAGTATTTACACAGTGTTTAATGTCCCTAATTTATACATCTTTCAATATACCTATGGTATTGATCAGGAAATGCTGCCAAAAACATACCAGAAAAATTTCACTAGTTTCAAAAGGCAAATTCAGTTCTTTTTCTTTCTGTTCTAATTTGAAATACAAACTTACCAGTGGACAGTGATTTCTTTTCTGATCAGGTTTTGATGTTTCCATGGTAGGTGACTGGGGACTCCAAACCTCCCTGCCACAAAGTGGTTGACAGCAAGTTGGCTTGTTTTGTACAGCAAAGATCAGAAACTTGTCATTAAAACACACGCATAGCACTCACGCCTAAAAGGCAGCATTTCATAGGCCGAGACAGCAATCAGCTGCTTGTAAAACTGAAACTATTTAGGGCTTACTTGGGGCTTTGTGCCTTTAGATGTGTATTTACTGGGACAACACAAGTAATTACTCATTAACCCTTACTTCACGCTGTCATCTTCGTCTTGCAATTTCTGCCCTCAGTGAAATAGTCCCAAATAGCCAAACTCCCTGCCCAGTCTGTAACATAGCATTCACATCACTTCTTTTCACTTTTGCAGAAAAATGGGGAGCCTGGTTCAGACTATGAATATTTCCAAGATGGCTCTAAATGACAACTTCACTAACAGCTCCTTCAACTGTTCGATTGACGGCTTGAAACAAGTAATTTATCCCATCACATACCTCATTATCTTCTTCCTGGGTGCTGTTGGAAATGGCCTCTTCATATATATTTTCTTCCAGCCTTCGCAGAGGATGTCAGTAAATATTTACATGCAGAACTTGGCTATTTCGGACCTCACGTTTGTGAGCACTTTGCCCTTTTGGGCTACGTATTTCCTATTGGGATCGCAGTGGATATTTGGTGATATGCTCTGCAGGATCATGACCTACACCTTCTACGTGAATATGTACTGCAGCATTTATTTTCTCACCGTGCTCAGCGTGGTTCGTTTCATAGCCATCGTCTACCCCTTCAAATATGGAAAAGTAACCAACGTGAAGTACGCCAGAATAACCTGCACAGCCATATGGATCTTCGTGCTGGCAGCCGCCAGCCCTCTGTTAAGCACGGGAGTCGCTGGCTACAGCACCCCAGTCAAATGCTTGGACGTCCACCCCTCCAGCAGGCACAGGCTCTTCATGATGAACAGTTTTGTCCTCATCGTGGGCTTCATTCTGCCGTTTTGTACAATTGTTGTCTGCTATGTCTTCGCAATCAGAGTGTTGCTGAAGTGCAGGAGTGTGCAGACCAAGAGGGTGGCTTGTCACAAGAAGGCACTGTCAACCATCATCATCACTCTCATCCTCTTCCTCCTCTGTTTCCTGCCGTATCACATACTGCGAACTGTCCACCTGATGTACAGCACGGGCAGCCAGGGCAGCCTGCCCCTGCACAAAGCACTGGTGGACACTCTTTGCCTTGCTGCCATGAACAGTTGCTTTGATCCCATCCTCTATTACTTTTCTGCTGAAAATTTCAAAGCAAAAATCAGAAGTTTGTGCTGCAGATGCAGAATTACAAAATAATACATATATGGTTCTGATGAGATATCTAAACTACAGGAAACTGCCTTGGGACCAAAACCCCTTTATTTTGTTTCATAATACTCAAACAGTGACTCAAAGGGAAACTGCTCACCTGACCACTGCAGTGCCTGTGCCTGAATCTCTCTGTGCTGCATTTTCAGGTGCGTGCAAGGGTGCATGGTTCTGTGATTCCCAACACATTCATAGTGCCATGTCAGTTCCCCTTGCAAACACTGGCAAGGGGGTTGCACATAAAGGAGTGTAAAGCATCACTGACGCTTTCTGCTGAGGCTGACTTAAAAGGCAGGCAGAGAGAAACATAGGACCCAGCACTCACTCAGGCTTCTCAGAAGGCACTAAAATTTCTGTATTTTCCACTTTGAGACAAGCATCAAGGTATTTTGCTTAACATTTCACCGATTGTCAAGTGAGAGAATGATTTCAAAGGAATGGCATCAGCATGGAGTGTTGTAAGTAAGGTGACTGCTGGCAGCGAGGGCAGGATGCGGGCACCAAGAGTACCAGGCTGCATCCTGCAGCTCTTCATGTGTGTGTTGATTCCTTCAAGGTCATTGAAACATTTGTTTTTATGCCCAGTGTTACCAGTACTCTTCTGAAAGCTGAGGCTCAGCAGCCCAATTCCCATGCAGAAATCCAAAAGCAAACTTTTAAAATTATTTTGCTCCAAAGAGGTAGTTAGGGAATGGTTTCCTCTGCACAGATCAACCAGCCTCACACCAAACTGCTGCCAAAAACATGCCTAATCCTTCACCTTCTGCTTGTTCTAAGGAGGAAATGGATCCCTTTTCTCATAGGATTAACTTCCAGATGTTTAGAACTCGCAGACATCAAACATGAATGAATGAAACAGGGAAGAATTAAGCCAGAAATAGGAGGAAAGATGGGCAGAAGAAAAGGAGGAGGAAAGCTGTTTTAGAAAGCAACAGGAAGCTACACCTATGTGTACTTTGCAAAATTTCATCAAATGGTTGCCTGTATTTTTAAGTCTCTGAATATTTTCTAAAATACCTTTTCTAAAATTCAGGCCTAAGTGAAAACAGATTCCCAAATCAGTTTGACAATATTTAGATTTTGTTTTTAATGACCTCATCTTTTACTAAAAACAGACAAGAAGTTTAGTCATATTTTCCAGGAAAGCAGCTGGTCTCATATGAAAACTAATGAAAATACTGAAAGCCTTCCCTCCCTGTGAAATTCACCCAAAGAAAGATTTCTGTCAGTGAAGATACTTCTCAATGCTTTGAACTTTTTCTGAAGAAAGCACTCTATAAACTGACTGTTACTGCTCCCAAACAAAAATAACTGCAGCAAGCTATTTTCAGCTCTGTTTGAAATATGCAGAAAACAAATCATTGCTGGTCAGGTGGAAAAGTACTTGGTAAATCACTGGGAAAGGCATATTTTTCTTGGCTATCTAAGGGTTATGTTCAATCCATTTCAATCATTTGATGCTGCCTTTGATGTAAACACAGAGTTTTATCATGTCTTCACTAAAGTTCATGCTCCTAATTTCAGTAACACATCAGCATACCTGAGAGCTGACCTAATGATGTCATGTGAACTGCTGCAGTGCTTGATCCCATTTTATTGGTGAAAAAGGGAATATTAGCACTGTTTTGCAGTGTGAATATGATTGAGATAGCAACCTGTCCAGATAGAGCAGACACATAATTGCAAGGAAGGGGCAAACTCTTCTTCTGCAGTCTTCACCTGTCAGGATCAGAACTGAGCAGCAACAAGTGACAAGCTTGAAGCCTCTCATGAGATACCATACACTTTAAATACTGCAAGGGAACGGAAAAAATTAGCCACAGTCTAATGTCACCAACGTTTGTTTTTTTGTATCTGTCTAATGCACCCTATTATCTGATAATTTTGCATTAAGAGAATGTATGTATCTCACTTATGAGGTCGCTTTTTTTTTTTTTTAATTGATCATGCTATGACCTCTTTGGCAATTGAATTAACTGTCAGGCCTGTGTTTTAATAAACTAAATTTACTAGTGGCTGAAGATATGTTTTTTATTTATTGCACGTCTGACAAGGAATCTCCCCAGTGTGCAGGGGGAGAAAGACAAAGAAACAGATATTGAGTTTCTTATGTGGGCCATCATTTCACAAGAGAGAAATGCCTTTAGAGGTGTGAGAACATCCTGCTGCCTTATTCACCTTTCTAACAAAATAGTGAGCAACATCCATCAAAATCTGAGGTGTAGATAAGGTAATAGATTTTTTCAAATTATTATTTACTTACAAAAGGATTTAAGGCCATCCTTGTTAGGGATCTTCTCATGAACCTTTAACAGCACTTGTATAACATGCCATGTTCCCACTTACTGTCATTTCTTCATTTGGTATCCTTGTTAATTTTTCAGTCCAAAGCTACACTAGAGGCACAGAGAGATTTTCTAAAGTAGTCTTGCAGGCAGCCTGAACCACTTCACACTCAGCAGAAGGAAAGCCTACTCCTCACATTAGTTTTTTAGCCCTGGTTCAGGACCACATGTGCCTATGATCACCTGATGGAGTGGTGTCACTGTGAGCAGGGAGCATCACATGACTGTGATTGTCCCCTCTGCTCTGCTCTTGTGAGACCCCCACCCGGAGTGCTGCACCCAGCTCTGGGGCCCCCAACATGAGAAGGACCTGGACCTGTTGGAATAGGTCCAACATAGGCCACAAAGATGATCAGAGGGCTGGAGCGCCTCTCCCATGAAGATGGACTGAGAGAGTTGGGGTTGTTCAGCCTGTAGAAGAGAAGGCTCCAGGGAGACCTTAGAGCAGACTCCCAGTACCTAAAGAGGCCCTATAAGACAGCTGGAGAGGGGCTTCTTAGAAGGGCATGTAGTCAAACTGAAAGAGGGAAGGTTTAGACCAGAAAGGAAGAAATTCTTTACTGTGAGGGTGGTGAGACACTGGCACAGGCTATCCAGAGAAGTTGTAGGTGTCCCATTCCTGAAAGTGTTCAAGGCCAGATTGGATGGGTCTTGGAGCAAGCTCATCTAGTGAAATGTGTCCCTGACCACAGCAGAAGGTTGGAACTTGATGCTCTCTAAAGTCCGCTCTAACCCAAACCATTCTATCGTTCTAGGATTTTATGATTTTTAATTTAATCAATGTATTATCCCATTCATTTTCATGTTTTCCTATCCTTCATATCCTATGTCTTCCTCAACATACATCCTGTCACCATAGTTTTTGTTTTGCTTTGGCCTCTAAGTGTGTTGGGAGAAAGGGTTGGACATTTTGCTGCTCAGCATCTCCTTCTGAGGTGTGTATTCCTCCATGTGACAGCAGCATGCTGTGCTGGCAGCAGAGAAGTCACTGGACTTTCGCCCCCTGTCTTAGAGCTGTTGATGCTTCTCTTGGTCCTTTGGGATGGGCAAGATAGAAACGACCTGCTGCCTTTTCAGCTAATAGGAGTGAAAATAAGATCCATCCAAAGCAACTAAATGTAATTGAAACCAGGAGGAGTCAGATGTTGTTTCAACAGTGATACCATCCCTGTGCTCATGTTTTGATTTCCTGGATCATATCTGTGACAGCTTAAATGACAGATTATTTAAAAGACAGTGTGAATGTGCAAGTGAAGATTTCCTGAGAGAGTCTGATATCAGACTTCAGCTTTCCAGCCAGCACTGAATGTGACTTGACAGGCACTACAATTGTCCCCACATGCTATGCAGTCCTGTACTTTCACACAGTTGTGTCGTGTATATACAGGAACCTACCTGGAGACAACTGCAAAAGACAAGCAGTATATTTAATTGCATTCAGTTGATGTTATGTAGCTACCAGTCAACAGCTTAAGGAGGCCAAAGAAATTAAATAGGTTCCTTTGTCTCAAATTCCCTTTCTGCCTTTCAAAAAAACTGACCAGATTTCCACCACTGCTTCTCCTTTTTGATTTTACAGCTGAAAGGATAAAGCTGCCTAACACAGGGTTCAAAGCATGGTCACACAAGTCATATTCCTGCTCACAGTAGCAAAATTTGAGCCTTTATTGCTGAAGCTAAGAAATAAAGCTCTGGACCTTAATCCAGCACTCAAATTGCCTCATGCAGGGCTTGAATGATCAGAGTGGTTATTGGCAGGTTGGCTCTTCCTGTGTGCTGTCTGCATTTCCAGATGTTGAGATGCTGAGCATGTTAACTGTTGGATGATATTATGTCTTCTTCTGAGCAGCTGTGGCAGATGCAATTGAGGATAATTCAATCAACATGGAGCTGTGTTTCATAACATATAAAAATTTGGGGGAAGGAAATCCCTGAAGAGGGGATCTGCGCTCTCTGCAGATTTCTCTTACTTTATAATCATCTTTCAGTTCTGGAGGCAAGGAGTTTGACTTTCTCTGGCAGGCCTGCTCCAGGTCCCTCTCCGAGGTCCAGCCTTCCATAACAGTGCTTGGTTTTTCCTTGTAACTAGTCTCTCACCAGAGTTTCAGGATGTTTAAGGATGCTTTGCTCATAGGTGAGATACTGCTTGCATGCTGTAAGTTAGCAACTTTTCTTGGCAACTACAAGGACAAACAATCCAGAAGGAATGAGAAAAACAATCCAGCTCAGGAGCCATCATATATCTTCTGATCTTTATTACTGTAGCTAGATCAGTCTCTTCTGGTGATCCTTCACCACTAAAAGAAAATACCAACTCAGATTAGGAAGGTGAGTATGCTAAAAAAAACCAGTGCCCTCAGATAGGCTTCTTTTTTTTCATTTTCCTAATTTTGAATCTCACTGACCTGACCACAGAAGACCTTGATGATTGTAGAATTCTCTTTATAAAGCTCTAGTAGCAGCACAGGCTCACCTGAATCTTCCAGAAGTGGAGGTAGTATGTGAAGTACCCAGCTCAGGGCTGTTACACCAGCCTTTCACAGACTCACAGTCACTTGGGCAGTCTGTGAACCTGGGTAGAAGCACATCCTCTGGCCACAGAGGTTTGTAAATCTTCCTGTTGCCTGGGAACAGACCAGCTATGCCTGACTCCACACCAGCACAAACCCAGCCTGTGCATCCCACACCTTTGTGTCCTGGTGCCATGGAAAGGAACACCAGATGCAGAGACCAGGTGTCCCAGATGTGCCCCGTCAGGTCACCAACATGCATGACACACTCAAGTGATATGTCTAGTCATATCACCTTCACTGATTTGTAAGTACCATGTACAATTCAAGATTGGCCTCTTCCCAATTTTTTTCCCTTGAAATTTCTGATGGCATTTAGTTACAGCTGAGTAAGCTGCACTATGTAGGTGAAGGTTGCCCTGGGAAACATAAGACGCTACTCCTAACCCATCATCAACAGAGCCAACATCAGGGCCACCAGCATGCTGAGGTAAAGACAGACAGCATCTAAACAACAATTTCCAGACACCACTCTTACCCTGAATAAGCCAGTAGTAAAAACCTTTAAAAGCCACAGAATCTCTTAATGAAAATCATTAGGCAAATGCATCCTCTTAAGACATCTTGTAAAGCAAGACTGCAGACAGAGCTACCCACTTAACCAAGCCAGTAAGATCTATTCAGAGAAACCCACCTATAAAAGGAAGCTCCCAAACCAAAATACCCCCTCTCCTATGCCTCTCTTAACCTGCTACACCTTGCTGTTTCCACCTCTACAGTTTGCACCACATCTAGGGATAGGGCCCACGAAGGTAAGATGGCCCTGGAGACAGTTCAGTATTTTGACAGAGGGTTTGTACCTGATCAGAAGAGAAGGGACAATAATGACAATCATTCCTGCACCCCGAGCTACTTGGAAGCCAAGGACACCCTGAGATCTGTCTTCCCTGTCCCTTTCTCCACTCGAATAGACATATGACAATTTTCTTACCTTGACCATCCAATGAGCAGGGAATCCGAGGGAAAATGCTGAGCTAAGCATGACTACTACTGACTTTGGTCCACCCAGCTATGTGTTCCATAGAGAACGAGGATCATGAGGCAAAATAAAAAAACAACAGTAAGGGGATGAATGCCAGAGACTTTATTAGAAAATAGCAAAAAGCAAAGTTATGAAACCTCTATCGGGAATACTATTTATAGTATTTCTATATTATATATTCTTCTAGGAATTGGGAGGAGCTGTTGATTCCTTTGAAGGCACAGAGGCTCTGTTGAGAGACCTTGGCAAATTAGAAGGCTGGGTAATCACCAATCCTATGAAACTCAAAAAGATAAGTGACAGATTCTGCATCTGGGACGCTGCAATCCCGGACGTATGGACAGACTGGAGAAGGAGAGGCTTGAAAGAAGCACCATGGAAATGTACCTGGGGGTCCTGGTCGATGGCAAGTTGAATGTGAGTCAGCAGTGCCCTGGCAGCCAGGAGGGCCAACCGTGTCCTGGGGGGCATCAGGCAAAGCATCAGCAGTGGTCGAGGGAGGAGACTGTCCCACTCTGCTCTGCACTGGTGCAGCCTCACCTTGAATACTGTGTGCAGGTTTGGGCACCACAATATAATGAAGATATTAAGTTCTTAGAGAGTGTCCAAAGGAGGGCAACAAAGATGGTGAAGGGCCTTGAGGGGAAGCCATACAAGTTGAGGCTGAGGTCACTTGTCTTGGTCAGCCTGGAGGAGACTGAGGGGAGACCTCCTCACAGTCTACAGCTTTCTCACATGGGGAAGCAGAGGGACAGGCTGGTGTCAGGGGATCTTTAGGTTGGATATGAGAAAGAACTTCCTTACTGTGCTGTGACTGAGCGCTGCAACAGGCTTCCCAGGGAGGCTGTAGTGTCTTCCCCATTGGAGATAATAAAAAGCCATCTGGACACAATGCAGAGTAACGTGGTCCAGGTGAGCCTGCTTTATCAGGGAGGTTGCATGGCATGATCTCCGGAGGTCCCCTCCAAACACACTCATTCTGTGTTTCTCTGATTTATTAGTCTCAGATTTCATGTTTAGCATCCAGTAATTAAGGGCAGCAGCAGAAAAATAAAATTCTTTAATCATAATAAATAAGAGGGAAAGTATTTTCAGTCATGTAGTGTATTTTAAAAAAAGTATGTGTGTGTGTATATACAGTTATACAGAAGTATACAAACTCATATTTTTTATTCATTTTTTATGTTATATATTTATGTTCAAGACCACAGATCTTAATTTACAAAGCCAATGAATACATATTTGATAATCAGTGCCAAACTTCTCAAAACTTGTATCTTCTGTAACCCTATTCTATTAATATCATAGCAATGGATTTTAGAAAAGAAGCTAAGACTAGCCCTACTACCTCACAAAATTACAATGCAGATGTGAAGTATAAGAAAGTGAAACTTTGGTCACTAAGTGATATATCAGAATTCATAGCTTCTCTGATGAAACCAATTCTTCAGTTGGGGAAAATACAAAAGCAAACTTAAATACTCTTGTCTTACATTTTGCTAAATTTTTCTTGACATCCTTATTAAGAGAGAATTTCTACTTCCAGTTTCTTTGTGACTCCCACTTTGGCCTGAAGAGACAGGTGAAATTCTTGACATGCTGTCTTTTTCAAGAAGTTGATAAGCTGTCTATTTTTCACACACAGAAAAACGGTGTGGAAAAGATTTCAAAAATCTCTACTGACAGCGGTGAAATTAAGAACAGGTTTTTGGCCTAATGCTAGTACAGTAAGCATTGTTTTTTACCCTATAGTGTGCAGACTGGTGGGATCAGTAGATTCTTCTAAGAGATCACAGTAAGAAAAAACCTCAAATTTGTGGTCTATCACATCAAATGTGCTATTGGCGGGTTCACATGTTCAGAGGAAAGCAGAAAGCTGTCACAAAGCATCATTCCCAAATGTGGACAAGTTGCTTCCCAAAATGCAAAAGTGCTTCCCAAAATGCAAGAACTGACAGCATGTGCAAGCAAGAGCAAAAGAGCATCAGGGCTGAACATGGCATTTTGAGAAATTCTGCACAAGATTCTTAGGAAATCGTTGGACACTGGCTGGGCTCCTGAGCACTTCCATTTCTATGAGGAAAAGAAAGAGACCTGGCAAAAATTCAAACTCTTCAACATCCCACTGAAGAAAGTAAAGGGATTCTATTAAACTATTCAGGAATAAACCCACTCTCTCCCGTCAAAGGCAATGTTCCCAATTACAACTAATTTATCATTGTGGCAGGTGCCAGGAGAATTCCAATTTTTAAAGTAGAATGAAGCGATGAAAATGTAATAGCCAAAAATAAAGATAAAATAAAATTATATTGAAGACTCATGAGAAATTGAAATTGATTTGAAGGCCAATATAATATTCCTCCAGTAAAAGACAGTATTATATCTTCTTCCCATACACAAATGTATAAGAAGCAATCAAATTTTATTGTTTCAGAAAAGATGTGCCATAAGTGGAGGTGGTAACAGAACAGAGCCAGATTGTTCTGCTGCTCTGGGGACTTTTGCTCGTGCACTGTGGGATTGACCAGCTGCCTCTAGCAAATGTGGAAAAATATAAAATAGGATGCAAACTGCACTGATATTAGACTTTCAAAATTCAAGCAGAGTATTTAGTAAGTGCCCAAACCCAAGAAACCCAGAAAAGGTGTTAATAATTATCTTAATTTCTACGTAAGGACATAGGTAAAAAAGTAAGTCTGAGTAGGAAGAGAAGTTAGTATAAAGACCACAATTATAAGAAGTTCAAATTCATTTGCATGAAGTTGGGTCTTGGTCAGTTTTAATTAAAACTTATATTAATTAAAATTAGTCAGATTATTTAGACCTCAATATTTTTGTACTGCATTGTAGTGTACAATAAACATGTAGGGGATGTGTGTGGAGACAAAGTCTAAAGTCTGAACTGTGGCTCTGTAGAAATCCACAAGACACTGCCTTAAAGAACAAGGATTTCCATCTCATAAACCATACTAGGATAGAAACCATAACAGTGCAAGGTTCAGAGAAATATAGAGAGGTCACATAGTGAGGATGAGCACTTAAAGCATCCCAATTACATCTGTCTGTGGTCAGGTATAAAAGTCCAGTGGAGGAGATTCACCTTGGATAACCTTGTCTGGAGATGTGTGTCCCAAGTCAAGGGCCTATGAAGGAAGCCCTAGTATGTTTTAAGAACACACTCTAGCACATTAAACAAGGTGTTATTTCTTAACATAAAATACAGTGCATAATGATGCAGATATCATTTCCCCCAGATTTGTGGTGTGAGAAACCAGCTCCAGTTCCTTGACATTTCCCCAGTGCACCCCACTGCAAGAACTGCTTCACATCGGCTCTGTCCTTCCAGGTGGATTTTGCTCTGTCTCCAGCTGGTGGACAGATATTTTTTCTATCTGGCAAATAGCTACATTCGGGCAAGACACATCCCACTGCAAATCTTCCAGTTCTCATTCATGAATACTACAGGGACACAGCACTAGAATAGAACTTCTGGGAAATGGTGCCATTCTGTTGCTAGCAACAACATCACCATATGTTCATCTAAACAAACCGATCAAAGTTGCCTGAAAAGCAGTTAGACTACTTAAGAAAAGATTTTTTTGACGGTCCTTTACCAGGTGACAGTGCTTTGATGGCAAGAAATAATTTTCCAGTTTTCACTCTCCTGTTTGACTCTGTCCTGTGCTTTGCATAGCTTTTTTTCTCCATCTGGAGGTTACCTGCCAGGTTTACTATCAAGGGGAAACATTTTTGTTTTAGTTTTTGCTAGGTTAAGCGTGCCACATACTTCTTGGCACAGTGTCTCCAGTCTCCTTAATTACCGTGGTCATTCTTCTCCACACCTGCTTGAGGTACTGGACTGATAAATCTTCAAACAACACTGGATTTTCTCATGTTTACATAATGCCCTTGGGACTCATATTTGTCCTATGGCTACCCGGTTTACTAGTTTTTTTACCTCCTTTTTTTTTTTTCCCCACCAGAGGTCGTTTATCTACTTTTTGTCATGAGTCTTTATGGCAATCCATACACTGCTTGTTAAAGATGAGGCCAAGAAGCCTGGACCAGCTCACACCCACACTGTCACATAGAAGTGCCTTTGAGAACCAGCTGAAGTCATCTAAAATGGAGTGGAAGTTAAATAATAGAGAAGCAGGTAGTCAGCTTCTGGATTTGGCCTGGCTGTCTTTTATCTAGCGATGCGGAGATACTCAAAGAGTATGTGGTTTTATGTTTTGCACTACCAAAGTTGCCCCTGATTTCCATTTCTCATTTTCCAACAAGATGCAGGAGTTCTTGCTTTAAATTCTCTATAACGTGCCCATTTTTGGTGACAGGATTGTTGATAATAAGGTGAAAAAGGGTGAGTTTCAGGTCTGATTCTGGAGGACCCACAGTCCAAAGCTCCTTCAAGCTTCTAGCTCCTTCCTCTAGCACTACTTGCTGTGACCTTTCTTTAAAGAAGCATAAATGGTTGTTAGTTTTTTATTAGACTCATTTACCTACATCTCTTTTTCTCCTTCTCAAGTAGCAGTACTGACCAAAAGCTGGTCATTAAGCGCTCCCAGTTTGAGGGAGATAAATGAAATGTTTTGCTTGCTCGCAACATCAAAAGATGTGGATGTCATCACAGTAACTTAAGGAGCCTGAAACGTGGTCAATCAGGCATAGGTCTGTAAATTACTTGTCAAGGAACAGCTTTCTGTGAAGACCACAATGATCAACATGGTCAAGTGGGGACTTTCCCATCTGCTGTACATGAGCACAAAAAGCAATGGGAAGAGAGAGAAGCAGGGGACAACAGAAGGAATGGTAAAGAACATGCAAGGTAATAAAAATCAGTGGTGAGGCAAAAGAGAAATGGGAAAAAAAACAGAAACAGAAACAGAAACAGAAACAGAAACAGAAACAGAAACAGAAACAGAAACAGAAACATATTAGAGGGATAACTCATCAGAGCATGAGCCATCTTGGGACACCAGGCCTGGACTTTTCTCACACAATATTTCTCTTTGGCTTTCCAGATTTCTGCCAGATGGATTCCTGAGCAAATGGTTTGTCCCAAGAGAGTAAGTCTGAGGAGTCAGCCAGGCAGACCCTGCTTCCTCACTGCTACTGCTGGGAGAGGGCAAGGACCTGGCCTCACTGAGGAGGATCAGGGAAAGGTGATGTTGATAACATTAATATCTTGATGAGTAACATCTACCTGAATGGAGGCTGGAAGAGGCTCCTTGGTTCTAGGAGTATGGTCATAATTGGGTTTTGATGCTAACTTCTGGCATCATTTAAACTTGTCACTTCTTCAGCCCAACAGAGCTGGGGCACAGTCCCAAGGAAAGGAAGATGGGAAAAAAGGGAAGGAAAGCATACATTGGTGGGGAAGTGAGGACTAGGGGAAAAAGGAGAAACAGTGAGTGATACAGAAAGGTATACACAAAAGAAAAGAAGAGGGACAGAAGAGAGAGAGAAAGAGAGACAGAGAAAAAATCTAATTGCTGAAGTCCAAGGAAGGAAAGCACCTCAGTGACAGAGAGGAAGACAAATGCTGCAGTGAGAGTAGCTGTATAGAAAAGCTTAATATACATCAGTCTCAATATGAATGCCACATAGACTCAATACAACTCAGCTCTTACATGATGCTTATTAGAGAGGTGGAGAGGGCAGGAGAGTCTGAGACACTAGTCTAAAAGGGTTTTCTCAAATAGGAGCAAGAAGGAAGAGAGTTTACGCATGTGGACACAAACCATGTTGCACCACTTGATCTCAGAGCAAAATAAGAGACCCTGGACTGTTCTCTTTACTAGTTTAGATGTAGAGCCAGTGACACCAGGGGAAGGTTTGGGTTAAGTACGGATTACAGTGGAGATGTCTAAAATAAGATGAAGCTGCATTGGTCCACTGGCAGCCTCCTTTGAACTATCCCCTTTCCCCTTCTGCCCAAAGCAAACTCTTCACTTCTCCATTATGTGACCTTGAACCACTCACTTATAAACGCAGCATTTTAATTCTCCCATAAATAAAATGCAACAAGTGCTACAAACAATGTATTACTTCAAATAGAAACTGGAGCACTAATGTCCCCATTCCTAAACTGCAAGCCAAGTGAGAAGTGTTTGAAGAATTTCAGCTGGAAGTGGGGCTCTGAGAGTATGAATAATTTTGTCTTGTTGCACCAATGTATAAACTCTGTGTACCTCCACAGAGGTCAATGCTGATTGAGATTCCTACAGGTGAAACTGAATAGAAAATGTGAGCTACCTTGCAGAGCTGAGAATAAAAATGAAATGAATCCTGCTCCAACACCTTCTCCAATTCTGCTCCAATCCTTTTAGACCAACTTCATACTAATCACACACTAATTACTGCATGCTGTCTGGCATTCCTAAACATGATTTTTCAATAAAGCAATGCAAGTTTTTAAAATACAGGCATCACATAGCAGCAGACAGAGGAAGCTCATACAAGTAAGTCCTTAGGTACAAATTACATCACCAAGCTCTTTAAACGATAAACTTTCACCTTTCTGAGCCAATACAAAAGAAGCCTATCTTCTTGCTGAAAGTACTCTGTACCAGCAAATTGCATACACTCAAGCTACACATTAAAACACAGAGAGAGCCCTTGGGGATTTGAGGACAAATATGGTCTTGTGTCAGTGCTGACTGATTTAAGGCTGCTAAAGTGATGCTCTTAAACAATTAAAAATACCATCCGATCCTGTCAAGATGTTCTGCCAGGCTCTTCCAGCTCCTGCTATGTTAGAGTAATTCCACTGTGATAGGATGATGGTGATGCACAGTGACATAGGAGAGTGGAGGTATGAGTGGAGGTATTTCCATTCTCCGGCACTCCACATAAAGGACAAGAAGAGAGGTGGTTGCCATCAATCAGAGTCCTTGCCCAGCACAAAGCTTGGAAATGTCAATGCATCTAGAAAGATAAAAAGAACTGAAATTCACAGCAAGGACTCAAAACTCACACCACATTTTCAGAAATTAGGTCTTTCAGGTTGACTATTGAGAATGAGTATTGTGTTCTCCTGGGACAGAGCACCAACATGAGTTTGCTTGGATTTATAAGCTCCTTCTTTCAGAAAAATATTCCATATAAATTCTCAGTGAACAGGGACTCTGTCCAGGCCTACCCTGTAAAAATGGTCCTGTGCAGGAGCAGAATGATGAGGTGGTGTGATATTTTCCAGCAAAAACATTCAGAGCTTTGCAGGCTAGTCCATGGCTGCCAGACATCATGGATTTTGAACCCAAAATAGCTGGGTGAAGGTCCTATGTGGATTCTGAAATGCCCAGATTTCCCTGTTGCCCTCTTGCATTTCCAAAGAGACTAACTCCCCAAAGACTGTGAGATCAGAGACCTTGCTGGGCAAGAAACCTTTCCAGTAACCACTATCTGAAAAATGAGCAAATTTTATGTTCAGGCTTCATTTCTAAGGAACTTTGTCTGGTTGTATATAGCCTTAGCCTTCCCTTACATGAAAAAGGGACCAAAATCAGTACTTCAGTGGAGTGGCTACCAGAGGCATGAATAGTTTGACCTCCTATTTACGTGACAATCCCCTGCCCTGATACGGCTTTTTTTAACTTGATACACATACATACATACATACATATATACATATTAATTCTTTGTGGTCTGTCCCTGCTTTTCAGGGTTTGCATCAGAGGCAAGGTCTGCAAGACTCTGTCCACAAAGAGCAGCACAAATATCCAGAGCTCCCCACTAATAGCAGAAAGGGGAACCTGATTGGCACCTTGGAGATCCCCAAGAAGCTGGGATGTGTCCATGGCTGAGCTGCCTCAGCTGCCTTTTTGGGACTATTCATTTCTATCTCAGAGCTCCTGAAAATGCAGCATCAGAACTGTAATGAATATGGAGGTTAGGTTCAAAGAAAAGTGGCTACACAGGCAAGTGAGACCCAATTGTGAGGTTTACTACTTTAAATAATAACAAACTGTAAGGATTATGGCTTCACTACCTGTGACCTTGCCTGTGGGGGATTGGTTGCATCAGCCATCACCAGGTGTAGCCAACATGAGAGCTGCTGACATCATTCTGGAGGGTGAAAACATATTTTTCAGTGTATTAGTGGTGGATCTTTTTAATAGGCCATTAACTGGGAAAGCACCCAGGTAAATAAAGACTCTTCATTAGAAAAATAAGTGATGGGGGAGGAGAAATGTATCGTTACTGTCACTTTTAGGGTAATTCTGTCGTGTGCTTTCAGCCATATGCAAAGAAACTCTGCAAGGAAAATATACAGCTTGAATGTATATGGCAATGAATTATTGATTATGACAGACAAATCCCATCACCTGCAGACTACAGCCCTGGAGGAAGGAGGAGCAGAAGGAGTGTGTTAGGAAATGGAGTTGAAGGAAATATCCTCAACTGGTCATATGTCACTCCTGTTACCTGCTCACAGTCTAAAGGCTTTGAAGATACTCATGGGTGCTCCACAGCTGGAATCTCTTGTAAAAGATGATTCAGTGTCTGAGCCCGCTTAATGGATGATGCTGAGAGATGAAGAAGGCATCTGAGCACCTGCTGCAGCTGGTACCTACATCCCAGAAACTTCCAGAGCTGCCAAAAGCATAGGACCTGGGAGATTTATTGATGGTATTTCCCAACACCCCTTTTGGGGATAGTTTTTTTCCCTGCCCTGACTGTACCACTGTCAGCTCTGTTTCTCCCCAAGAGCTCAGCCCAGTAAGTGCTTGCTGTCATCTGTAATTTTTACCCTGCTTCATTATAAAAACAAAGTTAACTGACCATGTCATCTGCCTGTCATTTTCCTATGTGTTATCTTCTGAATGTGCAAGCCAGTTTTCACCCCATTTGACAATGGAGGGGTGAAGGGTTTAAGAAGCAGGTCTTTATATTAAAGGCATATATGTTTTATAATGGCTTTGGGGAGATGAGAGACACCCAGATTCACCCCCTCACAGAGCAAAAGGCTGCAGCAGAGGCTGAGCTGTAACTTGTCCTGCCAGCCAGACATCAACATTGTTACAGAAAGGGACACAGAAGGATGTAGGATTTTTGCTCTGGGAACAGGCATACGTAGGTGTCATGGGGAAAAAAACCCAATAAACAACAGACTCAGTGTTTCATCCTATTATAACATCTTGTTTTCCCACAGTACAAGAAAAAGTGATTTTATGGTAAAGAACCAGTAGGTGGAAAGTCGGGATATTTTCGTTTGGGTTTGCCACTGGATTTGATAGGTAGAGGAATCCTGGAAGAGTTTCTCCGTAAGGATAGTGTGATAAAGTCTCAAATCCTTCCCTTGCTCCCCAGCATGCACACATACATACACATTCATGTATGCACATACACACACAGAGCTAAGGTCTCATGAGTGACAGGTCAAAATGTTTTTCTCATCTGTGGTGTCTGGTTGGAGTCAGACACATCTCCAAATGCCTCACCCATTCAGTATGTCGTTGAATGTTCCAGCTTACAGACCTGCCCATCTACCAAGGACCAAAACTCAAGAACTCAAGAGAAGAGTTTGTCTGTGGTCTAAACAAAGGGAGTCATCAATTAGATCTTCTTAAAAGGAGAATTCTCTGGGTCTTAGAAATGTTTGTATATTGCCTCACAGCTATTTCTCTCTTTTTCTTTCACCACACCTGTGTACACACATATACCTGCCTTGAAAGCACATCCAATGGAGAATTCTGAATTTCAATTTATAAATAGTATTAAAAAGCACTGGCCTCCCAAGGAAAAATCTCAGTTGTATAAAACAAACAAATAAGACATCAGCACACCCAAAATGTCCAAATGAGCTCAGCAAAGCCTTTGCTACAGATACCTACACGCAGCTAAATTCTCCACCTATTATGAACAGGATACTTGATAATTTACTTGATCATTAACTTGAAAAATTGCTATAGACTAAGGAACTCGTAGCTCCAGTTCATATGACACCTGACGGATGAAGTGGCACTGGAGTTGAAAAGCTGCTGCAAGCCTTGCTTATATATTGGGTTTTTCTGGGTGCTGAATAAACTCATATAAATGTCCATACACAAGTGCACACTACATCTTTATGCCAGGAAAGTGCATTGACCATCACTGGGGATGGAAAGAGCAGAGCACAGCAAGTCACACCACAGACACAGTTGGGCATTCCAGCTGTAGACAGCCATTTCCCTGGGCACCTACCACCCACATGGACTGAGGTAAGGGAAAGCTGGAAAGCCTGGAAAAAGCTGTTGGGCAAAAGTTTTCTCACAAGCGTTTATTTCACTTCTTATTGTGCAGCCATCTCCAATCTGTCACATCTAGCACAAGCATGAGGCAAAACTGGCCTATCAGAAACTTTTCACTGGTGGCAGGAAAGTCTCCTAGGCATGAGTTCATTTTCAAACAAGCCTGGTGGCGCTCACCTCCTGGTCATGGAGATGTCATTTGGGGCTGTCAGATCTCAGGGTGCAGGGAAACACCTTTCTCAGCAGGTCCACTGGGACAGGATGCAGATCAGTAACACGACCAGGTGAGTACATCTCCATGCCAGTGACAAGTCTGAATTTTCAACAGTGGTGGTTCAAGGCTCAGTTTAGCCACTCACACATAGTGCCACTTAGAGGTCCTTCAACATCACACGGCCCTAAGAGACGTGACAATGAGTCTTGGATTACCCAAGGGCATCCCAGAGTATGACGAATGTTAACAGAGACCGCCCTCCCACAGCTGGTCAGCTCAGTGACTCATTAGGCCCCTCTGGCAGTAGGGGCATGGAACTGGGTTTCAGTTGTCCAATCATCCCTCTCAACATGGAGTCGTTTGAGGTGTCAACTTCGTGTTGATTTAAACAGTGTAGGATATCCTGGCTGGTTTACCAGGGCATGGGCCTACTGTAATCACTGTGTCTAATCTGTCAGCTCTCAGTAGGTGTCACGGGACCACAGGGCATCTCAGAGGGCATCAGGTGATAGAATAGGTAGAATAGGCACCTAGGTGAGGGAATCCAAGCTGAACCTGGATCCCACCCCAAATACCTAAATCACAAAGAAATTTGCAACTGCAACTTCTGCCTCTGAGTCTGTAGTACAATTTGATCAATATCAGCACGGCCTCAAACCAACCTAGAAGGCACTCAGTCAAGCACTATTTATTTGTGTCCTTCCCAGATTGAAATCCACCAAATCAGATTGGTAAACTAAGCTATTACCTCCTAAGACAAAGACTGAACAGAGGGTTTTGGCATTTGACTGTCCAGGATCCTTCCATAGTCATTTGACAAAATGAGCATGTAATAGCAATATAGTAACACTTCATATCTCGGTCACTGTAACACATCACTGGTATTACATCTGTACAGGTAATTGCTTTAATATTGATGAGTACAACCGATGCTGCTCTGCCCGCACACAGCTCCTACTGCTTTTACCCATACTATATTCCAGATAAACAAATAAACAAATCTGAAATAACTTTTGCCATCCTGTCTTCCTCCTCTGGTATCTCTGCAGTGTCTGTTATTAATAATCACCTACATTAATATCAGGTTTTATACTCTTATAAGTCTTAGGCTTTGTGCTGAAATTCTGGCCCCAGCAGTGCTTTGTGCTACTTACCTTGCTCCACAATTGCCACCCAACAGTCAGGGATAGTTCAGTTCTTCAGCACAGTCAAAATGCAGTGGGAGATCTTTATACACACCTCTTTTTTGTGAGATATCTTTCCTCAGTGATTTTCTGTGTGCCTGAGTTATGACTGACAATCTCACATGGCAAATCCATTCCTGTCTTGTTTGGGACCTTTATAAGGACTTAGAAACTGCCAGAAACATGCACTGTTTGTGGGACAGGCCACAGTGGCCATGCAGAGCTCTCTGGGGATGTCTTTAACGTGGGATATGACAAAAATGTACATGGGAACAAAATACTGCAGTCTGGCTTGGATAAGGACAGTCTTGTGTCGAGATGCCTCCATGGCCATGCCTAAAAGTCTTTCTAGGTCAGAAAGGATAGGCCAAAGTATTTATTTAGGAATTTTAAGCAGTGGGATGTTTAAAGAGAACGCCCCTTCCCTCGGATAATTTAAAAAATGACCAAAAATATATAAAGATGTTGAACTGTAGTTTGGGTTTAGCAGAGACAATTGGGATAAATACCATATCCTGCCACCGGAGTGTAGTCCCGTGTTGCCCACCAAGAGTTGCAAGTGGGAGATTTATGGCATCTGGATGGACATGGCAGCTGGGATGGACAAGATGACAACTTACAGGTGGCTCTTGTTTGTCAAAGGCTGAGCTACTTTAAAAAGACCAAACGTACAGCCCAAAGGAAGCAGAAATAGCCTGCTGCCTTTTCTCACCTTACAGCACAAAGGATGTGATTTTCCTTTTTCATGTGGGACTTGCCATAGTTTTCTTTTCTGCCACCTCCCATCTGGAGGACACTGAACAGCCTTGAGTGGCTATTTGAAGGCTGCATGGAAATTTTTGTTAGTACAGGATGGATCTCCATGGCTGATTAGTAGTGTTTAGCACCTGGTGCCTCCATCATTTTCTGCCTGAAAATGGAACTAACTTTTGCTGCAGTTTGAGGTACAGCCCAACAAGCTTTTTTTTAATTCTAGCCCTTTCTTGTTAGTGTCCTCTATTTCTAACAACTTCCCTCCATATTTAAGAGGCAACTTAGGCGAAGATATTGCGAGATCATCTGAATGGCTAAAACAGAAAAAATACTCCTTTGCACATAATTAAAATATTTTCCTCCCTCCTAATTCTGCCTCTCATTTCTCTCTTTTCTCCTCTTGTACATTCTCTAGTGGTGACTGTAACTTCTTCCAGAGTTTCAGAGAGTTTTTTTGGCTCACCTTCAAACCCAGCTCAATTTGTCCTTTTCATGTTTGCATTTCGTTCCTTCAACATTTGCTTTTGCATGTGTATCCACCATTTCAATGTAAGTTCTTTAAGATGAAACCCAGATCTCCTTCCTTTGGCCTTTTCTGCACCATCTTGAAACAGAACAAGGGCCTAAAGAGTTAACTTAGAATGCTGATTCTGGTACCTTGCTTTGAGGAGTGTGATGCTTAGCTAGAGACAGAAGCTAGGTCTTAGGAATTCTAAAGGATGGTACCTTGCATCCAAGGTAGCGCTTACATGCCAGCGAATGCTTACACACCTACATAGGAACAGGAAGGAAGAGATAGGATAGGAACACGAAGAGGTAAGGGGCAAAATAGGAATATAAATCCAAGAGTCTTGCAAAATCCACCATCATGGAGTCAGCAAAACAGAGAAAGTTGAAATGTTCAGCCAAGGAAGAAGAGTAAGAAGACAACCCCCTTGAGGCTGAAGAAACAGGAACAACCACCAAAACAACACCCCAAAAGACGACTCCACCCCAAACTCCACCCACACTCTGCCTATTATGAATATTATGATTAGATGTTGCAATTATATGAATATGCATGTGAAGATGTTGTAACGTCTCATAGAAAATGCATATAAATTCATGAATTTTCATCTTTAGAGCTTCTTTTGTCCAGTGCAAACCGGGGAGCTCTCTAACGTTGCAATAAATACCTTTGCTATTTAAAGGCCAAAATTCTGTCTCTAAACAGTTTCATTGAGCCTTTTGGGTCATCAGTCTATCACAGTGGACAAATCCGTTTTCTTCTCTCTGTCTTGTAATCTCGACTCTCTTCTTCAACAACACTAAATCTTGTCTCATTAAATCTTGTAATTTCTTTCTTTTATATATAATCAAGATCAGCCTTTTCAATGCTATCTTCAGTCTTAACACCTGATTCATCTTCTGTCCTTGCGACAATAAATTCCTGTAATAGATAGATAGCTGAAATGCTGCTAGAATATTTCAGTAAGGGAATAAATCCTGCTCACCTACTTTTTTTTTTTCAATCTGAATGATTTTTTCCTCTATCATAAACTGACTCTGCTTTTTTGAACAAAGCAGACCTCAGATGTAGTCCTATTCTTCACACTGTTAATTGTATGGCCAGTACCACTTTCAACCTGAGCTATTATTGAACAAAATTTCATATGGTATCTTGGCTTTCCTTTACTGTCCCATTGCAACGGTCATCTGATTTGTTTTCTGCTCTACAGTAATTATTTCATGCCACGCCACTCGTTAAAAGTGAACAAATTAATTCAGTTTATAATCTCTGACTCTTCCTGTCGAGGTATTTTCTCCAATGGACTGCTTCCAGCTTGAGTTTTTCTCTGAACCACTGACTGAACACTGGATGTCAGCGAGAGAAAGATCCTTTTTCTTTACTTGAAAAGTGATTCCATATTAGCCCCACTTGAGTGGGAAAAATGATTCTTCTACAACAACTGTTTATCTGAGCTCTTTTATTTGCACAATCTCTCTTCCCCATGTATTTTGTGCGTTGCCGGTTTAAACCTTTATTTAACTGAAACTCTACTGCTCAGTGCACTTGCAACGTGTTCGTTAGGAGCCACCTGGAAGATGTGCTAGTCATCGCAAACATCTTTGCTTTTCTAAGGTCTAAGTCTTCCTTGCTGCAAAAAATTTCCTTTTTTCAAGGCCGGGATGTCAAGTGTTTGCACCACTTGGAAAATTGCAGTGACACCAAGGATGGAAGGTGCATGTTGCTGCATATAGGTGTGTGCATATCATATATATATTTATACACACGTGTCTGCCCCTGCAAGAGGACTCTCTACCACATCTGGGCAGCCCAGGACCCATGCCAGAAGCTGAACATATCTGATTACTCCCAGCAGAGGTCAGTAGTATCTTAGTGGCCAAAATTGCTTCTTGGATCCAGTCCAGCATGCACACACACCTCTGCCCCAGGAAAAGGCACCCTGCAGAGGAGTGGCTCAGGCAAATGTTTACAATAAATATTGGGAAACTGCATATGGATTTCTCCGTTTAAGGCCATAAGCACTGCAGGTTTTATTTCACATTAGGTACAACACAACCACCAGCTCTACAACAGAAAGTGCAGATGAATGGAAACAAACTTCTAATTAGGTCTTGGTTCGCATACATTAATGTGTTTCAGATTTACCAAGCTTGAACCCCTTGATATAGGGCAATGGTACTCCTGTAATTCACAGTTACTCATAATTTAAACAGCCATAAAAGAGATACAGAGCGTTTCATGGAGATTAGTGACCCCCTAGAGACCTGTCAATCTAAGGCCAAGGCCCGATAACCTCAACTGATCATAAATTTCCAAACAACTGCTTTGGCCACAGTTCATCATTGTTATTGGAACCTGAAAGGCATGGTATTGAAATGTGCTACAGTGCTATTGTTAAACCCAAGGATATTGAAGTCTGATCACCTATGGATCTTTCTGCTTTCCTTCTGACATATATTTACCAATAGCTTCAAAAGATAAGCTATCCTCTGTGAAATAATAAGGATACCCAAGCCAGAACAGCCCTGGGCAGGACACAACCCTTGGGGACCAGCAGAAGCAATGCTCACAGCTGAAGCAACCTCTAAATTATTGATGGTATCAGAGCCACGAGAGAATCTAAACACTTCTTTAGGATAGAGATATCAATAAGTCATTGGTTTTGGCATATAAGGAATAAATCATGTAAAACCTCCTGAGCCATTTTTAGGGCAACAGAGCAGCGCAAGTTCAGGGTTATATTGTGGTGTGTCCCACGCCAATTTTAGTAAGGATGATCTTTTTGATGTCAGGTCTGCCTAAACAAGGTGGAAGGTCCTCTCCATGGGGGCCTGTGCTTGCAAATGCTTCTGTGCTTGACCGGGCCAAAACCCTTCGCAGCAGGTGTTTCAGTGGAGCTGATAAAGGAGGAAATTCCCATCAGCAAGCTCCTTCACTTGCTGTTTATTGCACCCTTCCTGCTGGACCCAAGAGAGAAGCAGGGACCACTCAAAGGGAAAAGAATCTTTCAACATCGCATGAAGGAGCTGGAGAGATGCTGGAAGAGCAGGGAGATGGCTAGGCAAAATCCATCCAGCCTAAGGAGGAGCTAAAGTGACAAAGGCCTGGTGAGGGACAGGGAGTGTAATGCCATTAAATTTTGGTAATGCCTTAGGGGAAAGTGAGGCTAAGAAATTATGAGGCATGCAGGAGGGCAGGGGAGAAGGTGAAGGATGCTGAAAAAATGGGCAACTTTATACCAACATGATTTATTTGATACTGTTTAAGTGTTCTTGGAGTGTTGCATATTGTATCGCAAACTTGCAAACAGTCAAGCAGGAAGAAAAGACGTATCTTTAAGGTTTTCACAATAAGATCTGCTAGTCTGTGGTGAAAAAGCCACATGAAGGAGTAAAAGTATTTAAAAGTTTCTTTTCAGATATACTTATTTTTCAGACTTAATTTTATGTAATCTCTCCCACATCTATTTCTGACTCCTGAAGGATGAATGAAGTTGCACCTGCTGATTCAGCGGATAATCCACCTGAGCATTACTGAAGAGCTTTTCCCTCCACCATTTGCTAGTACCATGTTTATTCTAATGACAAACACAGACATAAAATCATCCATGTCCTTTTTAATATCAGGTGCCCAGAACTGAACTCAGTACTGAGTGATGGTTCTTATTGTTCAGATACTCTCTCATCTTAGGTAGCCCAAAATTTTTTTGTTGTTGTTACAAGCTCGAGCTAGGATAAAAATTCAACAGTAGTGTGTAAAAACTCAATAAATTTCAGTAATAATAGAAGACCGATGGACAGAGACATCTCCTTTCCAATACCTGGGTTCTCCAAGACAGTCCAGTAGCATTAAAAAAGGGAATAGAAGGTAATATGGACATCAGCTGCATGGAAAAGAGAAGAACTTAGAAAGGCAGACTTTATGACTTCCCCACATGCTGAATTAGGGTCCCAACCATACAAGTATAAAAGTGTAAGGTGCTTCCTGGGGCTAGTTCAGCCCCGTTTGACTGCAGCACTGAATTGTAAGAGCAGTGAGCAGATTACTCTTTTATTTATGATCAAAACTTCATCTTAAAACATTTGCATTTCTTAGCTACATAGCTTCTGTCAGAAAGCAGAACTCTCCCTATTACTTAACAAACCTGCTTAAAAAAACACACTAGATGAACGATTTCAGCAGAATTTCTCTCCAACTTATCTTTTCTGACTGTTTCCTAATATTTCAAAAGGTGAACAGCAGCACTAAAACTGAAATTAAAAGACAGCTCATCCAGCAGCTACTTGGGTTTTTTTCACCTACCTTTTCCATCATAAATATACTGGTAGTGCAGCATAAATCAGAAAGGGATACATTGCAAAAAAAAAAAAAAATTCTAAAAATAGGATTGTCTATTACCTACAATTTATTACAGCTGCACTTGTATCCCTTTTTGGTTGGTTTTTTTTGAAATATTTTTATGGTGTTTTCTACTTGTGTAGATGCATCAGTATTTGAATGAATGTGTAAACAGATATCTGGAGATTGAATTCTATTCAAGCAATTGGAGATTCGGCATGTGGACAAGTATATTCATGGTAGAATTGCTTCCTTGCCTGTCATGGATAGAGATATGCAACTAAACATAGGTATATATGTGATTATTGGCAGAAATGAGAGGTAAAAAAATGAAAGGAGTACCTTTCAGACTAATAGAATTTCTGCTTTGTCAGGCGGGAAAACAGCTATTTAAAATCTGGGACCAACATACCAGAAAAGCATAACACCCTCTGTTGGGCAAAAAAAATCATGATGAAAACATTGTTAAATGCTTTGATTTTTTTCCTGGGCATATATTTCAGCTGTCTGTATCCAAAGTGGTGGAGTAAACCCAAGTACCAACATGGTCACTATTTCTCCAAGGACTGTGGAGAGCGGAGTAGAGTGTTCCCACCTACAGTGATCCTGACGGGAAGGGTTGGTGATCTCCACATACCAACTGGCTCCAGGGCTGTGACAAGCTGCACATCTCCTTTAATACCAGACAGACTGAGTTGGATCACTGGAGTGGAGAAACCTGCAGGCAGTTCCCTCTACATATCACAATTACTCCACCATGACCGAAATGGGTAACCCTTTCCAGAGGAGGAGTCTGCACATTGTGCTGTGCCTGATGGGAAGCCGGCTGGATGCTGCTCAGTTTGAGGTTCACATCCCCTAAAGGAATGTTAAGTTATCTATACTACTCTCTGCATACTATTAGGTTTAACAAATAGAGTTTTAAGTGATACTCTTTAGAGTCTGACTGCCTTTCTTGCTGGGACCATAACAAATCAGGTACCATGCCAGACAGCAAGCTGTACAAAGAAGCTGATATACACGCATTTCATATACAAATGCACCATGCCAGGATGAAAGGGGCAGGGGATGGGGGCAGCTGCCTTTGCTGAGAGCTGAGCTTCATTGAACAGTCATGGCCATGGACAGAAAGGAAACCTGAGCCTGGGCTGAGAAGATTGCTTTGCTAGTGTTGGCCATGTTACGTCCTGATGGCCATCCTCTCCTCACTGTCCACCAGCTGTGCTGAGCAAGAATCCTCCATCCTTTTAAGTATGTGTAAAATACATATTGGCATTGCCCTCTGCTGGCTGGTGCTGGCCCCATCCAGAGGGTTTGCTCTGATGAACACCTATGGACCCACAAATTGCCCTTCGCTCCCAATCCCAGTCTCATCTGCTGCAAAGCTGGGCAGGGAAAGTAAAGTGTGGGCAGCTGCCATGGCAGACACCAGGAGCTCTGGGGAGCATATTGCCATCTGCATTTTACTCATGTATTAATTTTTTAATATATTTTCTTATTTATTCTAAGGGATGTATTTTTTAATTTATTTGTGGTTCACATTTGCTTAATGTGTCTGGGATGGCTCCTCAGACTTGATGCCCTATGGAAAATATGGGGTGTGTCAGTAAGTTCAGTCAACAGTGTTGTTCCTATTCCCTGTTGTGATGAGCACAGCCCTGCTCATCAGGAAAATGGCTAGAGGATTGGCACAGGAAGAGGGATAACTGTCCCACTAGGAAGAAAAAGAACAAGATCGGGGAGATCTAGAAAACTAGGATTTAATTTAATGAGTGTCAGTTTAAACTGACGTGTATAGACATGTATCAGAAACATCAAACCTTATTATTTATACTGTATTATTTCCTATTTATATCACGTTATTTATAGTTATAGTTACAATATTTCTTTACATTATGGATATAATTTATTTATATTTGTGAGATGTATATTATTATCATATTAATTGTGTACTATTTTATATGTTTTTGTTATGGTTTGGAGGAAGCGTTCTGAGAGCCCTGTCTTGGCTGCACCCAAAAAGTCAGAGCTAATGTATCAGCACATCTACCTCCACTCAGCCATTTGAAATGCTCATGGACACAGAATAGCTAACGATGGAAAACACATTTTGAGTGAAATAGAAAGTGAAGGGGTAAACACTGCATTATTCTGCTAGCTTCCACACACAACCTGAGCAGTGTGACAAGAACCCCAATGCACAGATTTCATGAACAGAATCCCCTTGCCAGTGCAGCAAAGCCAAAACCTAAGTGCACTAGGCCAAACTTGTGATGCAAATGCAACAGCATCTGTGATGTGTTTTAAGCGAGTTGTACCAGCCTGTGGGATTCTGTGATGCTGTAAAACTGGCAAGTGCATAAAATTGTCAGCAAATAAGGAGAGTGGGGAGGAATGGAGGGGCAGGCGCTTTCTGGGCTGCATTCAAGGCTTCACACCTGAACAGTTGGGCAGCTCAGTGCGGGTCTCCTCTGTACTCGTGTTCTGAGAACACATGTATTCACAGGCATGCTCTTACACTGGGGAGCACATTTGTGCACCAGGTTAACTGTCTATCTTGGCTTGCGCCAGTTCACCTGGATCCTAAGGGAGGGGATCCTTTGAGGCCCAAAGAGATACAGAGGTTCGATTTCCTTAACCTGACTAGATTTTCCTCAGACCCAGGCAGAGGCCATCAGGGAAGATCCTGCAAAGGTAAAAATGCATTTGCTGATGAAAAATCAGTATGAGTATATGTTAGATCTGTTTGTTTTGATCACAGGGTTTAAATACTGTAGATACGAAGGCAAGCTAAGATCTGAAAAGAGCTCAAATTATTCTTTTTTTTCCCAGTACCCCATGAAGATCATCTAGGAGATTCATTCAGGTTATGGGAGACTGTGAAAAGCATGCTGCAACCAAGTGTCATGATGCAATTATTGCTAATTGGGCTTTGAAGTGGTTTCTGTTGGATTTTGGGGCTGATGTCCAACTCTGCAGTCATGGATGATGGGGAGGCTGCAAGACTCATTCCAGATATGCCATAGGATGCTGTTTAGTAGAAAAATTCCAATAATAGCAAAAATTAATCCTGGGATATAGAATTCTACATGCTGATCTTAAAATTGTTTCTAGAAGATAACGTTTGCTCACTGAGGTGCTGCAATTGCCTTGGAAGCACTGATTTCTGAGCTCACAGGCTCACATACTCCACTTAGTACTACACAAAAGGCCTCGGTGTGGTTTACTGGGGAAAGTACATGGCACAGAGGCCACGTCTTTGTCTTCTGAAGTCTTTTAGTAGCTTGGTGAACAAAACCCACCCTTGTATCTGGTACACTGGCCTTTGTCTGTTGGGATGGCTCCTATTTAAAGCCTTTATCCCTTTACAGGGACCTGTCATGTAGCAGCCTGCTAAGCCTAAGGAAGTAGGTTGTCATGTTTGGTGTAATTTCCTTTACCACTGCTGGAAAAGTCAGAAAAAGATTCATAAAGCAAGCTAATGCCCAGGGGACTGTGGTTTGCAAGGTATTTTGGTGTTGTGGCACTGGGACATTTTGTTCCACAGTGCAGCAAGAGCAAGGAGAAGGTACTTTGATGCAGTGAGATATGATATTTTGAGTCTACGTGCTCTTCCAGCGTATCTTAGTGCTTTCCAGACATATGGATACAACATACAGCGATTTCCCTGCCAGGAAAGGTCTTTTCATCTCTCTTTTAAAACCCCGGGCTCAATAGGAAAGCATTTGAGATGCCCCGATGAACTATACGAGCCCCTAGCTGCTACACCATGACCTGTGCCACCGCTGCTATCCCAGGCAGATATCTCAGACAAGGTGGAATATTGAAAATGGGATCAGGGTGCTCAGCGCAAGTGAGCTAAGTGGGGGTGTTCAGCCTGACAGCTGAGGTACCAAGCACTAGACACCTTGAGAAGCAGAGCTCCCCAGCTTGCTGTTCCCAAAGGGGCCAGGGGTTATGCTGGGACACCAGAAGAGACAACTTCTTCTGCCAGCCCAGGGCAGAAAACCTGCCTCTCCAGGAAAGCTCATTTCATCTGCCTCCTCTGGGCAGAAAAATTCAGTTTTGCATAGAACACTGCAAAGCCTGGAGCCAGTTTTGAAAGACAACCCCAGATGTACTATGTGAAGGCACATGAGCTCACAGCAATCACCAGCTTTTGCCTTCCATCTGCTCTAATTAAACATGTTTGTGACCAACTGCCTGTGCATTCCTCCAGGAGAATGTTAAAAAAAAAAAAAAGAAAAAGAAAAACAAACTTAAATTGAAATGAAAATAAAAGTTACAAGGCTTGAAAACTGGAAGTCCTAAACCATGTCTTTTTGAGAATGAAGTCCTTTTCAGCTTTCTTTCTCTCCCTTCTTTTATTTTTATACAAGGAGGAAATTAACTTGGAAATCAAAATTCTCCAGGTCCTTTTCAAATGGACACAGAGTACAGTGCTATTTTAATCTTTCAAGGTGTGCATTATGGAGGGGAAGGGAAGCAGATCCTGGCTGACACCTTGACTGGTCCAGCAGAGCCCTGATCCCCATCTGGCTCAGCAGCCCCTTTGCCCATTAGAACAGAGACCTCTCTGCCTCCAGCACAGCCCACCCCACCAGCACCTGGGGTACACTGTAGCCAGCATTTTCAGGAGGATGCCAGAAGGGGCTATGGAGCGGGTCAGCCATCCTCTAAGCTGTCTTTCACTGCTAATATCAGTCTTGGCAAGAGCTCAGACTTGAGGGTCTGAGTCTTAAGGGAAGGAGTGTTACACACGATGAGTCCTGTGTGCCTTAGTTAAGGATGTTGTACTGGTGCTGTATATTAGATATCAGGTAGGAAATAGACACAATTCATTATTTCTAAATAGGCCTCCTCTGGGAGTGCTGTTCACTGGTTGCGATACAGGAGCTCCGATTCAGCACAGAGGTTTTCACCAGCCCCTCTCTGCCCCAGGGGCTGTTGAATGCCACCAGGCTTTGTGATGAGATCCAGACCTTCCTCTCCTCTTTCTGCCTCCAGTCCATCAGCCCATCCACTGCTAATTGAAAGCTGCCTGGAAATTACTGGTCAAAGTCTCTGCAGCAGAGGAGATGGTGCTCTTGTAGATTTTCTCCATGATTTCCAGCAGCCGCTTGTTATGAATGCCAAACCACTGCATTTCCCATGAAAAGACCCAACAAAGCCTTCACATGGCCTGTTAGTTATTCCAGTACTTTTTACAGCCTTTTCTCCTGCCCCTTTGAATGGATTAAGAAACTCTCAGATATCAGTACTTGAGGGAAAACTCAGCGGCTCAGCTTATACAGAAATTCTGCATGTTTATAATTCAAACTGTTTTGATTAGGTACAGTAAATAAGTATTGATTCCAACTAGATGGTTTATGTAACTAAGCAGAACAGCAGGAATGAAGCATTACAACTATTACAGCTGCATGTGCAAATTACAGAGCTCTCATTTATCAGAATAGTTGAAATGAACTGCTCCTGCTGTGCTGATTAGTTAAATAAGCCATCAAATCAGGGAACATAACCATGTGCCATAACACCACACTCAATCTGGAATTATGTATTGGACTGCAACGTTTGTGATTCATACCGACTAGTCACCTGTCTAACCAACTCAAGTCAAAGAGCGATTTTTATTATCCCAAACACATAATGCGTTATTTATTCTCCCCTAATATTTAAATGCAGAGTTAGCCTTTGGTGACTGGCTAGGGCTTTAGAGTGTTTGTGAGCATGAACTGCACAGATATGAAATGTTAGCAGAGAGCAAGCAGGACAGATTTTGCGAACAGGAGCCATATCTAAATTCCAGGAAGGGCTGGCCATGACTCTCATCTCTGCCAGATCCAAATGCTGTCTATTGGTGCCTTGGCAAAGTGACTTGCATCTGTCAGGTGTGGTTGGTCCCCTCTCCCAGCTGGTCCTGCAGGAGAGAATTGCATTAGCAGCTCCACTGCGATTTTTGTGGAGAGTTTACTTTCAGCATTTTTATTATTTTTTGTTGTCACGCCCACACAGCATTTTGGGAAAAACAGGCAGCAATGCAGCTTGCATGCAGGGGTGAGAAGATTTGTGATTATTCCTACTTTTATGGTCTTAGATGGTTATTAATTGCAGTGGGTCCTCTCATGCCATCTTTGCACTCTTTCCTATGTGTCAACTTCCTCATCTACCCACAGACCACCAGAATTCCTGCTTAGATGAACTTCTGGCCTGGCCCACTAAGGCTGTCCTCACTTGCTTGCTTCTTGGACTGTCCCATCTTATCCTCTGCTTCTTGAAAAATTTCCAAATAGGATAACTTGGAGAAGAGATAAAGGAAACTGAAGAGCTCTGCGTGGTTGGTTGACATTGGACTGAGGGCTGTGGGTTGCATGAAGTCCCAGGGATGGATGTGAGTTAATATTTTAGGCAAAGCTGAGGCAGAGGGCAAAAAAACAACCCTGTGGGCTGTGTGGCAGCCCTAGGGGACACTCTGAGAAATTCACTGATACACATACAGCCTTATCCTGGGATTTCAAAATTACAAGCTCCTCCTTTGAGCATATCCTCCCTGTTTATCCTTCACCTTGGCTGTGTATTTCTCACAATATCAGAGGATGGAGGAAAGAGCTGGGTTACCGCCAGACAGTGCTGGTCCTGCTGCAGGCTCGGTGCTACACAAAGGTACTCCTGCAAAGCTGAGTAACCAGTTTCGTTACCTGGATATATGTGCTTATCTCAGACATTCAGCTGGATAGCCCACTACACTAATCTTAGCAGCACACTTTAGTAGGCTTTTGGGGTGGGGCCTGATGGCCCTTGCATAGCCCATGTGAATGAGGGATGGTGTCTCAGAGACAGGGAGCAGCACACACTAAGCCCCAACAAAAAAACCACGGGGCACCCGTTAAGCAGGCTGGATCTTATTTTGCAAAATCTGCCCAGATCTTTGGCTTAAGCCTTATGGAGATGTGATGTAAGCTGAATATCAAGTAGAGTGGAGTTATATAATGTTTTACAGTGACTAGTAAGATTGATGACCTGGAAAATAAGATTTGGCACTGCTGGCGGCAATTGATGAGTGTGCTGCTGCCGCGTGCAGGTAACAGTGGGTCTCTCAGCCAGGATGCATCTACCTCAGATCTTGGCTTGTGTTTGCTTCTTCCCTACACTGACAAACCTCCTGCCTTCAGACTGAACTCATGCTCAGATGTTTTCCTACTTTCTGTAAGAATCCATTTGAATGCCTCTCAGTGGCCTGGTGAAGGGGGCGGACTGTTTGTGGATGGCAAATAACTTGGTGGTAGGATACGCTTCAGTGGTCCTGTGCAGCCTGAGTGATTCTCTGGCTCTGTAAGTCAGTAATACTGCACTTGCTATGCAAAATGAGAGCTCATATTTGGCAAGGCAAACCACTCATGTTCTAACTGGAAGCCCAGGTCACTAAGGAACGGGCAAAGCTTTACTTTCAAGATCCTCTGGGAAATTTTGGAGTTTGCATCCCAATATAAGCACATTGCCAAAACAAATCAACTCAGGCCTAGCCATGTGTCGGCAACCTAAATTTGACAGAAAATCTTAATTCCTGATTTACATTGCCATAAGCAGGAACAGGATCACACTTTTGGTCTATCAGACAGGCTTTATGAACTGCAAGTTGACCTCCAGAAATTCCTTCCATCCTCAGTTGTTCTGTGATTTTGTGATTGAAGGTGAAGGGACAAGAGAACAAGTCTTATGAGGAGCAGCAGAGGGATTTGGGATGGTTTAGTCTTGGGAAAGAGAGACTGAGGGGAGACTTTATGGGTCTCTACAACTACCTGAAAGGAGGTTACAGCAAGGTGGGTGTTCAGTCTCCCAAGTAAAAAGCAACAGGACAAGAGGAAATTGCCTCAGGTTGTACTAAAGGAGGTTTAGAGTGGGTATTAAGAAAACTTTCTTCAACAAAAGGGTGACCAGGCATTAGAATAGGCTGCCCAGGGAAGTGGTTGAGTTCCCACCCCTGAAGGCGTTTAAAAGATGTGTAGATGTGACACTCACGGACATGGTTTACTAGTGGACTTGGCAGTGCTGGGTTAGTGTTTGGACTCAATGACCTTAGAGGTCTTTTTCAACCTTAAGCATTGTATGATTCTATGATAGTATTTGTTCAGCGCTTTCTCATAGAAAGCAGTCATGATATTGTATAACACTCTGTTACAAAAGCCCAGTGCAAACTCCTGGATTAAAAACCAGAGGGACAAATTAAATGATAGAAGAGGCAGAGGTGGACAGGAGGGTTTTTCAAGGCACTGGCAGATGCCTGGAAATGACATTCAATCATTCACTGACATTCAATGACAGTGAATTTCTATTAATGTCCCTCAGCTCAGACCTGACTCTTGAGAGGTACAAAAATGCGCATCAAAAATCCTATAAATGTATGGTTTTGCAGTGCCTTTCAGAGTGAGCATCAATGTGGCTCCATGTATGTAAGGAAGTTTTTAAGGAAGTTGTTACAGAAGCACAAAAAGTTGAAAGCAGACAGACCATCACAATTAACACCTAATTATTGCCATGAAGAAATATTACAATAAAAATAGTGATTTCTATCTAAAAGTATCCTCCAATTCCTTTTGGCTATAAAAGCGTATTACAATCAGGAAAACAAATATGCAAAGGCAAAAAACCTAATTGGACCCTATGGCAAGCTCCATCTCTTTGTGGTGCTCTGCTGAGGCACCACAGAACCCTTCTGAGCTGAACCAAAGCCAGTGTTTCCTAGAAAGCATGCAAAAAGGTTGAGTCACCTTTGCCTCTAGATAAAAAAAACCAGTGGCTTTAGGAGTGAACTCTTCATTATAGTTAAAGCTTAAGGGAACAACTTGCTAAGGAGGGCTATGTGAGTGCAGGAGCTTCAAGCTGGAAGTTCATGACACTGTTCACTGATTTGGAGACTTTTTTAAAACTGGTTCTGTGCCTGGATTTTCCTGTAGCCTGTGGGTGGATGTGGTTCCCTGACCTGTGCGGGGAGTCTCTGGTTCCAGTGGTGAGGTGCTCCCGCTCCTTGACAATACATGGTGCCTAAAGCAGAGCTGGGGACTGGGGGTCTCAGTATCTATCCCAGTTACCCATGAGGCCATCAGCAGATGTGCACACCTGGATCACTCCAGTGAGCCCCTCTCCCCACTGCTCTGACTCCCAGGAGAGCTGGGATGGGAAATATTGTTGTAAGGTCATGACCTTGCACCTCTTTGCTCTAGCACAGAACACCCGGGAAAACACCATGGGCGATGAGTGAAGACAACAGGCTTGTTTCAGGTACCTAAAAGCAAACCTTGCTTTTGCCTCTAGGCCTGAGCTGCTTCCTGCTTTGGGGAGCACAGAGGAAAGACATGACTCAGCTGCTCTCATCTCACGTATTGCAAAGTCTGTATTATTCAACAAGGATGTCATCAGAGGAAAGCCATTTCAGAAACACAGCCTAAGGAAATCCTGGGCAAGGTGTTAGAGTTGTGGAGATTTTGAGAAGCGGAGGTGTTAAGGGGATCACATCTGAATGCCTCCTATGGGAGCCTGGGGCCTGCCTGGACTGTAAAAAGCATGAGGGAGGCTGCCCATGTGGAACGACTTCCCACAGACACCCTCATTCCTTCTCCAGCCACTTTTCCACCCTCTTTTCAGTTTTCACTGAATTTTTAACTTCTGCTTCTCTCCATGGAGCCTTCCTTTGGCCCTTCCTGCTGTATTGGATTTCAGCACCTAGGTACTGACTGGCTGCGGTCAAGCTGCCAAAACTCTGCTCTCTAAGCTCTACTGTAAAATGGTGGTACAAGACACTGTATTTATTAAAAAAAAAAAAAAAGAAAAGGAAAAAAGAACGGAGTGTATTGCAATCAGGAAAATAAATTCAGAAGTGTATGAATTCTTCAAGAGAAAGGTGATGATCATTTTAGTTTTACTAGCATTGCATACACTTGCTGGCTCCATTTAGAAAGTAGTAGGGGGTTGCCTCGTCTCCATTGCTATTCATATTACCTGAGCATTTCCCGCAGAGTAGACAGAGTTTTGCAATTTCATTTTACTTTTCATTTTTCCTCCCTAGCCCACTGGGAAATCACTGCAGAAAGCACACAGCTGTGCATACACACACCTGAGCACGGTGCATGGCAGGCAGATGGCCGATGGCAGCCCTGACCCAGGGCTGAGGAGTGAGGGCATCCCAAATCAGGTGCCCACTGCATCATGCAAGAAGTCTGCTTGCAGGCAGATTCCTGCCAGAGGCTTTGCCTTCCCAGTCTAAGAAGAAGATTCAGTGGTAAATTAAATTCCGGATACGGTGGATCTAGCCAAGTACAGGCTCCATTTCAAATGGTTGATAGAAGATCATGCAGTTGCTTTCCTCTGCTGGCATAAGCCATGGCATATTGCCTAAGACATCAGACTGTATCCAGCCCTCTTTACCTCTGCCCTGTGCTTTTGGGGGAGTTCTGTGAGGCACCTTCCCAATAGAGAAGGAGCAGCAATGTCTTTTGGATTCTCAGGTCCACCGCTGTCCCTGGGAAAAGCAGCTCATCCTGGACCATGGCACCATGTGCAAGATTAACTGTCCTACAGAAGCAACATGCCAGCTTTGTCTGTCATCCTCTCAGCACCACATGTGGAAGACAAGAGGTGACCAGGACTATGTGGTCAAGGAACAGGACAGAATGTTAAAGTTGACATTTGTGGAGATCAGTGATGCAGTCACTGCTGCAGCATCCTCTGAACTCTGGTCTCGCTCTGGGAAGCTGCTGGGCAGTAGTGCAAGCAAGCCTCATCAGTAGGTCTTCTGCACCTCTTTCAGCCTGGTCCCTCAGAAGGTATTCCTCCACGGTGTTTTTGAACACTACCACCTCCAAGTGCTCTGGTAGGGCGCACAATGCCCAGGTTTTCTTGCCTGACTGATGCCACGCAGGCATCTCAGGAGGTGCTATGTGATACCAGACTCACTGTACAAGCCCTGACTGGGGTGGTTTGCAGGTATTCAGAAAAAAATACTACCTGTGCAGATGCAGAAGGGCAGTAACCTTAGTTAAATAGCCAATGTTGAATCCAGAACAGCAGGTTGACATCTCCTGATTTTTTACCTTTTTGTCCAAGGCTCCTGGTGCCTTGGACCAAAAGCAGCAGCCTTGCTTTCTCACCCATCTCTTTTCCTTTAGCATGCATTCTCCAATGGCATAGGGTCCCTGCCTCTGGCTACCCCAGCAGCCCTCAGGAAGCACAACACCCACAGCTGGCATCTCCTGACAACACCTACAACTCCAGATTCATATCTCATTACTTTTATTGATTCTTCCAGCGCCTTTTTTGCATTCCAAAAAACAACAATTGCGGCTTGTCTGTGAGGAAATGAGCAGTGTGAGAACTTACTAAGAAAAACATTGAAGACAGAGGCGAAAAAAAAAGCCCAGAATGTGTCTCCTGGCATGTAGGAAGGAATTAGATCTGTGTGGAGAAACATGGAAACTCACAGTGGGAGCTGACAGAGGCAGCCAAGTTGCTTGCGTCACTGGATTGAATGGGATCCCAGAGCCACCTGCAGACCTGATGGGATTCATCCAGGAAGGAAGGTCTACTTGAAACACGAACAGCAGGTACCTGGACTGAAAATCCTGGGGTGTCAGGCAGTGAAGAGGCTAAATGTGCTGAGTTTAGGCATGGAGGAAGAGGCAGGAGATACCACCCTCACTGGGGACCTACTGGATCCCCATCATCTGTGCTGGCTCCTGACTCTTCCCTCCCCAGCTCTGTGCAGGCTGAGGTCAAAGACAAGGGTCTGATGCAGAGAGACCTAATCTTTGGGCACCATTCAAGTGAAAGAAATGCTGCATGGGCCCAAGACTGTATAGAAAGGTGGTAGACAGCATGTGTGAAGACACACCACAATGGGGGAAAAAAAATGCAGAACAGAAGCCTGTGATAGATCTGCAGGAGGTCAAACCAGGGAGAGGCAGAGTCTGCAACAGCACAACTGGCCCAGGCTCAACTACATTGCTGGATCAACGGGCTGAGGCTAATTGTATGAAGTTCAGTTGTATGAAGGTCAAGGGCCAGGTGCTGCACTTGGGTCATTACAACCCCATGCATCACTACAGGATGGGGGCAGAGTGGATGGAAAGCTGCCTGGCAAAGAGGGTGTGGGGGTGCTGGTTGACAGCAGCTGAAAATGAGCCAGTAATGTGCCCAGGTGGACAAGAAAACCAATGACATTCTGGCCTGCATCAGAAATGCTATGGCCAGCAGACACAGAAAAGTAACTGTCCATCTGGGCTCAACGTTGATGAGGCCACACCTCAAATCCCATGTTCAGTTTTGGGCTGCTTCCTGCAAGCAAGACATTGAGGTGTTGGAGTCCAATGTTATCTGTATAATTTCATTTAGGTATAACATTTGGATTCAAAGACCTGAATCTTTGCTGCTATGGTTTCTTTTCTTTATAATTGAATGTAACTATAGGTGGATGTCTTGTTAATTGCTCACGTCATAGGAGTGTGTTTTCCAGTCAACTGCTTGACATCGGCTGAAAATAAGTTACCCCCTCCTTGATCCTGTTGGCACTGGAAACAAGGAGTGTATTTTGCCTTGATTCAAGTTACAATTAAGGCAGTCAGATTTTGCTGGCTTCTGGTACTCCTGGTGTATTCTCAAGGCAAGTAATTTTTAGGGCCATGCTGCCCTTGAATGGGTAAGTATTACGTAAACTTTCATTCTCCCCTGTGGTAGGAGATTATTGTAACACACAGCACCCTGACTTTCAAATAACAAGGTAATTGCATCATCACCTAATCAGTTGCCTTAGTAACAGATTTCCTAAATTTCCCTGTTGCATTTGCATGTTCATAAGTATGAACATCAGATGTGGGAGAAGGAAACAAAAGAAAATCCAAGGCTTTGTAGGATGTGGTCTGTGATGGGAAGGCATCTGTAAGGCAGTTTGCTGATGGACTGCACTTCATTTACTCACCTTTGTGGTGGTTGTGACCCCTCAGTGACACGGCAGCAGGTGGTGTCAGCTAAACAGTGGAGGCGGGGGGACAAGTCTGGAAAATTACTGGCATCCTCCCTGAAAGGTTGGGAGGCACAGAAAGAGATTATGGGAAAATCTTTGTATTTGTGACTTCCAAGAGAGAGTTAAGGCAGGACTGGGAGCCCAGCAGATTCATAGAGTCATTCAAGTTAGAAAAGACCTTTACGATCATTGAGTCCAACCACTAATTTACAATTTTTAGAAAGCCTGGGGTTAAAGTCTTTGGTGTTGGAGTGCTTCTTATTCATTCATGCTTGATTCAGCAAAAGTTACCACAGCATAGGTCATTCCCCTGGAATTTGCAGGAAGCCTTCCAGGCCTCTTCCTGCTCCACCCAGACTCAGATGGCCCCACTCGCAGGAGAAGTAGGCTCTGGAGATGATGCTACTTGCCATTTCAGGAGTGTTTCTCCAAGCAGATCTGCTGCAGCATAGTAACATGCAGCCTCCTGAATCTAACACTGAGCTTCAACAGGCAGTTTCAGCCTTTCTTGAACTAGCAGCTCATGAGGGACCATGCAGCCTGGACCCAGATAGGCTGCTCTCCTTCTCCCTTCTGGCAAGCTTCATAGTAGAAATGTGAGTTGGGACTGACCTGGAAAAAATGGTAGAGGAGAGGGTGAAGTTGGCTGGGTTCAGCACTGGGTGCTCGCAGAACCAGTTTCCAGGCCAGTTGTAGTGGTCTGACAGCAGCTATCCTGGGAAATCTGAGAGCAGCACTATGGAAAAATGTTTCTTTTAGTACTCCTCGTAATTTTTGATGTATCTGTCCTAATGGAGGGAGCTAAGGGCACCAGTGAGGTGTCCAAACTCTCCAACTTGCTCAGCATTGCCAGGACTCAGCTTTGAGACCTCCTCCATCAAAACCAAGGAATTCACAGCAACCACAGAGATATTTTTCGTTGTGTAAGCACACTACAGTTGATAAGGCTGAGTTCCAGTCACGTATTATAAAGTACAGTTCAAAGAAATCATGTTGCTGCACCTATCCTGTAGCTGCTCAGTGCTGCTCATGTGTGGGATGGGAGCAAAGGCTACAGTGGGAGGTTGGCAAACACAGCAGATACATGGCCAGTGTGATGTAGCTGTTATATCAGGAGTCTTGTTTTTGATTCCCATGTTTAGTCTTGAACTGAGTAATGTGCGTTTGAAAATTAAAGCATGCCTTGCTAAAAGGTGAATGTTGAATACAATGAATTAAAAAAGCCCAGTATATAGTGGGCTCTGTAATTATATCATCAGGGAATATCATGTACACTGTGCAATGATGTGATTCATGCTATTACAAGTAAATAATAGGAGATTAAAAATGTTCTTGGTTTTTCATTTGTAATGTAGCCCAGTTTAAGGTTGTACTTACCAAAATTATCAGTGGAAAAACACTACTTCAGAGCTGAGCCACAGATAGTCACACCAAGTCAGAGATGAAGGTCTTGCTGGGAGAGAGAGCTGGGCTTTGATACCACAAGCAAGGTCCTGAGGTATCCCCAGGGATTACCACATATTGGAAATACTAGAGAAAGCATTACCAGATCTTTTGGAAATGGCTATGGGAGGTGGGTTTATCCCCATTTTACAGATCAGCTACTTGAAAAGAAGTTCCTCATGGGAAAATGACAGGGTATTCCCCGAGTCAGGAGAGCAGGGGGGCATATCCCTGCCCCTGCTCAGTCTGGCAGAGCACACTGCCTTTGGTGGGTACTGGCTCCCTTTACTGGAATGTGCAGAACCACCCCCCTCCCCCCTCCCTGTCTCTTGGCTGCACTTCTCCTTTCACACCAAACCAGACAGGAATGAGTTTTCATTCCATGTTGTTAAGAAAGGCTTCAGCAAATACTCAGTGACAAGTGGCAGGAATTGTCATTCCTGGGAGTTGCTTTGGTAACTCAGGCATGTACGTGAGGAAGTCGCCTTACAGAAGGGCAGGAGGTGGGAAGCAGAGTCTTGAACCTACTCACTGATTTCATCTCCCAGTTGGAAATTATAAGAAATCATTTCAGTAATCCAGACACAAACTTGCCATAGAAAAAAGACGTAGTGCAAACTCAAGAAACCTTGATGATATGGGACAGGATTTTCCTGCATATTAAGATGAAGAAGGATGCTACACATGCAACAACTGATTTCTGAAATAAGCCCAGAAGTGGATTTGACTATAAACAAAGGAAACACTAGTACAGGATGTTTAAAGAACTTCATGTTCATATGAATTTTCACAGCTAATTTGAAAGGTATTAACTGAAACTGTGCCCTTCCAGACAGCAGCTGGATGCAAGGTCTGGGACCAGGCAAGAATGGAGGGAGCTGAGGTTCTTTAGTTGCTCCTAGATCTGTAGGGCAAAGAATGTCATTGCTGGTGACTTCATGATCTAATAGGATCTGGTGATGCTCCTCCAGCCCCTACCACATGCTGCTGAAGGTACACAGCTGTAGCCAGTAATCTGTGTGGTATTCTTCAAGGGAAACCATCATGCCTTTGCCCTTTATCCCAAACTAACCTCCATGTGGAATCATGCAGGTATCAGAAATTGCAGCTCAACAAAAGCCCCCAGAGATTGTCTAAGAGAAAGGCAGAGATGTCTTCCTTAAGGTAAGCCCAGTATTGGAGAGCCAAGACAAGGGTGATCCAGGTACAAAAGTCTTTATTGAGTTCGAACTCCATGCAAAAGCTGTATTTGACTCGTTATGACTTGAGGACAGCAAAAAGAACAGAACAGCAACAGATTTCCTCTGGGGTGAAAGCTGTAGCAGGGCTTTACTGATGGAAGTCAACGGTGCTACAGAGAGGTCAGCAGTGATGGCTTTTATTTCACCTCCAAGTTTTTATTTCAGACACTGTTCAGTGTTGCTGCAGCTCTCTCTGTTGATAAGACTCAGGGTCAGCTAGTGCTGTCAAGTGAACACTGAAGGACATTGTTCTTTGGCTGCTGCTGGCCCAAGGCTCTGTCCCAGCTCCATATTATCTCACTACAACCCACTGGTGACTCTGGAAAATTTTCTCACCAAAACCCTACCAAATAATGCACTGGAGACATTAAAGTGTTTTTCCTTCATGTTATTAAACAATTTGGGGAAAACCTCTTTTTGTAGACAAGGTAATTAATAGTTGCCACATTAAACCACAAAATAAAACAAGAGATGTATCACTTAAGTTATTTACCAAAGTTTGTTATAGTTTCATATACAATAAAGGAGATTATTGTAGAAAAAAAAGCCAATTTGTTATTAGAAAGGGATGGTTCCCCCTTGCTTGTCCTTTGAGGAATAGCCAGGGTGAATTGGCTGTTTGGAGGTGCCCCAAGCCTCCACCATCACTTAGATGTGGTTGCTTCTGGGAAGAAACACCACAAACTACACAGCCCTGAGGCAGAATACAAATGTTACTTAGTGCTGGGACTGTGCTGGGAATGGTGCACAAAGGCTTGTGTGCAAAAAAGACAGCTCCAAGGTATTTTTAAAACCCTTCCCAGTCAAATAAAAATGATTCTTGGATAGGGAAGAGAGAGTTCAGTATCCCCTATGTCAGCCATAATGTCCAAAGCAGTTTTTATTAACCTGAGGATTTTATACTGGACAAAAAATTCACATCCAGTGTTGTGCACTAGCACACACACTCCTTACAAGAGCCCAGTAATTTGGCGTGACTTCTGGTGAGTCAGACCCTGCCCTGCTCCTCCTAAGCCCAATGCCAGAGCCATTAGCCCACCCTGGAGACATGGCAGCAGCTGAGGGAGCCTGGGCAAGGAGAAATGAAAGGCAGGAGGGGGTTCACTCAGTATCTGTGAGTGAGTGGAGTCTGAGTGCAGCATCTGGAATGGAAGCAGGGTCAGAGGGACATGTCCCTGGGGTGCCACCATGGGAGAGACTGGGGCTGCAGCCCTGAGGACTCACATGCCTGTGTGCCAGACACTGGACAGACTGGGATGAAGAGGTGGCCACTGGGCAGGCTGAGCATCTGAGCCCAGCTGCTGCAGGGATTTATATACATATATGCCCTTCATATGCATATGTATAATTTCCACTTACGGACTGTCCTCCTGCTTAGCCAGGGAGGGCAGCAGGATGAGGCTGCCCGTGCTGTTTGTGTTTACATGAGTGCTGGCCACATCTGCGCATGTAGCTCAGAGTGTCTGGCCATGCATGTGCATGTGCTGCACACGCGTGCTTGTGTGTGCACCTGTGGGGAATACACACTCAGCCTTGTCCAGCTGGGCATAGGGGTCTTGGAGCAGTGGCAGTCACCTGTATCAGTCTGCTCCCTAACTTACATGCTTCTTGTCAGCCTTTCATGTAAAGGAGGAGACTTCTGTGACCCATAGATGCCACACATGGTTGCTATGTGTCCTCTCGCAGGGCCAGGAAGAAAACTGCTGAAGATTTCCCCAGCAACAGGGAATTCTCAGCCATGTTGCAGGGCAGTGCCTTCCAATGCCCACCCCTTCCCTGTGCAGGGAGCACCCAAGGGGGAGGGAGCAGCAGAGCCCCCAGCCAGCCCTCTGCCTGCCCTTGCCTTGGTGCAGCAGGCTGTCCAGGGCCTTCCAAGCAGCTCCTTTCTGACAGCCAGCAAAGCCCGCATTTGGGAATGCAGTTTTAGCAAGGTCCGACAGTGGTGGAACTGTTTTTTTTTCCTCATCACACAGATGGCAACTGACTCTTGTGTTGCAAAACATCCTTCCACTTTCCCCTGACTTTTCAGTGTTTTCTCCTCATTTTTATCATCTAAAATAAAACTTTCATGGCAGGAGGGGGAAATATCAGTCCTATGCCTCATAAACCAGGCCTCCAATGCCATTTGGAGACATTCTGTTATATGATTAAAGCTGGGCTGGATATTTTATTCATAACAAGCACATTAGGTTTTTTCTGTGATGTTTGTGCTACTCCCTCCTCTGGCCCTTCCCTTTTGGGGCATTGACGTGGGTAATGATTTCCTCTCTGCAGGAACAGAACTGCAGAACTTATTCATAGTATGAACTAGGAATAAACATGCATTTTAGCCAAGGGGTGAATTCATGACTGTAATTCATATTTTAAAACAGTGCAGGTCTTTTGCTTATAGACAAGTAGATCACAGGGTTGCAGTTGAAATGTAGGCATCAAAACACTAAGAGTGACATTTGCAGAGCAGGATCCTAATGGAAGTAGCAAAAAAGGAGCAGAGCACAAGCTGTCACCCTCTGGCAGCTACCTGTCCAGGCCCTGCTTTTGCCATTGGTGTCCTTGCCAGGACATCACCTTGCACTCCTTTCCTTGATAAACACATAGACTTTATTTTGGTAAGTTTAAAAAGGCATGGAAAGGAGATGCACTCCATTTGGCAGGGAAGCTGAGGATCTGCAGAGGCTGTTGAGTCACTTTGTTTGAAGAAAAAAAAAGCATGAAAATGAAAAGACAGGATTTTTCATTGTCCACCAGTCACACAGGGATCCTGGGAGCACCTGAGTGGGATTACACCCTTCATACCTGCAAAAAGGCAATACAAGACCTGAGAAGGAAGGAAATGCCCTGCAGAAAAAGAAATGTAGCTTTGAAAAAAGTAAGAGTAAGAGAGTCTGGTGAAGGGAGGACGCACAACCTTGAAAGCTTTCAGAGCCACGAGACTTGCACAGAGAACTCTCATTCCTGCAAAGACACGTCATTAAGTTAGAGGTTGAGCAGCCCCAGCAGACATTTATATTCCTGCACACATTTATATTCCTGCCAGACTACATCATCTGTGGGCTTAAATGTTGCCTTGGCAGTTTGAGAAGGTGGACAACAGGTCAAGTCAGCATCTCTGGAAATCCAGGATTGGGATTGATCACTCAGTGCTCCTGCACAGACAGCAAAGCTCCCCGAAGAGATTCTGTGTTCCTCTCACACTCGGACAGGTGTGTGGTATAAACACAGGCATGCACAGCTTCAGGAGTCACATCAAATAGACGTCTGAAGCAGCACAGGCCAAACAGCAAACAGCATGCAAACACGCAGAAGCAGCCACGTCTCGAGAGCTGAATCCCTTACATGTAGTTACCCAGGGTTACGGATGCAGGAGTTGCTCAGTAAGCTGCAGACATGGGAAAGTCTTATTTATCCTGAGAAATGTGTTCTTCATCCCCTCGCCTTTGCATGTCAGTAGCCCACCTGCCCTTTAGCACATCAACCCACAGCAAGAAACAGCACATGTTGTTTCAGGCTTGAAGTGTCCCGTGTCCTAGTTGCCTGATAAGTAAGCACATGTCCAGCACACACCAGATGCTATCACAAACAGGATACCAACACCTGGATGCACCCTGCCCTTCCCTCCAGCAAGAGCTGCATTGGTCCTTCCCTGAGGAGCAGACAATTTTCATGGCACATGTAAGATAATTCACCCTGAGACCTCCATCCCACCATCAGGGTGGACTGAAACAGGTTCAAAAGGGTTTGGGGAGAATGGACAGATGGGAGCAATAGACAGCCAGACAGATGGGCAGCCTCATCACATCAGCCTTGTTTCTCTAGCAAGCCAAGCTAAAAATAATAACAGGAGGAGACATATATTTGAGAAGCTGAGAATAAGACACAAATGTCATGTGAATCATAGGACCTTAAAGGATGCCTGGGCTATCTCAGGCAACTGCATTGTGTTATCCCTTTCACAGATCATCGTCAAGGATGGTTTGCTCTTTCATTCCACCTACTCAGTGGAAAGCTTGAGTTACCTTTTATCTGTCTGGTCACTGAGCACATCCTCCTAACTTCCATCTGAATTTATCTTACTTTCTTGGACAACTTCATTGAAACAAGAACTTAGACTGCACCCAATGAATTTTAAGTTAATAACAAAAGTATGAAGTCAGGAAAAATAAGGCCAGATAAAGAAGAGTCAAGACAAATGTTTGGGAAACACAGACTGCAAAAGGTCTGTTTGTCTGCATATATGTAAATGGTGCTTCTCTATTTGTGTAACACCTTTCAGACAATGTGTTCAGGATGTTAAGGCTGGATTACCACCCATGTTTCTGAAGCCCAGTCTCACAAATCAGTTTCAGGGTTTGGACCCTTTGATTATCCCTGGTACTGATGCTGTTTCTGGAGTTCACAAAACCTTTGCTCTGCAATGAGATGCTGTTCTGAATGGTGCACTGGTTAGAAAGAGACCACATTACTGTTCAAAAACCCTTGATTGTTGCATGATGTCTTAAACAAAAAGTGAGGCTGAGGGTGAAATGGCAGTGAAAAGACAACCAGAAAATGTTTTTTATATGCTAGGAAGTACTAGCTCATTCAATTACTTTTCTCATCAGCCTTTGCTTGATTCCTTGAGCAGCAGTTTTTCATACAATAGCCACCACCTCATCTGAAATCCTCATCAACAACAGGGCTGATGTCTAGTTTGTCACTTGGTCTATTCAGCCTGGAGAAGAGGAGACTGAGGCAAGACCTCATTGCAGTCTACAACTTCATTGTGAGGGGAAGAGAACGGGCAGGCAGTGATCTCTTCTGTGGTGACCTTTCACAGGATCAAGAGAATGGCCTGAAGTGCCAGGGGAGGTTTAGGTTGGATGTTAGAAAAAGGTTTTTCATCCTGATGGTGGTTGGGTGCTGTAACAGGCTCCCCAGGGCAGTGGTCTCAGCACCAAACCTGACAGAGTTCAAGAAGCATTTGGACAATACTCTCAGGCACACAGTATGATTCTTGGGGATGGTCCTGTGCATGGCCAGGAGTTGGACTTGATGATTCTTGTGGATCGCTTCCAGCTCAGCGTATTCTGTGATTTTGTGATTCTGTGTAGTGGTCCCGACACTGCTGCCTGGAGGAGACAGTCCTAGGATCAGACTGCAGGCTGTCAGGAAACAGCTGTTACTGCATGTCAGATGCATGTCATATAGTGAATGCACAAGCTGCATCAACCTGTATTTTGGTCTGGACCTGCTACTGTGGATGAAGGGGATATCAGGCAGTGGACACAAACCTCATCTTCGTACAAATACTCTTGTAGTTAACAAAGTGCCCAGGACAAAAGCAGCAGTCCCTTCACAAGCCACAATGACTGCTTCTGATCAGGAAGGGCACTCTATGTGCTTCCAGGAAAACACCAGTTCCCATTAGAAGCAAAAGACCCACTTCTTCATTTCAATGCCCCAGCAGCATAAGCATAGGGGGCAGTGGCAGCACTGTAGGCAGGCAGTGGGATGGAGGGAGCAGTTGAGCACAAATCCTGGGGATAAACCCATGACCTTTTCCAGACTGACTTTTGTTTGCTTGACAGAACAGAGGAGATGGAGAGAGACTGCAGTGACATGTTAGTTTATTATCACCTGTGTGTGAATGGCTCTCAGAGAGGCCAACAAGGTGCTTTACCAGCAAGGGCACACCAGTGTATGGATTTGCCCATGACTGGCATCATTGCCACTCCCCAGCTGTAAAAACCAAGCTGGCCAGGCCATATACAGGGAAAAAGCTGTCCAAATCAGGGCATGTTGCATCTATCTCCACCACAAAATGTTATCAAGCAGGCCTGAACACACTCCCTGGACTCCTTGCTTGAAGACAGGGCATGAGGTTGTTGAACCTGAGCTCTTCTGCAAGTCAGGCAGCACTTTTGAGATGGAACAGGTCCAAATACATTTAAAGGGTTACCTTTAGAAGGGAGCTGATGAGCAAATCCTGTTCAGAAAAGGTGCAAGGACAAAGGTAGGTCTCCTCTCAAGCACCACCAGTGTCCCCCACCACCATCCAGGCTTGCAGCACCATTCCCACTGATGTCCCACAGCTCTGGCACTTGAGAAGAGGGACTGTCACAGAGCTGCACACTCATCGCTATGCCAAAGACCCCTGTGTCTAAGGAACCCAGAAACCCTACACCTGTGATGTCCCTCTGACTAAGGCATTGTGCAGTTGAGGGATGAGAACGTGACTGACCTACAGTGTACAGTTTGCTAAGTCAGGAAAACAGTCTCCATATTAACTAGAATCTGTTCTTCTCTGAACAGAGAAATGAAACTACCCCTTAAGAACTTTCTTTAGTCAAAATACAGTAACTCCAAAAAAGTAATTAGCCACTGTGAATGCGTGTCTTTTTTTTTTCTTAGTAAGAAATACAGCTGATTCACTTAAATGTAAATTGGATTTACAGAGGTGCAAAAGAAAGTTTTTTCTTAATGATTCCTGCTTATTTTAGTGTCTCATGAGGATGTCTTCTGCTTCAGCAGTAGCTATCAAAGTACATAAAGCCAGAGATACAACAGCTCAGTGCTTTGTCAGTTCTATAACTCTAGTTAACCTCAGATGAGGACACTATTGCTGAAATATAATAACAAGCTACTGGGCAACATGATCTCTTATTTCTCAAGTGATCAAGCAAATTATTCGTCTTTTTAGACTGAACCTAAAGTGACAGCAACCTTTTCATTTAAAGCGAATTAAGGATCTCAGACTACCTAACATGAATTATTGTTTTTTTGTTGGTTTTTTTTCCCGTTTAATTAAACAAAAGTGGGGTTTATAATTTAAACATTCCCACACATTGTTGAATGAATGCAAATTTTTTGCCATGATTATTCATGCAGTGCAGCAGCAGGCTGAAAACAGCAGTGTTAATTCCCCAGTGATTCCTTCAGAATGTATAGGGTGCATACAGTAGCTCCTGGAGACCTGCCACAGAGGCCTTTATTGTGCCAAGTCATGCACAGAATAATAGGAAATGGCAGAGTGTGGTCCAGCATTTCCACTCTAAAGCTGAAGCTTAATGAGATGAAGCAGCTGGGAGTGACAAGGGTATGCCCTCCTTTCCCCATTGCCCAACCCTGCACAACATGTGCCTGGTGACGTTTGACAAGGCAAGGCCTGGACCACTGCACAGCTCCTTTTCTGGTTGTGTCCATCCCTGCATAGCCATGGGATAAGACAGGGCAGAGGCAGAAGGAAAATGGAGGATATGGGTAAAGAGGTGAAGTGTCCCATGGCTGGGGCAAAAGGGCTGGTGACACTGCAGGGTACAGCTGCCCAGAGGGTAAGTCATAAGCGGAATGTACCTTGTGTCATTGCCATCCAGTGGGTTTGCAGAGGAGGTGAGGCTGGAAGGACAGTGCGGGTCCTGGCACTACTGATCCTGGTCTCCACTAGTAGTCTCTACTGCCAGAGACCTGCATGGTGAGACAGCAGTGACCACACCAACGCTGGTCACCTGAGGGATAGGGTGTTGAATGTCATCAGATGAAAATAACTTGATTTTTTTTCCCAGTGCTGTACAAATTGACACGAGCTCCCTTTAGCGGCAATAGGAGACAAGGGCCAGTATGGGTGTGTGGCTGGGGTGTCCCACAGCACCTGCAAGGTTGGCAATATCCAGAATGCCCTAATGAGCCTTGACTCCCTGTAGTCCTTCCTTTGATGTGTTCCACCAGCAACAGGACTCCCCACTACGCCATGTCTGCCTCACGGTGCAGCTGCAGCCCTGGAGGGCAAAGCCACTGCTCAGGTAGCCATGTGCTGTCACCCAGCCAGCAGCAGCCTCTGCTCCACTCCAGAACACCACCATGCTGCCCTGGCTTTTCCATCCAGGGCTCCCAAGGCTGCCCCAGAAGAGATACTCAGGTTTGCCTTCCATTATGTCTTTGGAACATCTATCCAAGGTAGGAAAGCACACACTCACAGAAGTTGTGTATGTTGGGAGTGAAAGGAGTTAATTCCTATGGACAGCAAGGATCCCAAACGCTGCTCCACCTCCTTTCCTGAATAGAAGGATGTGGTTTACTAAGAAAACAACCCTAGTGAGATTGCCCAGACAACATTTCCCTTTTCACTAACCAACCAAGATTTCATGTGACAACCTGGACCTTAGGGATATTGCACCCATCATTTCTTTTGTTTTCTATGCAAAATACTGTTCCCTGCCCCATGCACAAAGGAAGACTTCTGCAGCCAGGAGAAGCTCTCTACAGCTGTCCTGTGAGTACCAAAATACCCAACAAAGGGATCAGGATGAGGAGAAATACAAGGGTGCCCAGAAAAATTACATAACTGCGTTCCTCAATAGCAGCTTCCCCAAGAATGATGGTGGGAAGTGGAAAATACATATGAAGAGCAGCAGAAACGAGGGCTCAGATTAGACAAGCGATCTGTCTTCTTGGTTACTCCCGCCAAAGGATAGTTTGTGTGCCAAGGTTTTGGTAGCACAGGTGGTGACCACAGATAGCCACCGGAATGGCTCCTGTGAGAAGTTTCCAGAACCTTCTTCTATGCCCAACAGATCCAATGCCAGCCCACTCCAAGACCACTGGCCAAGGCTGAGTCCATCAGCAACTGTGGTAACTCCTCTGGAATAATAGATTTAAGAAGGAAGGAGGAAAACCTGGGTCATTGCAGATGGAAAGAGGAGGGAGAATATGTGAGACAAACATCTCTGCAGACACCAAGGTCAGTGAAGAAGGAGGAGGTGCATCAGTCCGGAAATCATTTCATACTCTCATCCTTCTCTCAACATTTTCTATCTCCGAGGTGAAGGCACAAAACTGCATCCTGCATTTGCAGTTACACTACTCATTACTTAGTAACATAATAACATTTCCTGACCTATTCCTGATTCATTTCCTAACAATTGCCCTACAAAATCTACAATTTTTTTTACAATAGCACTGTCTTACATCTTAGTTGAGAGTTTCAAACTTCACTGCCTAATGTTATACCTCAGTCGACAAGGAACTGTGACCTAACTTTTCAGTGCTTCCCACAATTCCCATTGAAGTTGTTGTACCCGAATTTCCCCTGAAGTGCAATCAGGTAAAGATACATACATTCCACTAGGGAATTAACCTACATATTTCTAGTGAGCAAACACCCATCTGTCTTTATCTGAGATACGCACAATCCAGAACATGCCTGACTAAGCCCTTGTGGTGCCTGTGTCTCCCCTGTGACAGTCCTGAACACTAGAGATCACCACACTAAAGGTGGAGCACTATTTTACCCCACAGATACCTGTTGGCTTCAACAAATGTTAGCAAGACTTTTAAAGGAGTCCAATCCATTAGAAATTATTAATCAAATTCAATAAATCTATCTATCTATCTATTTATTTGGGAAATCTGACATTTAAGCACACGCATCATGAATTGGAATTATGTTTAATTGTGGTGTTAGCCATGGTGAATTATGTCTGACTTATCCTAGCAGACTGAAGAGCCAGACTAATTCTGCTGTGTCCACATCCATGCCTATATTGTCTTGTGTGCTCTGCTAGGCCATCAGAAGAGATAAATCCGTATTTTTCTGGGCTTCAGCATCTAAGCACCTCTGGTTCTTCCTCCTTCAGTTGCAGAAAAATGCTGTTGCATGCTGTTGAGTAGAGGAGAGGGTCATGAAGGAGGCACTTAGAAAATGCATGCCAAATGGAGCACAGCTCTGCACCAGTTTTTATCCCTCTGTATATTTCTTATCTAGGCCAACCATAGTGCAGGGACCTCAGCCTCTGTCCAAAGACACCACTAGGGTTAGGGTTAGGGTTTGAGTTCAAAGAACCACAATGCCTACAAGCTCCACAGACAGTGGGGTTGAAACAGGCATACCAAGGAGAGCACATCACTGCACCAACATTGCTCCATCCACATCTTTCTTATCTTGACTACCCATGGTACTAGGGACTTCGACCTCAACCCCAAGCCTCCCTGGGGTTAAGGCAAGAGTTCATAAGTCCACAAAAGCAATAGATCCAAGGACACTGGGGCTCAAAAGAACATGTCAAGGGGAGTGTGGTCCTGCACCAATATTGATCTCACTACAACTGTCTTATCTGGGACACCTGTGGTGCTGGGAATTTCAGCCTCTCTCCAAAGCTGCACTGGGGCAGGAGTAGGAATGCCAAGAGGACCTCAGTCTCAACCCCAAGTGAAGGCTCTCAGTGGTCTCTGGTGAAATATTTCAGTTTCCCAGCACTGGAAATCTTGGACCTTTCCAGTCTGACATCAATGTCCTGACTCTGAGAAGGTCTATCAGAGAAGTTAGAGGAAGAAGAACAAAATTTCATCAGACCATTGTGTAAATACTCTAACAGAAATGGCTTTTTTGCTCCTATTTATTCACAGCACAAACATTCCTTGTACTGAGGATCCTCAACCCATCCAGAACTCACAGAGGTTTTATTTATATTTTAATCTTTGTTAATCAAACCGGGTATTCCCATTGTCCAGAAAAATATCCAGTTTTCTTTTGATTTATACTAAACTCTTGGCCACTCAAATTTGTCCTATGTTTCCATGATTTTGAGTTCTGAAGATCCTAGAAATTGTACCAGTTCAGCAGTGGGTAATAAATCCCTGGGTATACTCTGCACACTGGTTGGCCAAATATTTGAGAAGCCTTTGGGATGAAAATCACAACATATAAATTAAGATATTTATCAAGAGCTTTTGAAGTCAGCTCTAATGTGAGTTTTGCAATTTCCCCAGCTCCTCCCTGTTAAAGATAATAAGTTCCATGTTGAACTGAGGAGCATTCAAAATACTTAATAATCTAGGCAAGGTGTCTGATGCCATATTTAGCACATCGGTTTTAAGGAAGCTTGAGCCCCATCTGTCTTTTATGTAACTCGTTGTACTAAATCCCAAAAGGTGGAATAAGGCTACTAGAATCAGCTGATACTAAGTGAAAATGTGAGTAATGCTTGAATGTTTCAGAAAATACATTTTTTTCTCCATAGTTAGCAATGTATGAGTCACTCAGCCTCCCTAGCTACTGCAGTGCATGAATGACTCAAAACTCCACTGAGAACGGAGGCACAAGCAGTTCTCTCTTTGTGCCAGATTTTCTCCTTTTAAATCACCCTTGTTGTATCTCACCCACTTCAAAAAAAGGAGAAACTCTTTCCCTATTACTTCCTTCCGCCATCCCCATGCAAGCCCGGATAAAACTGTGCACAAGGATGGTCAGTGCTCATTGTGATTGAAGAAGTACAGGACATGATGTGTCAAAGTGAACTCAGTTAACCTTTTATAAGAAATGAAAATGTACATAAACTAGTTGTTTTGCTGAGCTCCTCTGAAGTTCTTGGAAGAGCAAGGACACTGCACTTTTAATCATATTGGACCCAAATGTCCTCTATGGAATTCTCCTGAGTAGGAGAGCTCAGCCTGGAGTCTTGGAAATTTTAGGTAGTCATTTGTTTGGGAGAAAGTTTTGAATTCAGCTCATTGTGGACCTTGAAACACCTCAGTCCCTGGGCAGCTGTATGGTTTTACAAACTAGTAATTCCTGTTTAGTTTAAATGGGATAAATTGCTGCTGAGAGGATCCATTTTAATTTGTACTTGGTATTTCCATCAGAACAACCCACACAACCCCATCTTTAGTGATTGCTGACCACATGCCTGAACCCAGGTTCCCTCTGCAGAGCTCTGAGAAGCTCTTCAGAGTCACAGGTAAATCTGTTTTTGGTGTCATGTTCCCACTGTCTCATCACTTGATGCATCACATGAGTCATTTTCCAGGGACTGAAAAATGGAGAGAGAAAAATCATATTGGTCTGTATATTAGTTGTCACTTGAAAAAAAAATATGCTGCATAATCTGGCAATTGCCTAGCCCCATTACCTCACCCCTAGGCTGATCACCAGCCTCTTATTCTCTCATGACAGCTATGTTGCGATGACCATGGGGTATTTTGGGCAGTGATCATTTCCTCTTCTCAAAATCCTTCCTCTGTAAGACCAGTCTGACCTTTTGGTCACATAATGGGAAAAAGTGAACACAGTCATTTGTTAGAGCAAATCTCAGTAAGACAAGCCACTGGTTTCAGTTCTGCAGTCTGTTTCCTATTTATGAGAAAGTTACCAAGTTCAGAAGGAGTTACTGTGAATAGTTTTCCTAAGTCTTTATTCCCATTACTCATTTATAGTTCAGCTTTTTCAGAAGTTATTTGACTTTAATTCTCTTTGATTCTGCAGCCTTCTGGATACAACATCTTTATCCAGACAAGAGCAACAGCTGTCCGAGAGTCATGAGCATTTAGTGCTGTTAACACAATATCTGGTGTCTAGAATTTATGTTTCAGAGTTAACCATCTCACTGGTGGCCACTTTAACCATCTGAAGCCAACCAAATGATCCAAGGGTGGGGAACTCTCCTAATTAGGCAAAAGCCATCACTGCCAGACAAACTTAGTTTGGATGAGTCCCTTCAGCTTGTGTAGAGTCTCTTCTGTTGTCGTCATGAAACACAGCATTCTTCTGTGTCAGTCATTCATTCTTTTACCCTGAGGCTTCTGAAACAGATCACAAGTCTCAAATTATGGTCAAAGACCGCTGACTTTGTCCTCTCTCTTGGCTGACACAGATTCATGTTGTTGGTGTTTAGATACGTAAGTCAAGAGTCCAAGTTATGCTCTAGTCAAACGATGAAGGAGATATCCATAAGAAGCATATAGATGGATATATGAGGAACAGGAGATGGAGCTGGGCTTGTTCAAGCTGAGGAAGAGAGAGGTTGAAGTATCTCATTTTTGATCACAGCTACATTATGGTATGATGCTGAAAAAGCAGAAGTAAACTCTTCTCAGAGGTGTAGAGGAATCAGACGAGAGGCAACAGACGTAAACTGCAAAAAGAGAAATTCCAATCAGATTTTAGGAAACATCTTTTCCTTATGAGAACAGCAAAATATTTGTGCAGGTATTGGCACCTCCATTTTTTGAAGATATTCAAAACTCATCCAAACAAGGCCCTGAACAACATGCTGTAACTGGATATACTTTTTGGGAGAGATGAGACAAGAGAACCTACAGAGGCCCTTTCTAATCCAATTTTTTCTATGGCTCAATAGTTCCATGGCTTTGCAGGACATCTCAGGTGTGGAACAAATGTCAAAGCCACCCAGTTAAGTTGCTTTTTACCGTGTAGCTTGAGAAATTTTACACTGGTAATTTCCACACTACTAGTAATGAGTTGTTCTCTCCTGTGACTAGTTCACTGAGGTTTCATTTTGTTTCAGATGAGGACCTATATATTCTGTAACAAAAGTGCTCTAGCCATAAAGCTACCTGAAATATTTTGGATGTAGTCTGAAAACACTCATTTCTGTCTTTCTTTTTAGCTCTACTTAGTGGATCCCTTTTTTCCTTGCTCATCATTTTACCAGGTGAATTATTCCTATACATAATCTCTTCCATTCATTAACTTCTGCTTGCCTGTTGGCTGCAAAGATATTTGGCATTGAAAATTGATAGAATATCAGTATATGTGGCCTTTTAACGTGATTAATTAGTGTTTGGAAAGCACTTTGTAATCAGTCAAGGAAAAACTGCAAGGCTGTGAGGGTTAACAGAGAGGTCTTTTCCCTTACTCTTTGCTTCATTTGTTTTATAAACAGTGACGCAAGCAAATACATCAGGGCCCAAATTGGAAAACCACTTCTTACTATGTTGGATTAAAGGAATAGAAGATCAGTGCAACAATTTTGCTTGCTTTTTGAAAGATATGACAGCCCTGGCTTGCTCTATACATTTGCAGGCATCTTAGTTCTCATCGGCCTGTATTTTCTCAGGGCAATGCTTATCTGAAATCCTTGCCCAGCAATCTTACCAAATGATGCCTTTCTCACTGCTGTTGTTTTCAGAGCAAAAACTCACATAACCTTTTTTGGCATTTATCTCCTATCAGCTCTTATTCAATTGAGCAAAATGTCTTCAAAAACAACGGGAAACCCAAGAAGATGTGATAACAAACAACAGCATGTTAGGGTTTAGGAAAGTGTGATTACAAGCACCACAGAGACCACTGTCAGGTCAGATTTGCTTTTTTTAATTAACTGAAATAGAGAGAAAATAGCAGGTTAACAAATGAAATTACCAAACTGTAGGTGTTAATACTATTAAGTATCATTCCCTGTATTAATTCAGAAGATATCAGCCTAGAAAATATTTTTCTTTTCATTTTTTAGCATCTGTTTCTCACTTTTTTTTTTTTTTTTCATTTTGTCTATCTCACAGAGATTTGAAAATGTTCTGTGAGAGCCTCCTGAGGACTGGACTGGAATCGGCCTTCTAGAATTTTAGCTCAGAGATCAAACTCTTTTACAGGGAAGAAAAACAGTGCTTTTGGTTTTCTCTTTTTCCTAATGTACCAAATTAAAGATGTCCATACTGATTCTATCTAGATGCCTTGGGAAAAGTTCTAGGCAACAATGAAGCTTCTCTGTTTCCTTTTGACATTTTCAGAATCATATCCCAGAAAAATTAATTTAGGGATAGAATTATTAAGGATGTTTTTATGCCATTTTAAAGATTCTTAGGATCTTCCCTTGGAAAGATGGAAAAGAAACATCTTGGAAAGAGAGCACAAATACATATTTGTGTGCAAAGTAGTGGGGGGTTTTATATAGAATCTTCATCAGTGATTTGTAGGTATTTAAAGTTACTGTTGGCAAAAGTCATGACTAAGGCAATCACTGACTAACATGGAAGTAATGAGGAAGACAAAGCTTGCCATAGAGACCAATTTGGATTGATCAGCACATCTGTACCATTAAAACATAGTTTGTAATACACTGCAGTGAAATTTAAAGATAAGTGTGTGTCATTCAGGAAGAAGACAGATAAACATTTTTTCATATTATAAGTTCTCCAGTCACTATACATTTACTGGTAATATTCACGCTTGTAATGAAATAATAAAAGGTGCCACTGCTAGCACTGTCAAAGACTGCAGTTCTGCCAATGTTTACCATGAGACAGCATGTAAACATGGAAAACTACAGAGAAAGAAAGGACTCCTGCCTCTTTGATGTCTGTACAGCCTTGGCCACTTCCTTTAACACGTGTTTGGCGGGACTTTGTAGTCAAGAGCAGTAACTCTATTTCAGTCTCATTCACCTTTCCTATTTCTTTATCCCAGATGGAAGTCACTTTGACAATGCTCATACAGATGCTAGCAACTGCTCCATCCACACACACAGTCCTGTTTGAAACACACTGTGGAAAAAATTTACTTTCCCAGCGTTTTTTATAGTGCACCTCACAAGGGCTTACACAAAGAAAAGGTAAACAGCTGCAACTATAAATCATACAATTCCCTTAAACCAGAACTCTTTTCTTCTAACTGATTTCCTAAGGAAAGGTATGAAGCAGCTTGTTCTCGATATCAGAGAGCTAAATGCTTTCCTCCATCATGCCACACTCTGGGTTCTCAGTATAAGAGAGACACATGACAAATACAAATACAGCCTGGAGAACATCTCATTCAAGTCACTATGGATATAAGGGGCACATAAGCCCTCAGTATTTCAATATAATTCAGAGTGTTTGCAAACACTACAGCAACAGCAATGCCAAACCAATGCCAAAAGATTACAGAAGGGTTCTCATAGCTGGAAGGTTAATAAAGTCTGCCTCCTTCAGATAGATTCAGTGGGTGGCAAACGCAATACCAAGTCTTTTCCAAGCACTAAACCTCCGTATAAACAATGAAAAATACATTTTCACGCTGTCTTCTACTGCACAAATGGGTTTGAAGTAGACATCCCATCCTAGCAAAAAGACCTGGATACATTCACCTGCTACCTCCCTGGGGCCCAGTTTAAGGATATCACTAAGAAGCTTCCCAGACTGTTACAGCTCTCAGACTATTACACATTACTACTCCTTCATGTAGGTGGCAATGAAGCTGCAAGACATAGTCCAAGGATGATGGAAAGAGACTTCAGGGCCTTAGGAGAGTTGACAAGGGAATCAGGAGCACAGGTTATTTTTTTTCTCTCTCCTTCCATTTGTGGGCACCAACATAGGAAGAAGCAGACAGGGCAGTCTATTAGTACATGGTTCTGTGGCTAATGTTCCCACCACAATTCTGGGTTGGCCAGCACAGCACTAGGCCTGCAGGTGTCAGATGGGATCCACTTTTCTGAAATGGGAAAAGGGACTCATTGTCAGAGCTTTAAACTAGACTTGAAGGGGGAGGGAGGTAATATCAGGCTTGCCTGACAACCTGTGGAACATCACAGTAAGTTTATAGGAACAGGGTGCTAGTGAGGGCCCTCAGCATGTTGCTGGATGTGCCAGCTACATTGGAGCGTGCTTGAAATTTTATGGAGATAAGCCAGGGCCTTCTGTGGTAATAGGAGCCAATAGGGAAACACCAATGAAATACCTCAAAGGAATTAAGGGGTATTCCTGTAAGAAAGTGACACATTCAACAGCCCAGCTGACATGCCTGTACACCAATGCACACAGTGTGGACAACAAGCAGCAGGAGTTGAAAGCCACCGTTCTACTAGAAAATTAAGTCATTGCTGTTACTGAAACTTGGTGGGATGAATCCTGTGACTGGAGTGCAGCTGCAGTGATCTCACATGGGTGGAGTTCACAGTTCTGAGGGATAGGGTCAGGCAAAGAGTAAAGTCAGAATCCTGCTGAACTTTAGAAAAGCAGAATTCTGGCTGTTCAAAGATGTAGACACTATGGCCACCTGGCAAACTGCTCTCAGGAAAAAGGGAGCAAAACAAAGCTGTCAGGTCTTTAAGAACTCTTTTCATAGAGCACAAGAATTACTGATCCCCAGTTGTAACAAATCAGGAAAGGAAGGCAAGATGGTATGGCTGCATCAAGACCCACTGGTCAAACTTTAAGGGCAAGAAGAAAATGCACATCTAAGGGAAGCAGGGACAGGTACCCTGGGAAGAGTATAGGGACACTGCCCAGTCATGTAGGGATGGGATCAGCAATATGACACAAGAGATATGAGAGCAGTAAATAAGTGTATAAGGACTTCAGAAGCAGTGCATACAAATCATGCCAATTAATATGACTGCAGTCACCATCACAGTGGTGACCCAGTACACCCACCTGCCCCCAGGATGAAGGAGGTGATACAACACACAAGGTCACAAGTCCCTTGTCCCAGGAAAGAAGCTTTTTGAAATGATCTGTCCTCTATGCCCTTCATGGGCAATCTTCTTCCTCTCCTGTGGTTGCAAGAAGCTTAGGGAAGTCAGAAGGTCAGTGTGCTCAGCTCCGCGCTGCAAGCCCTTGGGCTGGTACACAAAGACTCGTTTATGGGCACATGGAAGGCACTTGAATGAATCAAGCAGACACTCCCAGCAAAGTTTACAACCTCAAGCTCACAGCATCCCAGGGAATGACAGAAAAGGAGGACATGTCCCAGAGCTCCAGATACCCAACAAATGAAGTCTACCATTCTAGTTTTTTTCTAAGTGAGTCTTCAGTGATATGTAATCTGTCTCCTGACAGACTCACATAGCATTTCTACTTCAACTTGATTCATTATGAGTTTGTCAGCAGGATATTTTTTCTTGATTATCTTCATCTTCTCAGTTACTGTTACCCTGGGAGTCCATCACTGGCTGAGCTCTCCTATATACAAAGGCACCAACTCTAGTCATGGCTCTGTGGAAAGGGAAAATGACTGTCAGCTGCTTCTTGGAGGCATTTTTGTTTTATACATGGTGGGAAAAACTTCTGAGAGAAGCACTCGTTTCTTTAGTAATAAAGTCAGCCAGTCAGTAACTGTATCCTTGTTTCAGAAAAGAAGATTTTTAACTTTCAGAATGAAATTCCATTAATAAAGCACTTCTTTGGAAGCCTTCTCTAGACATAGTCTTTTCAGAGTAAAGCTTCTCTTTTTTTCTTTTTTTTAATAAATAGTACCAAATTTTTTTTTTAGTTCTGTAATTGCCAGCTGCCATTAAAATCAATGAGAATTATGCATATATACCTGGGGAAACATGTGTCTGGTAGTTCTTAGAAATGAGAGATGAATTAATTAAAAATGAATTTGGGATTTATAAATATTAGAAAGATCAGTAGACTATACGCTATAGAAAGGAAAAGAGCTGACTTAGAAAGTCTTAGGAATTTGGGTTATCACAGAATTCTGCCAAGGCATTTATCTATAGTGGTAGATACTGCTATTTTGACTTGCACACTGCTAGAGAAATATAAACTCCTTCATTCCCTTATCCCAGATAGATTAGTCAAGCACTTAAGAACTTTATCTTTTAATTAATTGTATCAGTTAAGTCTGTTTTTAAAAACTGAATTTCTGTGCAGAAATCCTCAAAATATTTATCACTTCTTGTATACCCATCTTCTCCACAGCCTGCCAAGCACTGAGTCATAGTTCCATTTTATTCTATTCTTTCCATTGCTGCGCAACAATTACACAATCTATAAGAAAATTATATTTGTTGTTTAATCATCAGGGGTACCAGCCATTCATAAGAGAAGGAGACAGCAGCCTCTGCAGAATGAGGATGATTAAAGGGAGGGTTGCAGAACATGATCTGGTTAAAAGTCAGCTAAACTCAGTAAATGGAAGATTTGGAAGCTGTGGTGGAAGGTGCTCTCTTCTGGCAGTCTATTTTGAAAGAACAATTGTAAAGGAAGTATACAACTGCTGGTCCCATGTTCTTTATGCCAGCCTGCAAACTTTTTATTTTTCCCTTTTTAATTTTCAAAATTTTGCTAACCTGGAAGAAACAGGAACTGCATACAGCTCTTGTTGAGGGTTTGGACTGTAAAACAAAACCCAAAGCAAGGCTTTCCTAGCCATATATTTTCTTATTTACCCATTGTGAATGGGGCAATACCAATCTTTTAACAGAGGGATAATTCCAGTAACTTCTCAGCCTCATCCATGCCAGCATGAGTTTGCTTCCCCAGGCAGCTTCCCCAGAAAGATAATCCTGAACTTATCCCTAGTTAACACTGCAGGGCAATCCCTCCCTCCCAAGCACTCAAACAGAAACGGGAAAAAGGACATAGAAAAGTTTGGCCACACAATGCTCATTTTAACAAATGTTAAGTACATAAAATCTGTTTTCAAAAGCTCCAAAAGCTCAACAGCTGCGTCAGGAGAAGTCAGATTGCCTTGATGAAAACATAGGGTTTCAGATTGTGTTTCACAGACATAAACAGCAATTCATCCTGAAACTGTTCCTGACTAGGCAAATTAAATGCCCTCAGATAACCGCCCAAAGCAACTTGCCCAAGTCACTCTGCAGGGTTGTGCAGGCAAGTAGCATGTCTTGAAGGGTAGTGCTCAGTGTGTAGTTGCTCCATTACAAAGCACAGTGGAAGGAATGTACATGACAAACAAATAAACTCCGTCTGGAAATTTCACTGGAGTCACATCCAGGATGTGATTGCTCTCTTCCAGCCAGACCATGCAGTTGGGACTAATCTTGCCAGACCTGCCTGAACCCACTGACAGATGGTGTGACAATCACTCCTGCCCTGTGCCAAGGGTGCCTGCTGCATCCAGCAGTGAGGGGCACTGGCTCACCTTCACTCCCTGCGAGCTAGCCTGGTGCTGATGGAACAATGGAGAATAGGCTGCCAGTGCATGCTGGATGGACACCCTGCCTGGGTCAAACCCCTGTTCCTGGGAAGTCTGCTGCAGATCAACAGTTTCTCCAGCTGCTGAGATCATGCAGGTTTAAGGTATTAGAAGTCACACTGCTATGGCTGGTTTCTGAAAGATTGAGTTAAGATCAAATCAAAACCCAAAGGAAGCCTCAGGTGAGAGACTAAAGTTCTGGCAACCATGGGTTTGCAGTTACAACTTTAGGCCAAACTGCTGACTCGTGCTGGAGGTGTGAACATGAGCAATGCAGTTGGCTCCTTGCTGCCTAAATCAGCTAAGCTGAATGACTGAGTCATGACTGGACCTCCCAGAATCCAGATGCGACGTCTGAAGTGACCTTTCTAGAATAAATAAGAACAAGTTTCCCTGTTGCCTTCAAATTCAGAATATAAGTGTTATTCTGTGCTAGAGAGCTACAGTGAGGAGGATGGGGAAGAGGATGACATAAGATCCCCATTCCTCAGCACAGTGGGGAGCTTCTTGTAGAAATGAATGGGGCCTTTTCTCTCTTACACTGCTGCTTTCCAAGGGGTTTGTACTTAGCTTGCCTAAATATACACTGGTCCATAGTACAGCATACATGAGTGCATCC
>JAWWES010000001.1:53095450-53108236 GCA_035583135.1 Lophotriccus pileatus | reverse complement strand
TGCTGCTTTCCAAGGGGTTTGTACTTAGCTTGCCTAAATATACACTGGTCCATAGTACAGCATACATGAGTGCATCCAGGACATCATAAAGAGCAAATCATCACAGAATCATGCAAGAATGGAGGCTGAAGTGACCTGTGGAAGTCACCCAGGCTGACTTTTTCTCTCTTCACCCCCTAAAGGCTATCCTCAAAGTTAAATCAGCTGGTTTACGGTCTCATTGAGTCAAATTTTCAGTATCTCTAAAGACAAAGATTCTGTGGGCTTTTTGAGAAACCTGCTTTAGTGCTTCACCATCCTCACTGAAGAAGTTTTCCTTATGTCTACTCAGAATTTCCTTTAGTTTTCATCTTTCTGTGTGTATCCAGAGGGCTGTCTGACCACATCTTCTGTGCAATTCCCTTTCAGTTTAGGAAAACAGCCCTTAGCTTTCTCTTCTCCAGTCTAATCTCAGCCCTCTGGGTATCTTAGTGGCCCTCAGCTGGACTTGGCCCATGTTTTCATTATCTTTCCTGCACTGGTGTCCCTAAACTGGACACTGTAATCAATATGCAATCTCACTAGTGACAAGTAGGAGGGACTAGCCTCTTCCCTTGATCTGTTGGCTATGCTCTTCTCTTGCTACGTATTCCAGTATGCATCCATCTCTGCAAAGGCACACTGATGACATATTCAGCATGGGGTTCACTAGAATCCCAGATCCTCTTCTGAAGAGCTGCTCTCTACCAGGTCAGCCCTCATCTTGAGCAGTCACATGGGTTTTTCTGTCCCAGGTGCAAAATATCAGGAGTAAATCCATGCTTATCAATATGCATATTGCATTGGTCAGAGCAGTTCATAGTCAGAGCAAGCTTTTGCCAGCAAGGCCAGGGATTGTCCAGGACAGCAGGCTGCAGGGAGTCATGATCCTGCTGCATGCTTTGCTGTTACTAGAAAAATTTTGGAAACCCATGCTTACTGCTGCTGAAGTTTGAGACATATATGTATGACTATTGCTGGTGACTCCTATAAAGTCATCACTGTTACCTTGTCTCATATATGCCTAGTGGAAGCAGGAAGAGCAAGTCAAACTCTCCAAGACTCTGCTGTTTGGACTCCATCTCAGCTCAACTCTTCCCCCTAACAGGTGGAAACATTCTCCCCTGAGCTTACACAAACCTGGACAAGTTCTTCTTTTCAGTTACATTACTGATATTCCCATGTATAAAAATATTCAGCAAACTATAGTGAATTGAATTACTATCATCCAACAATATGATAACAATATATAGATGCAGTGAGAAAATATGTTCCAGATTTAAAATTTGTTCTTCTAAATCTGCATTAAACAACCATCTCAGCAATGGTGAACAAAACTGTAAGCCCACTAACCTTGAAAAGCGCTGCATAGGCTCAGCTCTCTAGATGAGCTGTGGTAGTCACTGAACTGTATAACAAAGTAAGGTATGTCATGATGAGCTACATGTGAAGGGTTGGTTCCTCTCTACCTTTACTAGGCAGGGTGTAAGGGAGCTGCAATACAAGGCTCTGTCTAGCAAGCAGGCAAAGACATATTTGAATCATGATTACAAGAGAGGGAACAATAGGTCAGCTGGATCAAAGATTTCTTCTTTTACTGGCCTGGCTGGCCCCTCACTCTAGGTGGGCTCCTGAGATTGGCCCTGGCTGATTGGACCAGTGGCTGAAGCTGCTTCTCGAAAATGGGAGAAAAACTCCAAGTACCACTATATATATGCTCCCCTGGAAACTGAAATCCCTGTTTTACTCACCCTCAAATGAAACAGGAAGCATGTTAGAAGCGGAAGAAATCACTGGTTACTTCTGTAACCTGTGACAAACTTCTGTCTATGTGTCCTATAATTTACAGCAGTAGAGGCGGCCCAGAGGCAGTCAGGGTTTTGACACATAGTCTGTGGACAGCCTAGGTGGATACAGACCGCAGGATAAGGCCTCTGCCAAGGGATATGCATATGAACAAGTGGGCGTTCGAAGCCAAGAAGCTACAACTCAATTCTCAGATTTCAGCATCCTGGTGACCTTTAAGACCCTTAAGAGAGGAGACTCGTAATTGGCTCTTCTGAACCAACATGGGAATTCACTTCTGCCGCAAAAGCTGGTGAGCATGTCCTGCCAGCACCTGGTCAAAGAATACTTGAGGAGAGGACTCAGTGCTGCCCATGAAGCATGAGACCACGTGAAGGCTCTGCCTTTCTCAGCTGAGTACTGTGAAAGTGTCTCCCTTACCTCCTCCGCTTCTTTCCCCTGGAGTGTCTCATGTAAGTCAATGTTACGCTCCTGCCACATCCTTTAAAAGTCACAGTGGTGACACCCAAGTTAGATTACAAGCGCCTGAAGCAAATTCACATGAGCTCTGTTCCTAATGTGAAGTCAATTAAAATCAAATAACGAAAGGATCACATCTGGTCCTAGATGTTCATGATAATAAAGAAACCTCATTATGCTACTTATGCAATATAATTACTAAATAGCAATTCGTGAGATCACCATGTCCGGAAGTAGCATGAGCCACAAAACTACTGCGTTTGTTTTAAGGTGGATTTCAAGCCACCTTAGGGTCTGCAGATAAATGGACTCCATTTTCTCTTCAGATTATTAAAAAGCTAGACCTTAAACACAGCACTGAGCTATACAGTTAGTTCTGCACTTTGAACACCTACTCCCCAGCAGCTCTACCAGGAATGATTACAAAGAAGGCACCTGTGGTTCTGCTTCTGGGGAACAACAAAATTAGGAGTATGCGAAAGGTTTAAAGCTGGTATCATGAATTCAGTAACATAGAAAAACATATCACCATCTTAGTGATCTGAAGTAGCTAGCTCAGCCTGATTCTTGTGAATTTAACTTTACTCACTTTGAGCTTTTTTCTTGTTTATGTCTATGAATCATTGCACCATCCAGAATGAATAGGGACTGAATGCTTCCCCGGCTCAGAGATAACACAGCCCCTTGCTTAATCAGGAAAATGATTTAAGAAAATCAATGGCTTTGCTTTGTTATGAAATAAATTTTAAAAATAAAAGGGTAAGAGCTAAACTGTTGGGATGTCAGCAGAGGGATGTTTCATTTGATTGCCCTTTCATATCAAGAATTTGCCTGACTGCAATTAGATAAACATGTTTCTCAGAAACATCAAATCTTGGGCAAAGTCCTGTAGTTATTATTGCATCACTAAAATATTATGACCAGACACATTAGCGACTTGCCATGTCTACAAGACAGCCCCATGCACCCTTGCCATAACCACCCTAATACAGGGCTGTAGCTAGGACTACTTAGGCTAGATGATCAGGATAGAATGATACTGTTAACTTCCAAAATGCCTGCAGTCATCAACAGAGTTGAATGTGGGAGATGATAAATTTTTAGGCTGAAGCAAAATTCTGTCCTGTCCATAGATGTTGGCCTTGAGCAGCACAGGCTGGGTTTCCCAGCTTAGGGACTCATATTTTTTCTTTTATGGGGACTCAAGGAGTGGTGATGGCAACACAGCAATACTTCCTATCCTCCTCCTTCTCCATTTGTTTGATTTCAACGGCCAATATACCACAAGAACATATCTGCAACACACTTTTCTTTCCTCCCCTCAGTAGTAGGACCCCGCTTGCATTTTTTTGTCTACACTGCTAGTAACAGAGAAGCCTAGTGGATTGTCATTGACTCCAACCCTCTCTTTGAGATTAAATGGTGCTAGGAAGTATATTGCCTCAGTGTATATTGATTACTTACATTGTTCACAAGAGCTTTCCTGCATTCTCTATGAGTTTAAACTGTGAAACACCTGAGGAAGCATCCCTGACAAAGTAGAGCAAATCAATAAAGATCTCAGCTGTTCCATAGGTTAAAAATGATCACTTTTAAGCTGATTATTTCCTAAGTAAAGACAAACTTCAAACTTACACAGTAAAAGAAATCCTTCTGCATTCCTATCCTTCTGTGATTGTTTCTGGCATGCAGTTGGTACAGAAGCTGAGAAAGGTCTGTGTTTCCCACAGATCCACCTCTCTGATGGAAGAGTGCAAACAGCCTTCCTGAGCAGCCTCCAAAAGCTTGAACAGGGCTGAAGGAGAACACAGACTCATCCCTTGCTTTGCCCTACCCAGCATAAGCCATTCTAAAGTGTCTCTTTTTTCTCATCATTTTGCCTGGACACAGCACACACAGCAGGCACTGGATTACCACTATCTCCTGGAATACGCAAGTGATCCTATTCCAGAAGATACACCAACTGATACTGGAACTCACTTAACTGAGGCCAGCTGTGGCATAACCTTTCACCATGAGGTCACTAGCATTTCAAATTAATCACCTACGCTCTTTTAACAGAAGTCACTGAGCAACTGTGGTTTGGTAAAATGTTCAGTCACAACAGATGTGGGCAGAGTTTGAATTAGTCATGCAGGATGAAAAGGCTTCATCAGCCACTCACCCTTAGCAATGACATTTCCATACAAAATAAATTCAATTCAAAAAGCGATTGATTTCTTATATATGAAGGGTGTAACTGTTAGATATAACAGATAGTCCTCCTAACTGAACTTTTTTTCATTGTGAGCATCAGCAAAAACCAGCCTGCTTCATGCCCAAGGCAGCAAGCACCTGTCTTTGAAAAGGTTTCTGACACCCTGTAGTCATCGTCTGCTTCCGGTGGATTTGCACTGAAGGAAGAGACGAAAATGAAAGAAATGCTTGGTTCCCTGACAGTAAGCTAGAAAGAGATGCCATCTGAAGGAAGCGACAGCTGAGTAAGTGAAAATCAGTCTCAGGGGGTGGTTATAACTCCGTGATTTTACATGGATGTTCCCTCTAGAGGAAGTCCAGAAAAATCCCTTAGGGTTCCCAGGACAGAAGATTTTTGGAGGAATAGTAGGAAAGAAGGGAAAAAAACCCAAACAAGCCTGAACACGCGAACACCCTTAGACCTTGATATCCAGGTTGATGGATGAAAAAATGGAGGAAATTGTAGGCAAAACAGCCAAGAAGCCCCTGCTGAAATCTTGACAGAAGTATTTGCCAGCTGTCCACTCAATAGTGAAATAATTGCTCCTTGCACTAGCCTTGGGCACAAATTCCGCCCAACAGGGGCTGCAAAGCAGGGGCTGCCAGTGTGACAAGGAACTAACCTCCAGCAAGTGTGGCCACCTGACCATAGGTCCCTGTCATTTCAACATCCCTGTTACTCCCTGACAAACACAGAGGGCTGTAGTTTTTATCTTTGAGCTCTTCTACATTATAGTGGTTCCTGTAGCGACGTGATCCCAGCTCATGCCTCAGGGAAAAGCAAACTGGTGGTTTTCACACAGCCCACATTTGTAGCCCACATTGAGAGTCATGGTGTGGACCACAGAGGAATTTCATCTGATCAGCAGCTTTTGCTCCAGAGTTGTCTAAAACTTAAGTGGCATATAACCATCTCTCCTGCCATTAAAATACAAAATCAAAAAGGACCACATGTACTTTCCAGGTGACCACCGCAAGCTGGATCCTGTGAAGAATTCAACAGAGGAAGGTGGGCATCTCTAAGGCAAAATCATGGCTGGGATCTCACTCTTTATGACCCAAATATTAAGCTAAAATACTTCAAATTAAAAAAGTCAGTTCAGTCATTGGTCCACTGTGGATTGAGGAGAATCTCCAGTGGGAGAAAGAAGCTTATTAAACAGATGCTACAGAATACAGCAATATGGGCCAGAAAGGAAAACAATATTATGAAATTACTTCTGTCTCAGATACCCAATACAATTTTTATTAAAGTCAACAAGAATTGCACACACAGCTCCAGGAGCAGGCACAGCCCTTCAAGAGAGCATTAAAGCACAAGCTATGGGGGAAATAGAAAGATTTGAACTCTATGATGGTTAAATCATAGCAGCCCTTACAGCATTTTACAAACAAAAATACTTGCAAGTCTTATGTGTGCAAAAACCCAAGTCTGACATCTCAGAAGAAGAGGAGTTTGCACCATTTCCTATGTAGATAGGTGCGGGAGATACCCCACAGGCAGTGCCAGGTGGAGGAAGCAGTTTGGCACTTCCTCCCATAATGGAGAAGCAGAAGCAACTATGTAGATGCAAGCAACAATAAATAAAGCTTGCTATGATTTTTTGTACATCAAAAAGGGAAATTTATATTTCAGGTACTGATATTAGATTGTGTTACGCACTCTCTCTTGTTTATTTTTCCCAGCCACACCTTGTGAAGTATGTAGGGAGCTTTTGAATACAAAGACCATGCTGAGTGACTGGTCTGCATCAGGTAGCAATTAAGCATCGTGACAAACTCCATAGCACTTTGTAAGATTAGCTTCACAAAGAGATCCTTTCACTTACCACTGACACGCAGCCCTCTTGCATTGCAGCTGCTTAAGAATGCAAGAACATTTCCACACCACACCACAACCAAGGGCAAGAAACGAAACACGCTTCTGACAATCCACCAGTAGAGATACCAGCATCTATAGTAGAGACACCACCATCTCCACTAGAGATATCAGCATCTCCCCACACCACAGGGACAGCAGGAGAGCTGTGACGCCACAGCGTGCTCCTAGACCACCCCCACAGCATGTAATGCCAGCATTAGGTATCCCTAGATCGTATCACCTGATGGCTGAAGAGGACAACATCATCCATACACCCATGTATGTAGATAAAGGCAGCTCAGCTGATACATGGTAACTAGTAAAGTTGTCAAGGGAGCTTAGATTCAGGGTCCTGGTTAGACAACTGTTTGAAGAACTACCTTTTTGCTCTGTAGGGAAACAGTTGCCCAGTGAAAGGTCCAAGAAAGAGACAGGGAGTTAGATGCCTTTCTCTCTCTCCCCTGCAACAGAAACTGCAGGAGCCCTAAGCTTTCCACACTGCACAAGGTGAATTCCTGAGTCATTCTATGCTCCCTTTCAAGGACTCCCACCTGTTTTTGCAGTGAAAAGCAAACAGAAGCTCTAAGCATGTTTTAATGACGTCATTGCACAGCTAATTTGTTTGATACAAATACTTGCAGGCACGAATTTAGCCATCTATGTTCATATCAGGTTTGTAATTCTCACTGTTGAAAGGCAACAACTTGTACCGGTCAGCTGAGTGTGTCCCAAACTGAGGGCCCCATACATGTGACAAAATAAAAATCCCATTAACAAAGGAGTCTTCTATTGCTATGGGGTTTCTTGCCTCTGGCATAAAGAGCTTCTTCCTTGGAAGGGTGGTGCAGCATTGGAACAAGAGACAGAGTGGGACCTCCTGCCTTGAAGGTTTTCAAGGACTTGGCTGTACAAAGCTACTTCTGATGTGACCCAGCATTGATGATATTCCTGCTCTAAGTGGCAGGTCAGACTGCAGCCCTTTGCAACCACCATTTCTATGATCCTATGAGTTTTTCCTGCAACCTCAGTATATTTCTGATGCAAAGAATTTTCTACATTAAAAATGAAAAGGAATGAAGAATGGCATGGGATTAAAGTATACTTGATCTTTAAATGATCTTTAAAGGAAAATGATGGGCATTTGAGAGTGATGTGTTAATGGACTCATGCAACTGTGCACAATAGTGAGGGCTATTTAGGGGCAGACCCCAAGAAGAACATGACTGCTCCCACATGCAGTGAAGCCAGCTCTCATACTAAAGACAGGAATGTCAGAGAGGGACAGTTGACCTTTAAACTGCCAGCATAGTTGTGTTAAATTTCCCTTCACAGTGAGAAGCCTGTCAAATGTCACCATTCATTGTAGAACTGGTCAAAGCACAGGGCAAAGCTGCTGCATTTTTCACACTAGAGCTTCAAAACAAGTCATTTTTATTTTTCATCTCTCATTCAGGCCAGCAGTCTTAGCATAAAGTCTTCCTCTGCAAAACATATCAAGTTATAGAGACTTTTAATCATCTTTCCCAACTTCATGTGCTTTAAGATTTCCATAAAGCAGACAATATCTATATGAAGATTCTGTCCATGATGGGGATAACAGCCAACACCAAGTCACATGTTATTTCACATGATGATGGGCACTGTCATCTTAATTCAATTTCATATACCACAAATTGATTTCTCTACAGCAGAGGAACAGTTGTTACGAGTTGAGTACTCTTTCATGTTAGAGCTGCCCCTTTTACCTTCTCATTGAAAAGTATCCTCTGTTAATCTTGGTTATGAATCAAGCCTCATATTAGACTCAACACACTGCTCTGCACCAGAATGACTAATGTTTGCCCTTTAAACATCCTGTGACACTTTTAACAAACTTGACTGGTACTGACCAAATTCAGTTGGGGAAAGGCAAGACTGAATAGCCCCCACATCACAAAGCTCTTGATTACAAGTTCAGTTCCCTTCTCATTCAGTTCTAGCGTTATTTAGGTCTGGCAGCTCCCAAAAACTGGCAGAGTGGGGATTCCTGCAATTCTGTCAGCAGGGTAGCAGCAGCAGGGAGTCAGAGGCAGCCTAAGCCGAGGTCCGACAAACCAAGGCACAGGGAGCAGGGCTGCTGTAGTTATGAATCTCTAGAGTCTGTAACAAAACACATAGGCAACTCCTACCAGCCTGAAATGTTATTTTTCTCAGTGTGGTGCATGGCTTTCAGGAAATACAACATGACCCCTATTTCCCAAAGGAAACAGAATATGACCTGGATGCAGTCAAGTCCTACAGAGATTATCCAGCCTCTGTCTTTTTATTTCACTATCAAGCAAACTTAATACTTTTTTCAAAAAACTCTTGCATTATTTTCTTTTCTAAAAAGCAAATACTCTCTTTGTGGTCCCTTTGGAATGACCTCAAAATATGAGACGATCTGCCTGATGCAGAAATAGATGGAGTTTGTAAAGCGCCTGGAACTTCAGTTTTTGAGTTTTAGTTTCAGCGGTTCCCAGTCAGATGCCTGTGATATTGATTTGTCAAGAGTTGTTAACAATTTCACAGCTCGGAGAGGGGATAAGAATTAGAACATTGAATTGCCATGCTAGTCCCCAAAATGTGAGTGTGTGTGTGTGCACATGCGCACCTACAAATATGTGATAGAGATCAAAAGTCAGAGGAAAATTAAATAAACCGTATAAGCCACCACCATACATATAGTGAGTTCAGAGGGTGATCAGTTTAATTTTCTGTAAGGAAAATAAAGAAGGGGCTCAACATTTAAAAAGCTGCCTTTTAGGCAGCTTAGCCATTCACAAAATCTGGCATGAAGTAAGGAGTCTCAGAAGTTATGAATGAACAACTTCAGAGTGGGTGGTAAAATTAGACAAAATCAATCTTTCCGTCCCTCAGAGCAAACACGGCAGCAGGCGTGGGTGGGGGACTAAGGGGCCCCAAAAGAGAACAAAAACAGACCCAAAAAAATACCTTGCAAGGAACAATGCTATCATATATTGTTGCCAATGCTGACATAATATTCATGCTGTCTGCAAAATCGTTATGTTTCAAGCAACCGCTCCTGAAGCCTAGAAAAGAATAAGCACTGAGAAAAGAGACAAACTTTTCTTTTAAATTTTCTTCTGTGTGGAACTGGCTCAGTTCTAAAGTAAGCACTATGAAAATAGCCAGGCCCCTTTGAAAATTTCTGTAAAGGATAAACGTCACCTCCAATTATTTTGCCATGTACTGAAAATATCTTGATCCTAAAATATCTTGAGAAAGACCCTGAGACTGAAAAAGTAATGTCTTTGCTCTCTCCATGTTTCAGTGGTGTTTCACATCCCTCACTTTGTGAACTTAAAATTCAAAGAAAAATCTGTTAAAAAGGAATGATGACAAAGACCTCAACATTCTGAAAATCGTCTCTCTGCTTCTCAAGAAATATCACTGTGAAAATGGCCGCACTGATGTCAGCTCAGGAGAAGGCAACAATTGTGCCCTGTATTTTCGTGCTAGTTGATACCACAGTAAAGAAATGTAAACTCATTGATTTCTGCTACACTGATGGTGTGAGATACCATCTAGGCTTTCATATGCATTAGTGAAGGAGGTTAAAGAACAGTGTATCTTCACAGCATTCTTTCTGTAAGACAGGTTATTATTCAGTTCCTACAAGGCCAAGAGCAAACCATACTAACATGACCAGATTACAAGGAGTCTTAAATCTTTCCGTGATGTAGCAGCTCATCCTCAGGTGTACGTGCCAGCAGCACATCTAGTGATCTGTCTGCAGTAAATGTGGTTTTTTTGTTGGTCAAAGATGCTCTTTCATGTACATTAGACTATGCAAAAAAATTGCATGAAACCTCATACCTATCATACATTGTATCTAACTTGCAATATTTCCATTGTGAGCATAGTGTTCAGAAATTTAATGACTAGACCATAGGAGACATGAAAAGTGGATATTTCTATGACTTTTTGAGAGAAAGCCTGGTAAATCATAGAATCATAGAATGGTTAGGATTGCAAGGGACCTTAAAGATCATTTAATTCCAGCACACCCTGCCATGGGTAGGGACACCATCCACTAAACCAGGTTGCTGTAAGTATGTAAGTATTAATGCATGTAAATATTTTTGTAAGGAGAAAGATCCTTTTTCTCATTGTTTGGTGGGTATGTGTGTGCCTGGTAAAGGGACATCCCCAGTCAAAGAGAGCTGTCTGACCTTACACAATATATCAGCCCTTTAATCTAGCAGATTTTAGGTCTTCCTAAATCCTCTGGATACAGCCTCCCACCTGGGTATGCATAATCTTCATAAGGGTTAATATCTTTTTCTTTGGCCAGCAAGAACCCTGTCTTCTATTTTATGAGTCGTGAGCTGAAGAACAGAGAAGCTTCATTAAAGTTCAAAAGTCACGGGAGAAGTCATAGGCCAGTGGAACCGAACGTGGCTAAATGAACCCAGTGTCCAGATCACGAGGCTCAGCCCTAAACAGCTTACACAGCTCGTAGCAAAACAAGCAAGGATAACAAATATTTATGTAATGGGTATTTGGAATGCAAATGGTATGTGTTGGGTAATGCAGTGAAAAAGTTCCCTGTGATAACAGTAGGGTTGCTTAAGGGTATAGGGATACTCATAAGGTAGCACCTACCACAATTTTATTTCACATCCATTCCCCTAGCCCGTGAGGTGCCCCCACAGGGACCTCTGTCACTGTAGAGCTAGTAGGTAAAATAAAAAGCTCAGTCTGTCACTGACACTCCATTCAAAGAAACTGTTTGGATTTGGTCGTTGTGTTTGCTTGTTTTCAAAGGGATGATGTGACTGTTATTGGAAAGATGAGTCAGTGAAATGAGTTTTGCCATTGTGGAGGCGAGGGTTATTGGCTGCCTTTTAGAAAAATGTAACCCCAAGGGGCCTCAGGGCAGTCTCTGAACAAAGTTTTGGCTCCACACTCTAACAGTATCCTCGAAAAAGACAAATATCTCAAGTCATTTTGTGTCATCTGTGTTTAATAGACCTTTCTCTTGCCTCAAGTAAGAGGCATTTTTTTGATCAAAAGCAGGTTCATATATGACACTAAGCTGTATTATCTCATAGTAAAAGAGTAGATAAGCAGCAGCATGGTTGAGCACAAGGTAATGCTAAATTTATCTGGTACATTTTGCAATTTTCAATTTCCACAATATCAGCCATGTGATACATCAAAACTTCCTTTCCCTCCAAACAGCCATCTGGAATCTGAGAAAAGCAAGTAGTTAAACATCAAATGAGAGAAATTACCTCTTAAGTGGACATTGTTTTCAAACTGCATTGTTTTTCTTGGATCAGAGTTACATCACTGAACATAGTTATGCTAAAATGGAAATGCCTAGATTTTGAAAGTTTAATAACAGACTATCTACCAATATTTTACAACATTTGTGCTCTCTTGATAACCTTCAGGGGTTTTTTTTGCACCTAAGCCCCAAAGTCTCTTCCTCTGCTGCAAAACCTCACGTGGAACGCTGTGTGCGATTTCAGGCTCCTCAGTCCAAAACAGACTCTGGTATACTGGAGTGAGTAGAACATCAAGGTGCCTGGGGTTGCAGTACCCAGTTGTATTTTGGAAGTGTGCAAAGGCCCTTTTCCTTTAAATTATTTTACTATTCTATTCTTTTTCACTTCTTTGTCGTTCTCTGTGCTCAATACATGCCATTCTGATAAGTCTATTTGCTTCATCCCATTTTGGCAAATAAGGATGCACAGTCCAGACAGTATTTGATTTTACCAGGATTCTAGGTGTGTTTTGAGACACTGTTTTTGTACCTTAAGAGCTGAAACCTGACCCTTTGTTGGCAGAGAGGGCCTGGTAAAAGGCCCTGCAGAAGGTTGCAAAGATCAGTGAGGCTTACTTGCTTGGACTGACAGTTCAGAACCACCGTTTCGTCTCCCCATTACAGAGCTTCAGCCAGCATCACTATCTTCTAGGGTCAGCCAGATTGGCTTCCCCTGTCCTCACAAAGTTCCCTTGGTACTCTCTGTCCAATATATTAAAGACACTTTATATCAAAATCGGTCAGGATCAACTTTCTCGAGCATAGAAATTCTCTCTCTTGATTTTGTTCTCCTTTTTGCTTTCCCTCTCCTTATTAATTCTGTCTTATGCAATTTTCCTTCTAACTCTCACACTTTTCTTTCTGATATTTTACTAAATTTACTTACTGCTTGATCTCCAAGAACATTTCTTTGAACCCACTTTTCTTACAAAATCCCTTTTCTTCTAACTGTTTCTGGTTTTAGCCTCTTCACTGCTACCATTAACACTCTCATTCTTTCTTGTCTTTTCCCTCTCTGAAAATAAACAATCATCTCTTAAGTCCCTTTTCCTATGTTCTCCTTCCTCTCATATTTTCTCACCTGTGTCTTCTG
>JAWWES010000001.1:53003848-53095350 GCA_035583135.1 Lophotriccus pileatus | reverse complement strand
TGAAAATAAACAATCATCTCTTAAGTCCCTTTTCCTATGTTCTCCTTCCTCTCATATTTTCTCACCTGTGTCTTCTGTTTCTTTTGCACTGTAAAACTTTTTTCTTTCACCCTGTTCTCATTACTCTACACTCCAGGCTGTTTCTCCACTATCGCTTCCCAGTTCATTTTCCCTGACATTCACTATGTCCCTAAATAAATAGCCAAGAGTTTGAAGCTTTTTTCTCTTTCCTCATCCATGGATGCAGAGAAAAACATATCTTTTGTTCCCACCTATTGGTATTGGCCATATGATATTTATTTTTTTTTGCCACCAAAATACTTCTAAATTGCAAGTGAAGTTGCTAAAATACACCAGGAGTTTTTCCCCTTTGGGGAACTCCACTGTGTCTCCACTCCAACTTTATCTGCCCTTTCTACTTACACTGGCCTTGCCAGGTAACCAAATGGTATCTGCATCTGTTCTCTTCATTTAGAAGTTGCTGGTCATCATGTTCCAGGTGGCCACCTTAAAATAAAAATTAATATTCAAAGCCTTCTCAGAGACTTCTGAGTAAACCACACATTAACATCCACCACCACCACCCCCCCAAAAAAAACCAAACACTTGAGGAGCATTTTCCCCAGACAAGAGATGCAAACACCCATCTTTCTGTTTCCCTGCAAGACAAGCCAAACATGGTACATCGTGTTTTGAGAGAGGGACTCAAGCCATCCTCTCTGTATAAACCACATCTCAAAATTTTTTAAGCCAGTCAGCTACATACATTTCCAGAAAACCTCCTCAGAAAATGAAAGGACACTAGAAAAATAAAGATTTAAGAACTGTGCTTTGCTTCCCATTCCAAGGTAATTTTTTGATTTTCTGAAACTACAGACAGATGACAAGAAACACAGAATATTGAGAGAGTGCAATAATCTTTTGCAAACCTCTCACACCCACATGCTCTGCCTTTTCTGGGTCTGGCTGACTCATGCAAGCCAACTTCAGGGAAGAAAATTACTTTAAAAAAGTATACCCTCCCAGCAACTAATCTCCCCTGGATATAAGGAAGGTGCTTCTCTGATCTCACCTTGCTAGAACAGCCAAAACAGCACCTGCAGGCACAAATGCAGAATTAGGGAGAGAAAGCCTTGGTCAGTAGCTGATCCATCTTCCACAAATGTATTTGTTTTAAGATGGCAGTCAAGAGTTTAGTGGTGGCAGCAGGATTAGAAGGTGACTCGAGTAAAATTTAAGGGCAGCTTATACACAATCTGCTGTGTACTGTTTTATGCCAGCTGTCTTATTCTTCCTGTCAATGTCTGTGAAAAGTTCCTTTATGCAAGTGTGAATATTTTAGTTGCTGGATAACTCCACCAAAATTTCTGTTATTCTCTTAAGGAACAGGGCATAACTTTGAATCTGATGAGTCACTGTTAGCTCCTACCCAGTGGTTTTACATAAAAATCTGGAGAGAATATATCTGCACAGTGGGGATATGTGCACAAAGGGTTCTGGTGGATCACCAAATCAACCCTGAAAACACCAGGAAAAAAGTATCTGGACCTGTAACATTGCTTCCAAAAGATGGACAAGACACCTTGAAGGTAGCACTGCAGGTGCTCTGCTTCTGGGACTCAAGCTGGTGCTTCCCCTTGGCATCACACTGGTCCCTGTGCACGTATCCAGCTACACAGACCTAAGGCAAGGATTTTTAATACCATGCACAGCCCAGACATGCCCTCAGATGTACCCCTTCGCAATCTGTCTTTCTCTGAGTTGAAAACTCTAGTAAATCCATTTGTGTGACCTCTGATCTCAAGGAAAATATGAGGATATGTCCAGTAACAGTTAATAGTAATCAGTTACTCAGACCACCATTTAATTATATGGTGAGAGATTCAGGGGAAATTCTCAGTAAAAGCAGACTTCAATAATCATTAAAGTGTCTTCAAAGACTTTTCTCTAGCAACCAAAATCAACTTTGTAGAGTAGAAAAGAGAGACTTTCTTTGGCAGAAAAACACAGTTTTCAATTAAGAAAGTACCACTGTCATACAGGCTTGGATATGAAAACGACAAATTGCTTTCCATGTTCATTTCTTGGTAACATCTTCCATTCACCTCTGTGTTTCCCTGCAATAAAGGAGATAATTGAGTTCCTTCTCTGAAAGTGGGGTAAACTGAAATTGTATCTCAAAGCATCTTTTCCCTACACATTCCAAAGTGCTCACAGAGGGCACCAATCCGGATGGCTAGGACAGCAGGAATGTATGTCTTGCTACATTGCATAGCAATGAGTGAAATACCAATTCCAGTGAATTCAGTATGCCAGAGTGTGGTGGCACCAAGATGTCAGCTCCAATTTCCTGCTCTAAACTTGATGAGTCCTCATCAACACCACTGTCAGTACGTATTTACTGGCCAGCATGTCTCACAGGCGAATTCATAAGAACAAACCCATTACTATGGCACCATTCCTGTTTTACTAATTGTCAGTACCTGACTTAGATGCCTAAATTAGAAAACCAGTCTCCCTAGCTCTCTTGGCAGTCACTGGAAAGGGGAAAGTCATTCCCAAGGACAATTCAGAGTAAGGCACTAATACTCAGGTGTGTTCTCATCCATTAATTGTATAGAAAGATGAAGCTCTTATTCAGATGTCTGCATCTGTACCTTTCATTCCCTCTGCTTCCAGTTTGTTTTTTCAAGAAGCCTCTGCAACACCAATAACCTGACAACCCATCTGCTCTAAACTACTATCACTGAAATATTATTTTAAAGAGGAAAGACTGTTTTATAGCTCAAACCAAGACTGTTGTCAGTACTGGTGCTTCCATTCATATCTTCATCAGCTCTCCTGCAGACCAGTAAAGCATGAGTTCTGAAAAATCCTCTAACCTTTCCCTCTGTAGTAAGAGAATCACTGGAGAGCCTTGACCATACTCTATGTAATCAACACAGTGCTGCTGAGCTTAGCTTGGACTCGTGCGTTCCTCAGCATTTGTCTCCCATTTATACCCAAAATGAATTGCTTTAATTAAACATTCACATAGAACAAGGAAAAGATGAATTAGGAATAAAAGAGTTTATATTAAAATCATTTATGACTTAGGTAGTGGACAACTGTATTTAATTAACCAGTTATTAAATCTTAAGAACACCATTAGTAGACTTACCACTGAGAGTCTGGACTATAAAATCAATATGGGAGACCATGAGCGGAAGCATTGCTTGAAAAATATAGAAGAGACATAGAAATTTTGGCAGGTTTTTTTCCCCTTTTGGGAGACATTTTCCTTCATAAAAGCTCTAAAGGAGAAAAAAATGCATCACTGATCCATTTTGAAAATCCTGGGAACCAAATCCACTATTTCACCTATGAGTCTGTCAGGGGAAAAAAAAAAGGCCGGAAGGACTGTATAACTTCATTTGCTCTAAAGCAACTGGAAAGTAGCTCTTTTGTCTGCAAGACAGAAGATAGTTCTCTGCTTAGGAGACAGTTTTCTACAGAGGTTAAGCATTCTTTTCCTGATACTTCCTTAAAAAGTCAGTAGGAGAAAACAGTGATTTACATGTGAAATAGGAATTATAAAATGCTGTGAAATTCAGGCTGGGAGTATATCAGATATTCAAAGCAAAACAAAAAAGAAATCAGAATGATTTTACAAACCACAAGCAATAGAACTCAAAAGAACTCAGGTAAAGTTAAAATGAGGAAACACATTAAAACACTCTGTGTTGGTTCTTCCAGCAAACATGATGAAGGAAACAAAATTTCAGATGCAACTTAATTTGCTACAACCAACCATATCAATACATGAATGACCATGAGATAAGAGAACATTTTCCTTTTAATTACATGGTCATCACAAACAACTTCGGATTTCATTAAATCTCTAGACGAAGATACACTTGGCAAGTTTGCATTAAATAGCGCTCTGCAAATCAGTATTCTTATCCTTCATTACTTCATTACTTCTTATTCTTCATACACTGCGGCTGCTTGCAGTTCTGAAAGAATGACTAAACCCAGGGTAAGAGTTTTTACATATGCAAATTTCCAGAGTCCAGGAGATCACACAATAGCACTGATACAAAAAAGAAGAGGCAGGTGGGATAAAAAACATTGTACTTCCAACCGGTGTAATGCATGCAAACATTTAAAAATATTCTAAGTGCAGAACTGTCTCTACATTTGAGCATTCCCATCGTGCAAAGCTTGGAGTGAAAGAAGAATCCATGAACCTGGAAATGCAGGCCCATAAAGTGAATAATACCTCTTCCCATCAAGTAGGATGTCTAGACATTGCACCCCAGTCACTTCTGGAAGCTGTTCCAAAGCTGTAGGTAGGTACTGCAGTTCTGAGAATCTTTGAGCTATGCCTGGAACCAGGCAGGGATTGACTTCAGGACCGTGGAATGAGAGAAACTCAGAGGCAGAGGATGTTGAATTTTCCTTTTACAGTCAGAGAACAACCCACTCACATCTTTAACCTGTCTGTCTTCAGTGTGTGTGGATGAAATGCACCCAAGATGTGCCCATTCCTCCCCACTGACCATAAGGAAACCTAGAGTGCCTGGCTGGTGCATAGAGCAGGCACAGCATTGCCACAAAAACCCCTATCAAATGCCAAAGGAGATATGACCTTCACAGGCATCAACTGTTCCTATTCATTATTCAGAGGCACTGCCCACTGTCTGCCAGATTAAGGAGCTATGTTAGCTTTTATAGAGGCTTTTGGGCAGAGAATCTACAAGAAACAGAACTTTTTCAGGAAGAGTGGGAGGATAAGTATACATTTAAAATAGTAACAAATGAGGAAATGAGTCTCATATGTCATGCTGTGAACTCAGCCATTGAAGAACTCTAAAAAAAGTAACTTCTCTTCCTAACAATGAAAACAGTCACTTTGAAATCACAAATCCAGATATAAGAAACACTAAGAAGTATGGAGGTGTCTTATACACTCAATTGAATTGATCAGAACTTATTTAGACCCTTTGCACTATAGGAATTAATCTAAAAATGCCAGAAATGGAACATCTCTTCTTACAGAATTCTAACAGAAAATAAAATAATTATTGCATTCTATATTTTTTAAAGGACAAAGTATAGAAAAAATAGTAAAGCATAGAAAAATATAGAAATGTTATTTACAGATGTATTACAACATCTCAGAATATTGTCTGAGGGTGACAGAAGGGACCAATAAATAATGTTTCAAAACCTTCCATGGCAAATGACTTCAGTGAGTTGGCTGCATAGTGAAGAAAATGTTATAACTGAAAGACAATAGTGGAGATGGAAATTGTCACCATATAAACAGATATTAAGCTAAAAGCCAGATTAAATAATTTAGCCCATTACATGAACCCAAAAGTTTTATTTTGGTCTCCAGCAATATTTGTGCATGCTTCCATCCTCCAAAAAAGAAGACAACCAAATACAGGAAGGCCTTGTGGATCCTTCATAGGGTCCAGTTATGTACCCATTGTACTTTCAATTGTAATTTTTTTTACTGCAGATCATCTGACTGCTGTTCTACAAACCGCCTAGCCATTTTAAGTCCCCTTAAAAGTTAGTGAGAAAACAGACATTTTTTGGGTTTATCTTGATATAACAACCATTGGGTGGCAAAGGTTGGGATACAAGCAGGCAACACTCCATGGAAAACTTGTTACCATGTGGGTAAATTACCTAAACATGTTTATTAATAGTACCCATGCTCTTCTCAGAATTTACTAATCTGAAGTAGTCCTAAGTAGGTGTCACAGGTAACGGATCAAAACTCCTGCTCCAGGGGGCTGCAAATTAAAGTAATCTCTAGTTGTAAATTATGGTTGGAGCAATGAACACCCTCAATGAGAAATAAAAACTGTTGTTACAGCTAACAACCTGGCTCAACACTTTTTGAAGAAGTGCTGCTTCACACTACAGAGACATTGCTTCTAAATGAGTGGAAAGCCAGTACATACAAAGCAGGAAAGTACCCTTCTCTGAGTGTGAAAAAGGTAACTTTATTCAGCACTTCAAGTAATGAAATAATACAAATGCACATACACATATGAAATCATGACATAGCCAGACCCTGAAAAGAAAAGTCAATGAGATAGTAACATGGAGGTGAGACAATATTAAGAATGTAAAGAAATTCACACGGTACTACCAGGAGAAACCAGCTGAAGTATTTCATCAAAGGGTCCATAGAGCATGGGTGGGCTCCACATGGTGCCCTCAGGAAAGGATCAGAGGGGTCTGCTTTGCCCAGGCCAGAAGACACATCATACGCTGTGGGGAGTCTGAGCCAGGCAATGCTGTGAAAGTCTCATGCCTCAGTGCTTGAGGCCAGGAGGTCTGTGCAATGTCATCTGCAACCCCTACAGGGCTTCTTGGCACAGCCATGTAAACAAGAACCAGATCCTTTGATATAAAAATTTGTATTTTTCAAACGTAACCAAGACCCTCTGCAGGAATGATTGTGTCCATGATTGCTGTGCTGTGGTAATCACAAGCTATTTTGAGTTACTGACTGCATAAACCCATAGGAATATATCTGTATTTTGAAGGAGATGCTACTTCTCAAAGTAGCATAATGGTTCAGCAGAGTTCATTTTAGTGTTCCACATGGAAAATAAATCCACTCTTGAGAGTGAGACTTAAGTATGGAAAAGACTATTTGAGAGAGTGAAAAATAAGAAAGACTCCTGGGATAACTGTGGAGTGATAGCTACAACCTTGTAATTAATCTACCTAATAAAATTTATAATCCCATATAGTTTTACCACCCAGATATACAGCTTTACTGGTGTACCAAAGCCTTTTTCTACACCACAACTTTCATGACTTGAGCTTTGCCACACAGCCCAAAATATGTGTGCCATTGCCAATAAGTAATGGAGATATCATAGAGATCATCTGGTGTAGAGGATCAAGGAAAAGAGGATGCTTACCTCACAAACAAGATTCTTCCTTCCAAATATTTCAGGGAAGGTGCCATACATAGCCTTCATATTTACCTTTTAAGGCAGATTGGAAACCAATGTCTCTGAAAGACTGCTCTTACTTAATATTTTACCACTTAAAAAACTGGCTGAAACAATTTTCAGTTAATTGAGGTTGTTTTGTGGAAAATACATCAGAATTTCTCATACTTAGAGGATTAATCATGATTTTTCACTTTGTGCACTGATGACTGCTCAATGCCCTGTTAGCAGGTTATCAGGAAACATTCACTTGCCATTGTCCATTCTGACAATGTCCTGTCCACTTCTGTCTCCTCAAGTCAGGGCAGAAACGAAGGTGAGTCAGCAATGTTATTGACTGGGAGTTTGCCCACTCATGGTAAGTACCAGAGAAAAAAATGTAGTAGTATTTTATTGCTCTCAAATGTACAGATATACTGGTACGAAATTAGGGACTACTTCTTCAATTTGGCTTTTTTTACCTAGTGTCAATGGGATTTAGCCTACAGTATTTTAGGGAAAAAGAAATCAGAAAACAGTCTCTACACACACAGTCCTGATTAAACAAGTTAATAGATATGTATTCAGATCAGCAGGGAAACTATTTCCTCTTATTTCTTACGCTTGTGAATGACAAAATAAAGAGTTTTAGTGCAGCAAGGTATGAGACATTTGAAAAGGGTGTTTAAATTTAGAACAGGTTGGACTACCAGTTACCAAACACAGTCGCTGACAGTATTCGGATTGAGATAGAAAGCTAAAAAATCATGTAATGGACAAGTCTTAATAGTGTACCTCCAGAGGAAGTGTCTTCCTGACCCTAAATAGGAAGTGGCTGACTTTCATCCTGGAACATGGAGTTTTATAACCTTTTGCATATTATTTCTATTTAAGGTAGCAGCAGAAAGTCTTATTCAACTCCTGCTAAAACATTTTCTTGAGTAATGAGTTCTGAAAGTCTGTGTGCTTTTTGGAAGACAAATTTAATCAGTTTGAGGGGTATTGCCATTTTAACCTCACTGGGAACTCCCTTGAGCTCATGCTTTTGCAGAACCTAAGGAAAATTTTGCTTATACCTACTGTATCATTCCTTGTTTGTTCCTTCACAGCATCTAATAGCCTGACCTTTCTGTGTCTGTCTCACAAAGCCTATTTTTGTCGTTTCCTCTAAACTTTTTTCTGTTGTATTCTTATTTCAGAGAGGATCAGAGTTCAACACAGTGACTCCATCTATACTTATATATATAAAATGCTTCTGGACATAGTCTCACTTTCCTCAAACATAAGACTCCTTGGCAGACTGTCTACAAGCAATAAAAATGTGCCTGGAGAAGCAAAAAAGTGGCCTAAGAGATGTGTGCAAGACTGTATGACACGTTCTCAGTGCAATAGTCCACAAGTTTAGTCTTGCAGATATTTTGGGGTTACTCTTGTGGTATGCACAGATCTATCCCAAGAGAGGCACTGATTGATTCTGCAACAACATAGTATATCTTAAAATGGGCCACATTAGCCTTTAGTATTCCCAAAATAGTTCCACATCTTTTTGGCACACAACTTGCATCAAATGCCCCAGCAGTATGAAACGTTAAAGCACCTAATACTAGAATAAACATAAATCCTTCAGCTATTGCACATTAAAATTTTTTATCAGGATCATGGAAATTCTTCCTCCACTGAAAGCAAATGACTTTAGTGAGGCTCACAGCCCTGAGCACAGGACCTAAAATCTCAAACAAAGTACGATTTGTAGGAGGTTGTGAGGCTAGAGAAGTCTGATTGCTTCTCATAAAAATCCTTGAAGAAATAAGAGATCATTAATGAAAACATAAATAAGCACTAAACGATAGGAACAGAACTTTAGATAGGCAAAATAATCTTATCCTGTATGCTGAGACAGGTCAGTCTAGACTGTTTTCCTTATCTTGCAGCCAAAAACTCTTCTCCCTATAGCAATCAGTTGTACACTTCAGTGGGCTCTCAGTCCAGGCACACAAAAACATCAAGGGGAGGAGCTGTAAAAGCATGTGTTCTGTTGGGCAAAAGCTGTTGGAACTGTGTCACCAGATAAAGAGAATTTTTTTCAGTCACCTTGGGTTGTAGCAGTTAATGAACATTGTGCCAGCAGGAGAAATAAATTAAAGACAATAATCTTAAGTTGAAGAGTTGAACTAATGAAAGTCCTGGAGGAGCTGAACCCCTACAGATGTATGGAATGCAACAAAAAAAAGATTTATACATTGCATCATTCTATATCTTCAGTCAGTAAATGCCAGTGGAAAGGAAGAATGGAAGAGACTCTTATGTATGACACAAGATAATTTGGGCAAACTTGTCCTCTACCCATTTTCATTTAAAGTCAGAGGGAAGTCAAAAAAGATAGAATAGAAAAAAAAAATTAGATGGGCTGCACCACACTGAAAATAAGATTAGTGTCTAAACCAAAGGAACAAAAAACGATACAGAATTGGAAGGATCTGTGACTGATCTAAGAGTGAAGACCCAATATTCTGAGTGAAAAGAGGAGAAAGAATTAACCAAGTCTTCCATGACAGGTCACACTGTGACTGGAATCTAAAATGGTTAAAAATCACGTACCTTTTACCAGGAAACCCAAAATTAACGTTTCCCCAAACATCTCAAATTTTGCCTGAAACAAATTGCTTACTCTAGAGTAAATGTTCCTGTAGTAAGGACCACACTTTAAAGCCCTCAGCAAGATGAAAATCCAAAATACTACTTGAAAAGAGGTCTGACTTTTTCATTTTAAGTGCAACATTCATACTTCATTCACTTCAGTTACTGGTATGAAGAACAGACAGACTTAAAAGATGGTGAAAGATAAAGAAGGGGGAGAGAATTACTTAAGAGGCATTATAATAATGATGAAGTTCCTATATTTTTGAAATGTCCATATTTTAATAAATGGCCAGAATAATGAAGTACTCACCATAGAAAGAAAATACTCATGAAGAAAATTAGTACAAGGGAATTGCTGTTTTTTGTGGAGCTGATGCCTATTTCTCAGACAAAAAGTTTCAAATCACCGCTTTGCCCTCAGAGAGCTCCACTACGTTCTAGGTTTCATCTTTTCAAAGGAAAATCTGATCTGCAAACATGGACAGCTATTTTTTGCACAATCCATGGTGAGACAGTGGTAGAACTTTCCAGCTTAAACAGAGCTTAAAGGGATATCTACTGAAGCAAGAGGATCATACTGATTAGTCTGTGTCCCTGGACTCTTTTCACTTGTCAGGGCCTTTGGAGTGGTGCTCCTCTAGCCTGGGGAATGATTCCTACAAGACCAAAGACGATGAAGAAAAAATATATTTTGCTTTTTTTACACCATCAGCAAAATTTCAAGCTGTGTGATGCTTATTTTCAAAGACAGAACCTTTCAAGAATTGAAAGGCTGTTATGATTTGGAAGGTCAGCATACAATAAATCTGGTTGCGTTACCATCCCAGAACATATTCCTTGCTTGGATTCAAAGAATACTAGAATGAAAAAATATCGAACAGAAGCTCAGGCTACTTATCTATATTACTTTTTATGTATTATTCTTAATACTTTATTAGGAAGCACTTGTCAGTTGTCCATTTTTTTGTAGAAACATGCAAAAATAAAGAGAAGCTGCTCACTTCCACAGTCTGAGGGCTCTTCTAAAGTTTGTGAAGAAGTATCTGCAGTAGCATTCAGAATCAGCCACACATAAGGTTTAACTACCTATTGTCTCTGCTTGAAGTGCATGGAAAGATTACAGCCTAGTTGGGGGAAAATTAAAGCAGAATTAAACAGTTTTCAGTGTTAAAACAAAATCATCTAGAACCAGAGAGATGCTTCAAGGTAAACAAAAGGATTTCACTTCATTAAGCAATTTTTCCTATCGACAACTTAAGACCATAGGAAGTATTTATGTGTTCTGCTCATGCCTCACATATATTAGTGTTCATCATCAACTATATCAACATACAGAACTGGACAAACTCTTGGCTGGGGCCAAGGTCCGTTCCTTACAGACTAACGCAATGCAATGTAATTTCTTTGTAGTCTATTCTTTGTTACAATTCTTTTGCACAGACAAAATATAAAAGTAGATGTGGATGAAAAGGCATAGCAGGTCAGACTAAAGAGCAGTTCTTTGTAAAAGCCTGGCACCCTGTTTCCAGCAATGGCCAACAGCAATCCAAGGGGCAGCTGCACAGTAATACTTTTCAACAAAATTTTCCCATCCTTTAGCAATTTGTGTCCCAAAGAGTCCTAAGCCAGAGGTGGTGTCTCTGTATTTAATTGCCCTTTGTGGCATAGGTTATTCCCCTTTTTCATCCTGCCACGTTCCAAACTTCTCTCAACCAATGCAAATGCATTAACCAAGTGACCGGCTAAATATTTGAGTTTGCCAAAAAGTCCTCCAGTATCATTCTTACCAAATAAACAGACCACACAAAAGCAAGATATCTTTCTCTTGGGGCTAAAACTAATTCACTTACAATATATGATGATTAAAAAGGAGGAAACTACAATTATAGCACTGAGCTGCCTTTGTTATTTCCTGCCACAGGAATCAATTGCCAGTTGCTTGACACTGCTAACATCTCTGAGACACCTCATCAACCATGACTTAAGCCTGTTATTGCACAGAACTTTGGAAGTCAAGACTGTTCTTTGTGATCATCCTGGTTTGAAGGTTTTTCAATGGTTCCATTATTCTGAAGCTAGTGAAGTACAGTTGATTTCCACTATCATAGAGTTTTTAGATATGAACAGTATTTGTCTGAACACACAGATGATGCTTTCACATCATCTGAATATTTCATTTGGAAGAAAAATACTTGAAATAAATATGAGATGAATCGGTTTTCTCCAAGCCGTCACGAAGCAGTTAAATTCTTCTGGAAAACCACAAAGAATGTTGGCGACGTGCTAAATATTCAGACTTCTTGGGGAAAGAAAAAAGAACAACCAAAACCCAACACAAACCAAACCAAACAAACAAACAAAAAAACCCCAACCAAAAGTAGGAAAATCTGAATGAAGAGATTAATTAGTATTCCCTGAGCACATTGAACTCAGGCTGTTATCATGTCAGACAAGGACTTGCACTGTGAGGTCTTTTATTGAACAAGCTTGAAGACATCGATGAAAACTTTTTTCAACTTCTTTGTTTCTGAGCAGAACACGAGTCTGGTATTTCGAAGGAAAAAAAGAGTCACAACAGAAACCCTAAACTCAGCATTTCAGGATAAGATAATGGAAATCTTGTGCTTCCCAAAACTCCTCAAAATAGAGGCATAGCTGCTCAAATGGGGCAGGTAATTTCCTTGCTGCTCAGTTAGTACCTCAATTAGGTCCAAAAGTCCTAAGCACAGTCAGTCCATACTAAACTCTGACAGGTTTCACCAAAAGAAAGGTGAGCTTCCAGAAAATTCATATTTGACTCTCAGTGATCCATCACATGAAAGCTACTATTTATCCAGAGAGCAAATCTCCTGGAAAAATTCTAAACCTGGGTATGAAATTCCTGAATATTCAAGAAGGAAAAAGGTCCTAAATAAATGTGGATCGGTAATGTATCAACTTAAATTCTGATTTTTCTAAGCCTTTCAATTTCCATACAATGGATCTTTTAATGTCTAACTTTTCACAACAGTTTGAAAAGGAAGGTTGGTATTTCAAACCAACTGCAAGCAGAAGCACAAATTCAAAGTATGCTTCTGGTAAACATTTTGATTACAACCAGGGCTGGCTGATTATTTAGCTTTATCTATCACAAAACAACTGGTAACTAGGAGATCACTAAAGACAGTTCAGAAATATCTCTGCTCAAAAAGCCAAAACAAACATCAGTGTTTTCTGAAAGTGATGAGACTAATAAATACTGCTTTGTTGGTGTCTACAACCACTGTTTTAAACATCACTTCAAGGCCGTAAATAATATGAGAGCATAGCTTTAATTCATGATGGGATAATCACAGTTCAACCAGATTTCAACAAATAAAGATTTGCAAGGTACAAAATGATCAGTTGCAATAATGCCAAGGTGAACATAACTGCTAGGCATTTTTCACGGTTTCTATTTTAGTTTTTTGTCATGAGCTTGAAAAGTAACATCATAACAAGTAAGTTTTTACCATTTTAACAAAGTAAGATAAATAATTCGCGTTCTAAACCACATATTTCCTTTTTATTCATGTAATCCCTGACTCTATTTTGCTTTTCCTCTTAGCAAATAGACATATCAGGAAAAAAAATGCCACACAATTAGGCTGCTTTGTCAGCTGGGCTCCAGTGAATGTTTTTGAAGTCTAGATTGCACTAAATTTAAAATTTTTGGCTTCTTAATTTTTCCTATAGAGTTTGGTCTGGTTTAACGCCTGAACATCTTAAACTCACAATGCCATACCTGTTCCTATTAATTGGTGCCCAGTTCTGAAAGCAATCCCCTTGAAATCAGTGGAATTTCTTCTAGAAAATGAAATAAAGGAGTAAGAGGGAAATCGCAGATTCCAGCTAACCTCTGAATTTAACAAACTGCTATTTCCCTCAAATTTCTGATTATGTGTTAGAGTTACTTCTGTAATGCAGGAGTTGAATGGTTGAATTTTGTTGCCTCTGACAGGATTAGTATTTTTATCCATTTAATCCTCCCATTTATTTTGGTGCGATCATTCTAAAATTTCAGCTGGTTTAATCCTGTCATAGAATGATTTACTTCATCATACATGTCCTGAAAAGCAGCTAAAGAAGACAATGAGTTGTGGATTTGTGGATTTTTAAGGTGTCCATCAGCATTTTGAGAAAAGCATGGTAAAATATACCATACAATTCTTATTCTATAACAAGTGTCAAAACCCAGTTATAGACATTATAAAAAATTTTATTATATGCCACTGCTCAATATGTTGAGTTCTACTAATTCAACAAGTTTAGAAAACACAGCTGATAATATCAACTAAATCTCAGATTCCTTTTTTCCTACTAGCACGTATTTTACCTTTGAAATGAATCGTGTCTAGTATTAAACAGTTCTCATCAAACTTTCATTTTGATACATCATTCTGATATTAAGGTGGGATTTTTACAGTTCAAAACCTTTCATACAACTCAGAATCAGCAAATAATTTATACTGATTGGCAGCCTCTTAGAAAGAAATCTGGACAAATACAGTGAGTGTTAAGCAGCTCAGGTGAAGACCCGGTATGCCTGAGATGACATAAAGAAATCAGTAACTCAGTTTTGTGATAATAAAGTTTTCTTCAATTTTTTTACCAACACATCAAAATTAAACCTCATTCACCTTATAAAGCTGATATCATCTTATAGCTTGTTTATTTTAGGGGAGTTATGTTTATGCATTAGTTACTTGTTTTAGAAAGTGAACACTTGTCTGTGTTTCTTTAATTGATGTATATTATACTGATGGTACTTGTCTGGTAGAAGATAGCAATGCTATTGAACTCATGGCTTTCACAGTCCACAGTCCAAACTGCTCTCCTTCTGGCATGTGAGACCATGGTAAATGTTCCCAGCAGTGTTTTCAAATGAAGTTTGGATGACAAACCTGTTTGTTGGTGGTACACAAAACACTGTAAAGTATGACTGCAGGTCTGCTGATCTGCATTTGGCAACCACTGCCCTTACAGGATCAGGAGGCCCCATGTGACAGCAGCAGAGATGCCACTACCAAGAGAGGTCACTGTTATCCCTTCTGGCAGAGGTGCTACAGGTAATTACAAACTCAGCTGAAGTGTAAAAACAGGTCACTCACCATGGAGGTGGATGCCTGTGTAAGAAACTTGCTGAAGTCTCCAACTTAAACCACATTATTTTCACTTGAGAACTGGAGGTTTTCCTCATTTCCTTATAGAATAGTTCATAGAACAGTTTAGTTTCAAAGGGACCTTTAAAGCTCATCTAGTCCACACCCCTGCAATAAGCAGGGACATCTTCATCTTGATCAGGCTGCTCCAGAGGGGCATCCAACCTGGCCTTGAATATTTCCAGGGATGGAGCATCTTACAAGGATGGAGAGAACTGGAGAATTGGATCAAGTGATGTACATTTTAAAACTAGCATGAGTTGCTCAGTTCTGATCCCAGCACCAGACTGCTACATATTTTGCTGAGTAAATACAACTTAATGCAAAGTAAGTTGAAGTAATGACTGTTATAAAACCAATTCTTCACAGTAGTCTGGAGACAGTGACTTTGTTTGACTGAAAAAATGAGAGCCAAAAAAGGAGGGCATTGCTGTCCAGTCACAACTATATCTTAAGAGGGTACTCTGCAATACATTTTTTCTTTCCTCACCTCTCCTCCACTGTATTTAGGTACAGTATCAATTTCATAAACGTTCATCATGAGCACTTGGATATACATCTGTAAAAAAATTCTGTCTCCATGAGTCCTTCTGGGAAGTTCTGCAACAGATGAAAGCAGTCGTTGAGAAGTGCCTATATAGGCAATTCACACCTGTAAATAATCCAATCTAGTTTAGTTTTGGCTTAGAAAAATCCATTTATTCACAAGCCCCTAAAAAGAGACACAGAGGTCGCTATATTGGTTCCCAATGCCTTCCACTCACTTTAAATATTATTCAGAATGATTTCCAGGTGACTTTAATTGGTTCTCCAGCAGAAAATGGAATTTTATACGCACTTTTTTATACATCCATGATCTAAAAATGAAGTAAGCAGATGAAGGACTGTGCCATGCAATGCAAACTTACGCACCACCAGGACCAGTGTTCGGATGGGGAGAAGAGCCCTAAACACTCCAGTCTATCCCCTGTTCCAGCTGTATGTCTGCACCCATACATCCAAAACATCACATAGGTTTCTTAATTTCACATGCAAGGGATGTAAGGGGGCAGCACCCCTGAGAAGCCAGGAGAAGACATGAAGGGCGCTCTCTCCCAGGGTGGTGGGGCACGTACAATCAGTGCTGCATGCATCAATTCAAAACTGTACAGTCTGACACAAAGCCAGGATCTGTGGCTGCCTACAATGGTACACATGGCCACTGCTGCCACTGCTGTTCTTGGCCCCACCATCAATGTGTGGTGCCTGATACGAGCAACTGTGGAAACCCTTTGCTGTATTCCACCAAAACTGCTAGCTAATTCCAGAAACCCATACTGAAACTGGAACAAGGTATGAAAATCAGTGATCTCCTAACAGCTGCAATTGGCAAAAAATCTCCAGTTTATGCCCTTGGATGGTACAACCCACAAATGCTGTGCAGTGGCATTTGTTCAGCCCTGACTCATAGACAGACGAATGCCACTGAATGAATCACCAGCAGCATTTTCCGCAGTATCTAACAAGGTAGCTCATCCAAATATTGATCAGGCCCATGTCTCTCTAGTTTTTCAGATCTGAGATACCATAGTCTAGGTTGCTATTCACCACTGAAATTCTGAATTTTGGAAAGGGGGCCTATAGTGAGCAACCAGGAGATGGCAAAACATCATTTAATGCATTCTTTGTTGATAGGAGCTACTTGTCTGCCTGCTGTGAAAGCTACAAAAATGACATGAACATTGCTGAAATGCAAGAGAAGTAACAACTTATTAACTTAATAACAGAAAACTTCAGGGCAAATTAACAAAATCACTTCATAAAACATCTCATTCTGTTTGGTCCACTGCTGCAGAAGGTCATTAAGCCAAACACTGTACTAAAATAATTTCAATCCATAACGGCTGAAAGGACAAACATTAAGCAAAGGATAATCACAAATTAGCATTCAGGACACCATCTGAACATTGCAGGTGTTGGGGGAAGATAGTTGCTCCCAGCACAAGCACCTGGAAAAGGCACGTTTCTTCCCCTTTCCTCTCGGATACTGGACACTACATGCTTGGGCAGCAGGCAGCGTACACCTCAGGTGCCCACAGCCTTGCATGTGCACCTGGGACTCTGCTCAACCTCAGTCCTTTGACTTTCATTGCAGTAATGGCTGTACAGAAAAGAGGCAGCCCTTTCTACCTTTCACTCTGCTGTGCAAGGGCCCAACCTGGACAAGCCGCAGCCCCAGCACCATGGTTCGAGTTGCATGTTACAGGAATTATCACAGCAGAAACGACCCAAACCCAAATGGAAGAGAAGCCTTACAAGAAGCAGTGCATCAGTGACTTAACATGAGCTGACTTTGGTGCCCAGTAACTCCACACAACACACCACTTCTCCTGTCCTTAGTGACCACCATAACTGATGGAACACAAAGTTATGGAATAAATGAACTCAAAAGACATTTTGTGGGCCTTTGTGGCTGTTTTATGGACATTTTACAAAGGTGGTCCATTGGCTAAAGGAACGACATCTGTGTGTTATATCAAAGCACAGGAAGAAGGGTGGTGGTTAAAGTTGTGCTGAATAGTGTGGGACCTGGGCATGATGTAAATGGTATGGCACAAGGGGTTGAATGTGCCACGTTTGGCTGGGGTAGAGTTCACTTTCGTCACAGAATCTAGTATGGGGCTGTGTTTTGGATTTGTAGTGAACACTGGGTTGATTAATATACAGATGTTTTCATTATTGCTGAGCAGCGCTTACACAAGCAAGCCCAGACCCCATGCCCCGGTACCAGGCCTACAGGCAAGGTGCAACCTGACCCCAGACCCCAGATCTCAGACCACCGACCCAGACTCAGACCCCAACCCTCCACTCCCTTGGTGCCCCCCAGCAGGCCCCGCCCCCTCCTACTCGGCCCCGCCCACCATCCATAAGCCCCGCCCCCCGATCCCTCACCGCCCCTCCCTCCGACAGACGCCCCCGCCCCCCCCGGGAGGTTTCCGCGCAGGCGCCGTGCGCGCCGGAGCCAACTCCCCCCTCGCGGCCCCCCCAGGCCTCCCCAAAGATGGCGGCCGCGCGCCGCCGGGTGAGGCGGCTGGCAGCGCTGAGGCGGCGGGACGGGGGCGGCGGCAGCGGCGGCGGCGGGAGGGAGTGACAGGTGCGGGGAGGGGAGGAAGAGACGACGGCGGAGTGGCAGCGGCGGCCGCCGGAGCACAGGTACGTCGAGTAGGCGGGGCAAAGGGGTGGGGGAAGCGCCGCCCCTAGCCCGGGCTGCGCCATCGGGACCTCCCCCGCCGGCGCTGCCCGCCCCGGCGCCGCTGCCCGCTGGCGGCGGAGCGCGGACCGTTAGCCGGGAGAGCCGCGGGGCCATGGCGGTGAGTAGGCGCTGCTGGCGAACAGCCCCCTTGCCCTCGGCGGGGCGTGCCGAGGGGTACGAAGGGACCGGGGCAGCGCCGATACCTGCCCGCGGTGCCTGAGGAGCGGCGCTGCCCGCGCTTGCCCGGGGAGCACCGGGGAGCCGGTGCCGCCGGCGGAGCCCCGCGAAAGAAACTTTGAGTCTCCGTCCCCGCTCGGAGGTGCCTCTGCCGGTCGGGGCGGCGGGATCCGCCCGCTGTCAGCGCCGGGCGGCCGCGGGAGCAGGCGGTGGTGGAGCAGGAGGAAGAAGCAGATGCGGAGCGCGACCAGAACAGCTGAGCCGGCTGTGACAGGCGGGGAGGAGAAGGAAGTGGTGCTGTTCAACACCTCTTTCTCGTTGTTGTTGTTGTTGTTCTGCTAAGCCCTAAAAGGTTCCCTCGGAACTCCCAGCTAAAGGGATTGAGCTTCTGTGGGTCGGTAAAACAGTCTTCCCGAACACGGTAATCATCTCGCCAAGTGCTGGCACAGGCTTTATTCTTTCAGCGAGATTTACGCCCGATTCCTCCCTCCCCGAGCATCGCCCAAGATTGGTTCTAACCTAAACAGAAACTTTTCGTTGCTTCCAGGCAACTTAGAAAGTGAAAACAACTAAAAGCAAAAATGAAACTTTTCAGCTGATTTTTGTTGTGTGAAGTGAAGAAAATAAGCAGCAGAAACAAGGGAAGATAAATACATTGGGGAGGAGCAGACGCTATAGCCGGCACCTCAAGACGTGTTAGTCATTAGTTTAACCCTGTCAAAGGCAATTTGTAAGCCACCTTGGATGTCAAATGTTATTCCAGAACATTTCACGTCATGAAGTAATTTCTGTGAAATGTTCTTTCTTTTTAGAATTTAAGTCTGCATTTGATCAAATACATATCTGATTATTAATGTCTTAAAGTATTTTGGAGTCTTAAAATTTCATAATTTTTTGCTGCTAAGTACTTGGTAGCTTCTGTTTTAGAAGATACAGGACCCAGTCCTGCTCAGCTTTCTGCTTAATAGAAGCTATTTTGTTGTTATGGCAATGGGAAACTTTCTGCTTTGCACAGCATAGAAATTTAACTGTAGCCATGATATGAATCTGCATCCATAGATGTGTTTATTTTCTGTGTTGTAAAATAGCAACACAAAATCACAGCAATTCAATGGTCCTTAAAATTCAGAAAGGACAATCAGTTACTTTTTCTCTGCCTCTTTTTTTTTGTTTTTTAAGGACATGGTGTCAAATAATTATGAAATTTAATCACATGATGAATGGGGAAGTAGTAAGCTTTCAGGTAGGGAGAAAGCTGTGCATGGATGTGAAAGATGGAAGTAGTTGAGTTTCTGTAGTACTTGATGTTGCAAATTGGATAGAGTTCTTAACAGCTGGTGTTTCTACTAAGCATGAGGGAGCGGGAGGGGTGCTGATCAACTCAGCATCTAGTTTTAGGTTCAGTGTGTGTACAGAGTGTACACAAGTCATCTTGACACATATATACTGAATCTGGGACTTGTTTTAGCAAACTACACCATAATGGTTTTTCTGGTGAGGGGAGAAAAGGTTTTTCTTCTGGGGGAGAAAATTTTTCTTTTGGGGGAGAAGATTGATGTGCTGTATCAGTTACAGGGGCATTGGATTCTGATTTTTGGCAGATGAAGCCTTGGTTAAGAGAGACACAGATCCTTGTCCTCAGAAAGGCCAGGACTCAGTGATCAGTTGCTTAGGTCACTTGGTCAGGAGGAGAGCAATCTGCTTTGAGCAGAGTCACAGGCTGACTACTGTAGATGTTAAGATTAAGACAGAATTAGATGAGTGTCTCAGGGTTTTTTTGCAGGGCAGATGGAGATCTTCCGAGGCTTTTTGCTGTATGACAAACTCTAGATGTAGGAGTTACATGAAGCTCAGGTCATTGCACCCAACACTTAAGTTACCTGATTTCAGTCCATTAGTGGCATTTCTACCTTTTTCAAGTTGGAGTTTCTACTAGTTTGTGAACTTAAAACTCAGAAGCTTTAGATTTTTATAGGCAACAATGTAATGAAATTGCAGAAACTTGAATTATGATTTGGACCAATAACTCATTTACTTTGGCCTGTGAGTCCTGTGGATATTGGGATGCTTTTCTTTGTTATTCTTTGGCTTGTGGCAATTTAATTTTACTTGAGTTTGGACCTATGTTGGCTAACTCGGTGTTATGTGGTAATCATTTTGGCTCAAAATATCTCAAGGAGATCCTTCATAATTGTTATGGCAACTTTAACTACTTAACTGAACGTGCTTCTGCAGTGTTCTGCCTTAGGACTTACTGGGAAGCACAAGTCTTAAAGCCTGACTTTAGGAGAGGTACAATTTTTCATCTTTGTCAATACTTTCAGAGAAATTATTTTAAATTCTAAATGCTTTTAGGCAATGCACTGATTTACCTTGTTGGCAGCTCACTTCTGAAATAGTATATGCTACGTCTAAATGCATTCATCTTTAGAAATACTAAATGCTTGGAAGGTGTTAAGTGCAATTATCCATTGATACCTCTGTCAAAGTGGCAAATCCTGTCATCCAGCCCAGTCCCCTTTTTGGGTGGAACTGGCAAACATGCAGTCTTGCTCATTCCCAGACAGAGATACTAGAGAAGACGGTTTTTGTGAGGATGCAGGCCCACTTCCTAGACAGAGCTGTTGTCTGCAGCCATTGATATTTCTTGTCAGTGTATCCTGGAACCTGGGGAATTCTTATCTTTCTCCAGTAACTTTGTACCTTTTTTTCACCTCTACCTTCTAATCTTTATGGGATTTCTAGTTAAATCTCTGCTAAAATATCTATAGGTAACATGCAGTGTTTCGTCTATGTTATAGGTGTCAATAACACTTCTAGATTTTATCATTGATTTCTTTAAGACTTTTGGCTTGGGGAAATTCCCAGGCAATCTGTCACAAAATTCAACTTGGCTGCAGTTTATAGTGCACGAGTTGAATTGTGAGCCATTGGTTTTCCTATAGGACCAGATCTAAGTAAAAATAGATTTGACTTGGGTTGTCAACTCTTGAGCTTAGCTGAAAGATACTGTCTGTATCTCAGGAAAGCGATAATAGTTTGGAATGAGTACACTGCTGCTTTTTCTGTTCAGCAAACACGAACAATGTTTATTTTGCTCATGGGGCCAATGTTTCCTGAGCTACAGAAATGACTGTTTTTTTTGCTCGTTCTTTGACATATGCAGTAAACTTTGGGCTTCCTTAGTGCTGATGTTCACTTGATGCCAATATAAAAACACTACCAGCGTTTTTCTTAAACTTGTCTATCTATGAGGTTTAATGGTTTTGTTTATATTCAGTAATATTTTGGAGGTTTGTATTTTGTAGGGCTGGGGAGGTAGCAGGATGTTTAGAAAGTGTCTGTAACACTTAATACTATTACATGGTTCTTGTAGGTTGTCATCTTTAATCATTCCAATTAATTAACCTCTAGTTTCAGGGGGAACAAATATTTTTTAAGTTGTTCTGTTTGCCCCCCAGAGATCTCGTCCCATTCCAGCTGCTCACATACTCTTGAGCCTGTAACCACTGAAAAATCTTCAGACTTTTTTGCTAAACTGACATAGATGACCTTAACAAAATGTAAATTAAGGTAGAATTTGCTGTGCTTTTTTGTCAGTAAATAGAATTTATAGCTGTTGCTTTCACGCTGGACTCTTTTTATACTCACTGTGTTATGCAGCCTTTCTTGGTTGTGTTCATAGTCTGTTTTGGTTTCAGTACATGCTGCAGAGACTGTTGGTCTTCACTTTGATGGCACAATTGTGTAGAGGACCGTGTTACTACTACTCTTTGATGTACTGGTTTAGAATGCTTTTGTTTTCACAATTGTAGTACCTCAGGAATGGAATATCCTTGTGTTTTCCAAACACTTTGTTAAAACTTTAACACCGTGTTCATTAGTGGTGTCTTCACAGCACTTTTCAAATTGTGTTAGACAGGGCATACTTTGCCCACTTTGTATTCATGGCTCCAAATAAACTTTCACTGTCTGTGTCTAGGCGAGCACACTTGTTGGCCTCAGCCTCACCAGACCTACCTGTGTATCTACCAGTTTGCTTAACAGAGTTTATATTTTTGTCTCCTTTTAAGTTTTTGCGTTTTCAGGATGTGTGGATCTTCTGCTCATGCTGTTCTGCAGTCAAAACATCACTTAGGTTAACATTGGTACTCACTCTCAGTTTAGTATCTTGGGTGTCAAACACCATCCCAACAGCAGTTTGCAGAAGTTAAACGGGAGCACTGAATGTGCCTATAGTGTACCTCACCCCACCTTTGCTTCCAGAACTGTTCCAAAGCATTTAGGACAGATGACAAGATAAGCTGCAAAACTTCTGCATTTATAGGCAATGGAAAATGTTGTACCCTATCATATATATAATTACTTGGGGCACAAAGAATTGCCAAAATTAAATTATCTACAAGTTTTCAATCCCAGTGTTACTAGTAGAGCTAATTTTTATTATCCATTAGTAAGAGAAGCACAACAGTTTCTAAGATGAAATAAATGCCTTCTGCTTTCCAGAAGGACTAAAACAAGCCCTTTTACTTTCTGGCAACATGCAGGCTTTTATAATACAGTGTCAAAAAATATTGTTTCAAAACTATGAAAATTTACTAAATTGAACCAATATCCTCCATGTTTTGAAAAATCTATAAAGTCTGGTAAATTGTCCTCAGGGAAAGTGACAAGGTCCAAAAGGATTCGTACTGTGGCAGGTGTGAATAGATAGTAACTCTGTTCTGTAACTGGGAGGGAAGTAGAATATGCGGGACACAAATGTTAGCTTTACCTTCTTCGTGACAGTACTTTTTGATTTTGCCTTGGGTTTATTTTGTACCTTCATTACATTTAAATCTGTGAAGCTCAGTTCTTAATGGCTTTTGATTCTGAATAATTTGAAGTGAAAATGAACTTAGCAAACCTAGAGCTTTATTGTTACCTGCAGTAAAAAGTAAAAAAACTGTAATTTGCAAGTGTAAATACTTCCTTGTACATGGGATGGAGTTACCCCGGTGTACAGGTCCAATATCTATGACGTGCAGGATCCTTCAAGCATGGGCTGCTGTCAAACTGTTTTGTCATTTCCCCTTGCTAACATAGTATACTCAATACCGTATCTTACTCCTTCGATTATAAACCAAATTCTTCTACAACTTCCAGTTTTTGAACTGCAGGGTTTTGTTTTTCAGAGTTTGTTCTCCTTTTAACTGGAAGAACTGTATCTACTAGATGACTTGAAAATGTAGACATAAGCAACAGAATAGCAAGTGGATTCATTTTACTTTGTGGCAAAGGAACACATTTTAGAAAGTGATAGCAAATCAAGTAGTTATGATCTGCAAAAAGCGTGCATGTAGCTGGAAACTAATCTGTAAGCAAAAAATGAATGGATAAGAAGGTTTAACATGAACTTTGGTGATTGAAATTAATGCCTTGGCAGTGAGAGAGAACCATGACTATAACAATTCATTAATATTTCAAAATACATATTGATAGGCTGTTAGAGGACTTTCTAAAGTGGGAATAAATGTCCTAAGCCACAAGAGTTACCATGCCTCTGGAAATCTTATGGATTCTATTAAAAATGTAAATGGGGAAGACCATACTTTAAGACAATTATTTACCCATGTATATAATGTAGTGTGAAAATAGATTGAAGGTGTTGAAGTACTAAAAAATTAAGACTAAAAGTAGCTGTGGAAGTGAGTAGTGACTGTTGACAATGAACAGTCTTAGATGCAGCTGAAATGTACTTTGTTTTACCTTCTTCAGTCATGCTAATGACTTCACTGTCCACGTATAATAATATTAGTATGTTTGCACATTGCACTGAATGGTGACATTTCAGTGGTGAGGGTAAGTTACCATAAATCATGCAGTAGATCTTAAAAATACCCCAGTATGTTTAATTATGTACATCATGGCAATACAGCTCCAAACAGATCAGTTTCTGATTTTTATGACTATATTGTTGTTTACAAATTGACAACTATTCAGTGTTGCAACTTCACGTGTAAAAGAGGAAGCTGAGAGCAACTTTGTCCTCTTGATTTGATTGGGCAATCCAACTAGTTGGTCCCATGGTGTTTTGACTAACTGACACTTTTCTTGGAGGATGGTATGGAACCTGTGAGAAGAGAGTGCTGGTGTCATCTGAGAAGTCTGCTCTTGTTTTCCTTGTCTTGCTTGTCTTCCCCTTCAATAGTTGCAGACACTCCTCCGCTGGAGATCTCTTGCATGAATAGCACATTCAGTCTTCCAAGACTTGCATTCAGGTTGAGATGCTGTTTGACTGCTGTGCTTTATTTATTTTTTTTTCTATGGCATACAAGTAACTGCTTTGGTACCATTGTGGCTATGTTTAATATTAGGAAAGTGAAGCACCTGGCAGGGTGAATGCCTCTTGACCTTCTTTACTGTCATGGTCTGTAGCTTTATGAATGCTGTGCATTGACACTGGCAGAAGCAGTTCCTCTCTAAGCACATCGTCCCTGTTTATTCCTGTGCTTGGCCTTCATTTGTGTATTTGCAAAAATGGAAATTGTCGAGAAAATTGTTAACTGTTCTGTTAAAACTAACCAGTTTTTTATATGATTCATTTTAAACTACATCAATGCTACAGTTTAATTCACTTTGTTGACCAGTTGCTTGCAGTGGTGCAAGTGGGAGCTGCCAGGACAATTAAGCAGAACTGACTTTGAGCAGTTTAAAGTCTTGATAAAAGAATGCCCTTCAAAGGTGTTTGTTAAGCCCCAAAAGACCTTCTGTTTCAGTGGATTTTTGCCTTTGAGAAGTAGTTTCCATATGTCTGTCTGGTCATGTTCTGTGCTGTTGTCCTATTCCTTATGGAAGCAGAGACCTACAGGTTTTCCAAAAAGAATCAGTGGAGATGAATTTTTAAATCTCTTAGCCTGGTAGCCTCATCAATCCTATGTCATCTTGCATTTGGATATCACAGTTTCCATTTTTTGGAGTGAACAGGAAAAAGCTGTTTCATAAGAGTTCTTTAAAAGCTGCTTCTTCTGCTTGAATCATGCACTCTTTGTAGCTCCAACACTGGCAGCTATCTCTGCAATAAATTTATCTCACTGACCAGTTGCAGGCATTAATAAAAATATATCCATGTTTTTAGTTTTCCTTAAAGGAATCATATGAAAAATTATTTTGGAAATTTGTCCTTGCTACTCATAGCCTCTGAAATAGGGGAGTCAATAACAAATGGGGAAGTAGCTTGTTTCTTGGCATTGAATTTGCTTGTTTTCTAAAAAAATAAGCATGTTGTTAAGCACAAATTAAGACAAGAGTAACAGTTAACTGGGAAAGGCCAAGTTGGTTTTGAAGTCATGTGATTTTCAGAAAACAAACTGAAGTAAATCCAGTCCTGGCAAAAGCTTAGAAGAACCTGACTTAGCTGGTATAAAACTAGGAGGGTTTAAGGAAGTTCTTAAGAGTAACAAGAGTGTAAAACAAAAAATTCCCATAGTTCAGATCAAGGTAGCATAAATAAAGTGAAATTACATTGCAGATCTTTCTAAGTGGTGCAAAAAATACACTATGCAGTTCACTCTTCTCATTTCTTTTTGAAGATGATTCCCAAGAGAATTTAAATGGAAGTTGTTCTCTTAAGACAAAGGAGGCCACAGTATTGCTCCCAATGTGTGTCAGTGCATTGGATTAATGTACCTGCTAAAGACTAGGTATAAGTTTGTACCCAGCACTGACAGTTTACCCATTAATTGTAAAATGTACACTATCAAATTAGTTCCAAGTAAAATTAGCAGTTTTAATTCTGATTTGTGGTAGGGTTGCACTTACCGCTGACTAAAAGTTACAGAACCGGTTTAGACTTCTTTGAAGGTATAAGAGGGAGGGGCAAATAGTTGGAAAGCACTGAATTTTTTTTTATGCAATGGCTTCAAGTTATATGTGCTTCATCTAGATAAGTACTGTGGATTATTTTTTTTAGTAATCTAATAATAATAACATTTAAAACCAGAATGTGTTGTTTTCAAGTAGTCTCAGTTGCACTGGTCTTGCTGTGTACAGTCAAGCGTTTAACACTTGTGCTGGACAAGCTGAGGTGGTAAGTGCCATGAACATATTGTGCCTTTACGGATGACTGGTTTATCAGTGTCTAGTTCTTCTCTATATACTCTTCACCTTCAGAAGTTTAGTTTCCTACATCAACTACTATTAAGAACTTAGCCTCTTTGGCTTAGATTCAAAAACTGCTGGCTCGTAAATACAAATGCATTAAACTTGAACAGCTGGAGCATTTCCAATGAGCTACTATGCATTCCCATATAGGTTATAGTACCCATGGCATGAATGCATGAAATGCATTTGAAACTGCTCCTAAATCATTGTGGTTCATAGCCTGAAGTATGAAGGTAACCTGAAGTATTAATTTACTATAGAACGCTTAACTCCCGCAGTGCTAAGGTTTGCCACTGTGTGGCTTGGTCATTCTTGCTTTGAATGGATCAGATGTTGACTGTTGGGTGTGAGTTAGATCCAGTAACTGTTTTGGTTGTTCGTGTACAACTTGCATTTGCTCATCAATCAGTGTTTCCTTAATTTGCATTAATTTTACAACTTCTGGTGTTCAACTTCTAGTGGTAATATAGTATGTACAGAGTTGTGTAACATGTTTCTCAGACTGAGAATTATGTTGAGTGTCTGTGACAACACTTGAGAGCTACAGCTGAAGTATTTCTATATTTTTGGTATATCTTGTAGATTCTTTTTTCAGTAGGGTGTTCAGTGCTTATTAAAACATTTAGCATATCTTCACTTTTAAGTGAATGTCAGACTTTGTTGATTTACTTTATGAAACTATACTTTTTGTAATTTTTCTATATTGCCTATCTGCAATTTTGTATTATGACCAGCACTGAAGGGAATAGCCATTTCAGTTTCACTGTACTTAAACAGAGATTGTCAAATTAGTGAAAGAGAAATCGTCCCCAGAACACCTTTCTTCTAACAAAAAATAACTCTGTTCTTCTGGAAACTGTGTTATCAAGTGTCCCAGGAAACACTTCTAAAACAGAAAAAATACTTTATCAGGAACAAATCATATATTTAAAATAAATTGCATATTAGTTGAAATAAGTAGTTCAGAACTGAAAAAGAAAAAGCTTGTGTACTGTAATTGCCGCATCTGAAACTATGTGACTAGAATGTGGTAAATGTACGGGGAGGGAGGGAGGAATTAAAATCCTTCTGCTCAATTCTGATTCTTAAAAACACAAAACTCTTCAGCATGCTTCATAACTTTTAATAGCTCAGCTACAACCTTATGGATCTCTGGGTAATTATATTCTAATACATTTCTACACCAGCTGCATCACTCTGTCTGAGCTTTTTCCAGTACTACATTAAGTGATAAGACTAACATCTGTTGTATATTCTTTGTTCTCTCCTCTTCACCCTAGGGCTGCATTGGAATATTCTAGAATTTTCCTCATTTTAGCATATTTGTACATCTCGGGCACTTGTATTTATGCACTCTTATCTGATAACTTTTGAACTGGATGCCAATTTACAGATAGGAAGGAATTATGATAGTAATTTTTACAAGTCTGAAATTGTCAAGCAGGAGATATGTTTTAAGGACTCTAGGAAATAATAAAGAATAAAATTATCACACAGTAGCCACCAAAGAATGGACAAGGTGAGTATTTACTTATAAATGTCTCAGTCACAGGAAAAGTTTAAATAGTAGCTTGCATCTTCTTGAAGAGTCACTCAGATGTGAGGCTCTAATCTATATAAAACAGGGTTCTATTGCTTCAGCTGTTTGAAAGATGTTTGTTTTTCAAGTGCACCTGCTGCCTTCATGTTGGGGAAGGCAGAATCAAAGCATTTCCTGCAAGGATTGGGCAATTGTTTTGTGGTGTTTTAGGTTCTGTAAATTCATTCCTTGGTCTTTGGCAAAACATTGGAAGTTCTGTCTCCTGTTCAGAGAAACCTTTCCTTCTTACTGGAAGTTATCTGGTCTGGAGGATGAGCCTTGCCTGTCGTTCCTGGGGGAGCATAGCTGCAGGAAGACTGAGGTGAAGAAGGAATGCACACCTGCTCTGCTGTAATGAACCCACTGGGAAAACACATCTTATGACAACCTTGAATTGGCAGCTGTAATATGACACAGGTTGAAGCACGTATGAAACTTCAGGATAGTCCTGGTTTTATCACTTCTTTATGTAATAGCAATATACAGTTTGGAAACATTTAATATTGATTTCATTAAGCCTGTTTCTTACACTATGCCCTTCTGTGTTAGGCGCTTTTGGCTTGTCCCTGCTTAAACTTTTGTCCTTGTGTTGTGTAGGAACAAGGGTCTTGTTAGTTTGAGTTTTGGTTAGTGGTGTCATTGCTACTTTGAAACTTGAATTGAGAATCTGGCAGCTTTTAGAGCTCGGAGACAAACTAGTGTCCTTTCTCTAGGTTCCAATCTACTGAAAACCATTTAACTTTGGCATTATGTGTTGTATTTTGAATGACTAATGTTCTGGAATTCGCAGAAGAATTTTGCTTGACAGGGCCTTTGGAGATTGCCTGCTTCAGCCCTTTGTCAGAACCTTGCAGAGTCAGGTTTTGATTTCCTACAGCACTGGTCTCCAAATTTTTTGATCATGTACCCACCCTCTCAGTAAAGATGTCTTGAGTGTGCACTTTTAATATATGTAAATTTTTAATTATACGCATATGCTATTCTACTAATAGATGTACACAATAAAGCATACACACAGGAAAAAAAAAAGGATAAGATAAAGATAAAAACCAGTATTTAAAAGGGGTTTTTCTCAGTGACAATATTTTCTTCTGATACTCCAAGGCCTTTGACTTGTGCTGGAGTGCATTTACCTCTCTTTGGAGACTGGTGATCTACAGGATTAAGATTTTTGCAGCCTCTCAGGCAGCATAGGCCAGTGCTACACTACTCTCTTTGTGAAGATGTCTTTTTTCTTTTTTTTCCTTATGGCCAGGCAGAATTTCCAGTGGTGCAGCATATGCCTGTCATAGAATCACAGGATATACTGAGTTGGAAGGAACCCATCATAATCACAGAGTCCAACTCTTGGCTTTGCACAGGACATCCCAAGAATCATACCATGTGCCTGAGAGTGTTGTCCAAACACTTACTGTACTTTTGCAGCATTGCCTCCAAGAAGAGTTTGATTTAAGTCTCTCAACAAGCATCCTTCAGGTAGCGGGATCTAGCTAGGTGACCCCTGGCTACTCTAGTGCTCTAAGCTTCTCCTTCTCTTTCATGGGCCTAAGCCCAGTAACAGTCTTCGTGGCATCTCATACTGGAGAGGAGGAGGTGGCTGAGAAGAGCAAAACCAAAGGTGGTATTCAGATTCCATGTTATTACTGCTGAGTAGTGGGGAATAATTGCCTCCTCCCTCAGCCCTTCAGCTGTGCTTCTCTGCTAATACAGCCCTGTATGCTGTTAGCCTTCGTTCTTCCGAGGACATGTGCTGCTGACTCATGTTGTTTTACCTTGGTGATCCAGCTGATTTAATGCTGATGTGTTTTTCAGAGACTATCCTTAAGATCAGCTGCTAGTCTCTTGGAGATGGGAACACTGATCCTTTGCATGTGCAGAGGAAATGCACTGAATGCACTGCCCAATGATCTCAGCCTTACAATACTCCTTAACCCTTAACGAACAACTGACTGAGTAAGAAGCAGAGTTGTATTATGATTTACAACATGAGAGTAATGCCACAGAAACATCAAAGGACCAAATCTGAAGGCATTTAAGGATTGAGTTAAATTGTCATTACTGTTCAAGAAGGCAAACTTGCTTACTGAACTATGGAATGCTACATGGTTTTTGAGCTTTAACATTGTTTAGCCTTTTGCCTTTTTAGTGTAATCCATTCCTTAAAGGTTCCTCAAACATAAGTCCTGGAGTCTAAACAAATCATAACCAGTAAATTTAGATGCCCTCACTTTGTTTCAGCTTTGATAGCCTCTAGGAAAATCTTTCAAAGTATTTTCAAATTTTTATATTGATAAGGAAAATTAATAGCATTTCTGGTGGGGGTAGTGGGGAATAGATAGTTTGCAACTTCAGTCTCATACAAAGCATTAACCTACACATATTGGTTGAACTCTTAGGAGACCCTGTACTTTCCTTTCATCCAGGGGCAAACTCAGTGCAGGTTGTAAAAGAACAGTGTCAGCTGAGTAGCAATCCTGAACTACACTCTGAATGTCTGCTGCTGGTTCTGTATATGCAGTAGCAAGACAAGAAATGAAATAGCTATTCATGCAGCAGTTGTTGCTGTGCATGAATCAGTGTAGATTTCTAAATAACCATGCATTTAATGCACCACCAGTAGCAAAGTACTTCTCAGCTGCTTCTGTGCTTAGCAACTGTGTTGTGAATTACCTCTCTGTTCATCTAATGTGTCCTCTTTCTTGTCTGGTCCCTTTTAGTATGTCTGCAAGAATGATGCAGTGAGTAGGCCTTTAATAAATCCTTAGGTTTATCCCACATGTTATTTTACCCCTTTTGAAGGCTGCTGCATCTGTTAGTTTTCAGTGGTGCAGGAAATCTGACAATAAGCTAGTGAATTGTTTGTATTGGTTCTGCAGGCTGAACCTTACCTGTTATCCAAATGCAAGTTGCTTTCCTTGTGCCCTTTCCAAGACCTCACTAAATCCTGAGTATATCCAGAAACCAGGTGGAGTTGGAGGACAGTTACATCACCCAGAGCAGTTTTATGAGGAGTAAGGCTGAAATTACAGTATGCACATTTTGCTTTTGGTATTTTTAATATGGAACAATATTTTCAAGAAGTTGTCACTCATACTGCACTTTGAAAAGTTATCAACAATTTTAAGTCAGCAAATTGTAGACAAAAGCTTGTAAAGTTATTCCAGTAGAGATTGTAGGTATTTGCAGCCAGAGGCAGGGAAAACATCCTCCATGTTGCTAAGGGAGGTAGACCTGTTGATATAACTAAAACCTTTTGGCAAGCTTGTGTTTGGCTGTCCACTTTTATTATTCTATCCTTCTCAGAATCAACCCTTCACAGGATTGAGTTCATTCCTCTTTGTTTTAGAAAGAATAGTGTTACCTTTATGTACTAAAATCTTCTGTTATGCCTACCTTTTTAAGCTATTTGTGACATCTTATTGGAGTGAAATAACTTCAATCTCTTGTTACTGTCATGATTTGTCATTTCCAGGCTTCATTTTTACTTTCTTTTCTTTTTTCCTGGTTATTTTTCTCTCTTTTTTCTTTTTCTTCCCCCCCCCCTTTTCCTTTTCCATTTTCCCTTTTTTCTTTTTTTTTTCTTTCCTTTTTTCTTTTTTCTTTTTCTCTCCTTTTTCTCTGTGAATTTGGTTAAAAATGTGTTCTGTAATGAGAAACCAAAAACTGATACCTTCCCTTCCTATTCAAAACTCGCATGCTCAACTACTTTGTTAATATTAAAGGACTGTCTGTCCAGTTTTAATCCATGTAATATCTGTTCAGTGTTTTTATTGAAGAAATGTTGTGTAATGCCAAATAAGGTTTTAAGATTGTTTTTCCAGTTCGCTTATTAGTACCTTTTTCAGCAATGTCCATCACCAGAAGATTCACATCAAGTTAATTGGACAAGCTTTTTCAATTGATCTTACTTTTATTTTAATTCTTACAAATAACATCCAGTGTTGACATTAATTTGTATTTGGCTTCAGATCGCTCTTTGCTAACAGGCTTAGATTGTCCCATTTACCCTTTTACAATACAGCATTTAATGCAAAAACTTCTAGTTTTCTTCCGGACCTCTGAGACTTTCTCTCAACCCAAGGGATTTGCAAGTCATTTTCAAAGATCTAGGTAGATCTCTTCCAGAAGTCTTGAATGCAAGCGTCTGGTGCCTGCTGATCTAAAGGCTCTGTCTGCAGCCATTTGAGGTCCTTGCATTGAATGTGATATAATTTATTTCCAAGATAAGTTTATTGGCAATTTCTTATCTTGATGCCAACCTTGTCCATTTTAGCTGATTTCTTCTGCCACGCAGTAATTGTCCCTTTTCAAATGGCTATTTTTATTTGTTCTCATAATAAATAAAAAAAAATGCTCCTGCAATGGGTGGACATACCACGTCTTACTGTCTGACCATATTATGCGTGCTGACTTGTAAGATTGCTGCCTCTTGACTACTGATGGCAAAAAGTCTTTGATGAACGTGCAGTGTAGACCCACATTGGTGCAAAGTTTAAACCTTTAGTCTTCGAGACCGCTTCAGTGACATTGCAGAGAAATCTAATATTGTATTGTCAAGAAAACATTGATTTACTTTTTTTCCTAGATTGATTACACAGTCTGACAGGTAGCACTTTTATTATTGTTGTAGAGGGTGTCAGGAATAACAGTACTAGTACCTCCTGTCAGGGTTTATCGATGAGCAGCATGCTTTGTCTCCAGAAAAAATCAAAGCACTTGGATCCAGACATGGAATTTAGCTGTATCCCAGTTTAGGCATGAAGGCTGTGTAACAAAGGTGGACTACCCACCTAAGTATTCAGGTGCCTATGGAAACCTAATTTTCATAAAAATCAAATCATTAAACACTTGAGCAAAAGAAAGGAAAGCTGCCTTGTGGAAAACAACCTGAGGGTGCTGGTCGACATCTGGCTGAACATGAGCCAGCAGTGTGTCCAGGTGGCCAAGAAGGCCAGTGGCAACCTGACCTGTATCAGAAATAGAGTGGCCAGCAGGATCAGGGATGTGAGCATCCACCTGTACTTGGCACTGGTAAGGCTGCACCTTGAACCCTGCATCCAGTTCTGGGCCCCTCAATTCAAGAAAGACATTGAGGTGCTGGAGCATGTCCAGAGAAGGGCAACGGAGCTTTTTGGGCTTGCTCACTACAACTACCTGAGAGGAGGTTGTAGTGAGGTGGGTATCAACTTCTCCCAGGTAGTAAGTGATAAAGCAAGGGGAAATGTCTTCAAGTTGCACCAAGGGAAGTTCAGATTGAATAGTAGGAAAAAATTCTTCACCAAAAGGGTTGTCAAGCATTGGAACAGGCTGCCCAGGGAAGTGGTTGAGTCACCATTCCTGGAGATATTTAAAAGATGTGTAGACATGGTGCTTTGAGACATGGTTTGGTGCTAGACTGGGCTGTGCTGGGTTAAGAGTTGGACTTGATAACCCTAAAGGTCTTTTCCAATCTAGGTGATTCTATCAATGAATGAATGTGAGCCCAAATGTCAGGCATGTCCAGAGCAATCCTGTCTTGGAAGGCCTGAATAAGTTGTAATGATGTTTGTATTGGAGTCAGTTTGAGATATGTTTAGTTATCACTGATGTTCAGTTTGATAGACATCTTTTGGTTTATGCCCAAAAAATGGTGATAGCACTGAGTGCATCATAAGTTATGAACTGAGTCAAAAGTCGTGTTGTGTGATAAAGGCAGTTAGTGCTTTCTGATATAAGAAAATAGTCATTAGCATGGCTTGGGAATAATGAGCTGCATTCAACTTAAACCTGGGGAAATTCAAGCCAGCTTAGTTCAGAAGAGTGTTGCATTATTGCTTGGAGTATTGGAATTACCTTTCTGTGATGCCTAGATAAGCATTGTAAAATATTTGGAGCTGTAAGACCAAGAAACAGCACCAAGAACAAGCCTGGGTTTAGCTCTTGTGGGAGCAGGAATCAGTGCCTTGATTTTAACCTGTTTCCAGGCTGTGTATTCATTGTGCATTAAACAGTCATTAGATAATATCCTGGGAAGCTTATCATCAAACTTACTGGCTTGAAAGATGATCCAAGCAAGTTTCATCAGCCTTCTGCCCACCTGAAGAAGTGTTGGGGACTGACTGTAGCCTGGAGAATTTGTTTGATGAAGAGGAAAGCTTTTAAAGTAAGATAGGAATAAAAAACTCTGCTCATACTGTTTGAGAGACTAATAAGCCTGGCTAAACAGGTATAAATGACTTAGCATAAGTGTTGATGAATCTTAGTATTCACAGTTATGTTTCAGTCTTTTAACCTAGAGGGGTTTTTCTGCCCCAACTTAAATCTTTGCAGACTATACCAGGAAAGGAAACTAATCCTCTCGAATAGCATCAGAATGTTATTTTTCCAAGTTTGTAATTTTACAGCAGGACATGTTCAGTATAGGAATAGTTAAACCATCCTATATATGTACTATATATGTACCATATAAGCTGTACAAGAGGCTTATAGTGCTTTGTTAGTGCACAAGTCCTCTTGTACTGACAGCACTGTACTACAGATTTCAACCCACAGCAGAGCAGTCAGTTGGGTGGGAGGGAGTTTTAGAAGATGCCTCTGAGTAGTAATGTGTAACCAAGTATCTCCAGAGCTTGATATTGAAGTCATTGTCATTAAGCTGATTTTATCACTCCTTTCTTATTTAAAGTTACATGCTGTAACAAGTAAACATATCTGTTTATGAGCAGACAATATATCTGTGTTAGAAGTTTGGAAGTCTTTGTAGAGAGTTTCATTAGCCAGATGGTACCAAGGCAAAACATGTAATACCTGTAGCGTTACTGACTCGGGCTGTGTAACTTCAAAATTATACCTACCTTTTTTTACTATTTTACTGTAAGTACTGGCTAAGAGAGGCAGTTCTGCTTTAAAAATACTGTACAGGCTTCTTCTGAGCTTAATCTTTGTGTCTTTGTTTGATGTTAAGCACTGTTTTCAGATGCAAAATGCGATTAACTTGTGGGAATTCTAAATGTGCCATTCACCCCTAGTGAATTTTTTCCATCTGTCTTTCTGTTTTGTTAAGAAATACCAATTTCTCAATTCTTGTTGACCTAATTATTTTTTTATTTCAAAAGCTAAGTGTACTGAGTCTAGCTGGGATTGAGTTAAGACCAGTACACTAAACCAGTATAACTCAGTGGTTTGGTTTTCTTTTCTTTTTTAAACAAAATGAAATGAAATTTTAAAAGCAGCTTATTAGACTTGTAATACGTATTTCCAGCATGGAAAAATGTTGATCTTCAGCTTTTTTGGTCTTACCAGTCTTCATATAGCATTAACACAGAAAATACCAGAAAACACATTACTTATGACTTGTTAAGGTAATTGAAAGGAATGCTGGGCTGAATCCTGCTTTCTGTTATGTTGCTATGTGATACTCATCAGAGTTGAAGTGTATCACTGCTTTTATGGGCCTCTTGTCTCTGTGGCTTTTTTTCTTATCATCAGGTTTCATGTAACTTTACAGTGTGTGCTAGCAAGGGCGTTTGTGTAGTGTAGTTATGAGGATTATAATTTTGTGTGTGGGCATTACCTCTTCCACCGCTCCCCAAGTTTTAGCTGCTGATTAAAGCTATTAAAGGACCACTGGTTATCAGAGTGACATGGCTTTATTTCTGACTCTAATACATTTTGAACCTAAGAAATGTCAAACTGTGCAGAAGATTTTTTTTTTTTTAATTCATTTGTACCTCACTTGGACATTTTCTAGTAACTAGTTGTTCCTAAAATAAGTGTTCTTTTATTATAATAATAGGAAAAGTGGGTTGATTATTAAAAAAAAAAAGAAAAAAGCAAGTGTCCCTGCGGTGACTCTGTTAAGTCCTGGAGTTTTTTACCAGTTTCATATAAACAAGAACACTATATATGTAGGTTCTAAGGCAACTGCTTTTATCTTTTCTTTTTTTTCTTTTTTCCTCAGTAGACGTTTTGTCAGCAGTGCCAGTCAAACTTAGACAAAACCTTGGTTTGTTATCAAAGTTAAAAGGTTTGGGTTTGTTAGCTCCACGTCTGTGATGTATCTTCTTCTGAGGTGCAGCCGCTAGAGGGGGTCTAAATCACCCTCTCTTTATAACTAAGGCCTGTACTTTTGACAAAACACATCTTCAGGGTTGTATGATTGCTGGGTTGTTGTGGAAACATATTTTTGAAAGGAATCTGGTTTCATAATATTCTTTTGCTATTGTTTTTTTCTGAAGTGATGCTGTTTTTAAGGATAATTATTCAGAAATATTAAAATAGTTTAACTTTTCTTTGCAGGTGATCTGGTGAATTAATGTACCATCAATGATGGCAGAACATCCACCATTACTGGATACCACTTCGATTATAAGTAGTGAAATCCCTCTTCTGACTTCCCCCATTGTTAGTGGGGATGGAGCACAACAGGTAAGGAAATTTCAGTTGTATTTTTCCTTATTTTTTTATCTTCCAACAGTATCACTGACATATTGACACTGTAAAAAATAGTAATCCTTCATCTGGAATATATTTGTGCAGCTTTGGCCGTGCGTGAGAGGTTGGGGTGAAGGTAGAACTGGTGCAGAGATGAGATTTGTAAAGATGTGAAGCAGGTAATCTGTACTGTGAAAGAACTTCTTCGTGGAAGAATGGCACCAAACAGTTGCCAAGTTGACAAGCTGCCATGATCACATCTTCATTTGGAAGCTATATATGTAAATTACCATATGATCTTATTAAGGTTAATAAACCTTTCCCTACGGTAGAACATAATAGCTGAGGCACAGCGTGTGCTGTCAGCTGTGATCTCTAGATTGATACTTGCAACTGAGTACCTTAAATGGTGGGACTTGCTTTTGTATGTTAGTGTCTGCCTGGACACTTCTTGAATTTATATTTCTGGATGGCAGTGCATCCCATCTAGCATGTCAGCTGCTCCTCCCAGCTTTGTGTCGCTTGATGATGTACTTTGTCCCGTCATCCAGGTCTTTAAAGAAGATAGTAAACATTCTTTGCCCCAGGGTGAGCCACTGAGGTAGATGGCAAGTGGATGGCATCCTGCTGGACTTTGCACTGCTGATCACAACACTTTGAGACTGGCACTTCATCCAGTTTTCAAGTCTGTCTTGGTGCCCGTGTTCAGTCTGTGCTTTACCAGTTTCTGTGTGAGGATGTTATGAAAGACAGTGTCAAAAGCCTTGCTAAAGTCATGATAAACAGTAGCTACTGCTCTCCCCTCGTTCACCAAGCTAGTAATTTCACTGTAGAGGGCCATCTAGGTTTGTTTGGCATGATTTCTTCTTTGTGAATCCATACTGACTACTCCCGGTCATCTTTTTATCTTTAATGTGTTTGGAAATGGCATCTAGGAATATTTATTCACTCATCTTCACAGAGCTGAAGGTGATGTTCACCACCTTGTAGCTCCCTGGATCCTCCTCCTTGCCCTTTTTTGAAGATTGCACTGACATTTGCTTTCTTCTAGTCCTTGGGAACCTCCCCTGTTCACCATGACCTTTCAAAAGTAGTTGAGACTGAACTACTTGTTCTGCCTTCCACAAAAATAAGGCTGTCAGGCTGTGCTGTCAAGCTTACTCTGTAATCATGCAAGATTTTGAGTCAGATACGAGTTTGGATATACCTTTTCTTTAAAATGTTTTGTCTTTCTCCTGCCAAGTAAGATTAAAACTGGAAAACAAGAAAAGTGTTTCCTCAAAGAAATTAATTCATGGGGAGTTGTGTTAATCTTCTTAAGAGAAAAACATCATATATACTGTTTGTGCTTTTTTTTTGTTAAAAATAAAGGGCAGCTCGTAAAGGCTACTGTCTAAAGTGGAACTGGCAGTGATCATGTATATTTTAAAAAAGAGAATCTTTGGAAAACATTGGGCAGATTCTCAGTCATGAATAAGGAATGTAATATTTTTTCCTCATTTCATGATAACTAGCAGTTATACCACAATGTTGTCTACTGTCCGTCTTCTACAATGTCTGGTGAAAGTTGCAACTTCCATTTTCTGTCCCTCCTTCCCATCTGATATATGATTCATAAAGAATCAGCAAGTGCATTTCATTCAGTGGCAGGAAACTTTACGGGAAACCCTTTTTGCTTCTGGTGATTTAAAAGCCATCACTAAGTAGAAAATGCTTTGTATATCTGAAACATGGGAAATCCAGAATTGCAGGGACTGCTTTCTCTGTCAAGGCTGTCCAGTTAAGACTTAGGCTGCAGAAAGGTCAGGCAGGTGCTTATTTATTTATGAGAGTCTTAAAATTATTTGTTTGTTCTATGTGGTACGCTAATGAAAGAGGTAGATATAAATGAAGTGTAATGTATTCAAATATAAAACACTGTAATGCTGAGCCTTTTTCATCTTTTTTGAAAAATATTTTTAACCTGATTAGTTCATTGTGTTCCTTTTTCCCCCCCCCTTGTGACTTTGAAATTACAAGAGGGGAGAAGACTTCTGCCTTCATGATGGAGTTGCTGATTTTTCTGAAAGTCTGTTTACTTAACTACAGTACACATATTCTGTAGGGTTTACTTCCTTAAAATATGAAAAATACTTCTCCAGTAGCTTTCATAACAGCACTGTGGTGTTGGATTGCATAATCTATAACTTCATCTGTAGCGCTGACAGAATTTGATTGTGTTCCTGCAATCAAAATTCAGAGCTGTTTTGTCCATGTAAATAAATGTCTATGTTCTTCTATCTTCATAGTGTATAGGTTGGTCTGTAGCTATTCTAGTTAGTTATAGTCAGTCCTGTCTGAAAAGGTATTGAAGACCAGTAGAAAATTCTTCCTTTACCTATTTTGTTTATATGTTGGTATTTTCTATGTTAGGCTAGTTAACTGTATCCTAAACTTGTTTTTGTTCAGCTGTAAAACATCTAAGGATTTTTTTTAATCAATTCACCCCTTCTTGCATCTTACCAGAATTAATTACGATGGTTGTGGTGACTTATGTTGTATATACTGCATAGCTGAGTTATCAAATGAATACAGACCATTCAGTACTTTTCTGAAACAGTTCATGTCTTCAAGATAATCTGTTTCAAATACTTGAAGTTCTGCTAGCAGTGTAAATGTGAAATAGCAGTACAAATATTTGAACATGTTGAGATGAAAGGTCATATGCTTCAAATAGCGGAAGTGTCCGATCAGGCTAAAGCTGTAACTTTCCACCATGTTTTAAAACAAAACAATCCACAAAGTTAAAGGAATATGAGTGTTCAATCAGAAAACATGGGGAACTTAAACTGGATGTTCATATGTCACTCAGTGCTGCTGTGGAAGGCTGCCGCGTTCTCTGTCCCACAGAACAAGGGACTACTGTTAATTGGGTAGGATAAAACCAGTGAAAAGGAAAAGCGAAAACTAAGTCTGTTGGCTCCTCCTACTCTGCTAAGCACAGAAGTAACTACTTTTACACCTTCCTATCACTGTGTTCAGCATGAGTGGGTAACGTATTTACGTCTTGATGATGGGTAGGGTTGTGGATGGAGTATGGAAAAGATCTGTAGGAGTTGATAGAAACCAAGTGACTCTGAGAAAACATGGTGAGAGGACAGAAGAGCTTGAGAGTTTTTCATGCAAGGAATATTACTTCAGTGATCCTCTACTGATTATTGTTGAGGCTGGACAGGAAGGATGTGCTTGATTATGTGAGTCCTGATTTGGTGGGAGGAAAGAAAAAGAGGAGGCAAGAGTTCAAACTATTTTAACACACTTAAATGATGTTAAATTGTTTTGGAAAGTTTCTGCAGCACCCAGTGCTATTCCAAAACAAAACAGTAAATTGCTGATACATGTTTGTAGCAGCCCTGGAGTTCTGGACCTTCATAGTACCTTCCCACTAAAGCTAGCAGTGGCAAAGTGAGGCATCTCTGTATAACCTTTGTGTCCTTTATTACCAGAAAAGGTAGATAGCACTCTCAAAGTAGCCCAGTACCTGTTAACCATTTCCTTTTCTCTGGGAATTGGACACAGTGTTTGACCTTTGGTCAGCTTTATTTCTTGGCAAGGTGTTGGGATAAAGTAATACTTCTAGCTAGGGAAGCTGGTTGTTTGCCCTCCAAACTTTATTGAGAAGTTTAGATGCTTAGTGGGTTTTCCAGAAATCACACTCTATATGTGTATCTGTGTAGTGCCTGTGTGTCTGTGTGTATATACTGTGCGTGTTAAAGTAGATACTTAACACCAAATCTGGTGTTTCTGAAACCAGTTTCTTCTTTAAATATTTAAGCATCTGATCTTAAAGTTATTATTAACCTGTTATCATAGGAGAAAGTCTTCAGTCAGCAGAGCAATAGATGGCTATAAAAACAAATTAAACAATCCCCTTTTTGGCTTTCAGGTTGTTTACATACGGGGCATCACAGCAGAAATATAATGGTGAAGATGTAGACTACATTGCTAAATGCATTTCCTCAGTTTTCTTTCTGACACTTCTGCTTCTGAAAAGCATATGGTACATTATCAAGTTCCAGCTTGCTTTGTTTTTCCCCTGCTGTTGAAAATCAAGCCTAAAACTGCATATGTTTCATGATCTTTTCCTCTACGAGAAAAAAAATCGTGTTAAAAGTTGTTTAACAACATATACTGTTTTAACTGTTGTCCCTGGTTTCCATATTGTGCTGTTTTCCTTTCATCTATGTTTTGATTTCACAGAACACAGAGTATGTGCATGGCTGCTTCTGCCGTTTTTGGCTGAGTTTTTTTGTCATTCTTTTTTGTACTTCCCCTTTGGCTCTACTGAATTAGCAGATACATCTAACTTCTCATTTTGGAGATTCATTGAAGTTTGTTTTAATTGACAATTATTCTTTCATCCTTCAGTGACTTCATAGCATTGAAGCGCACCAGAAGTGTGTTCCCTGGAACCATTGGAACTCTCAGGCATGCAAGTGCTTCAGTGCCGGCTTATTGAAGCTCATTATCAAGCTGTATTTTTTCCCCAGGATTGATTAATACTTTTGTGTAGCAACCATCACTTCCATAGAAGTTTTGGCTATGACTTTTTTAAAAAGGCAACACCTCAAAAAAAAGGCTACAAGGATGTGAGTTTTGATGACTCAAGATTATTAGATCCTTCTTCTATCTGATTTAATCATATTTTTTGGTTAGGAAGGATAAGTTATGTCTTAGTTAAATGTAATTTTTTTTTTTACCTTCTTTTACCATCAGAATTTTTTCTGATGTATTAGAACTATATACTTGATTGAAGATGAATTGAAAACTTGCTTTAAAATTCCTAGAGGAAGCCATCATCCTCAGCAGAAAGTGAAGATTCAAAATTCCTTGGTATATATTAATGTATGAATACTATGCCGCTTTTGGTTAGCGGAAAGCAGCATCAGACTTGTTGCACAATTTATGCAAGCATTCAGATATATTTACTTTAATATTTGCTATCTGAAAATGAATGTAGAAACAAGAGTGAAGGCTGTGTAGTTCATAGCCTTTTTTACTTGTATTTGATATGATAATTTGTGGAATGAAATATCCTCATGAAACTTCGGAGTAATCCTCCGTTCTCTCTAAAATGTGATTTCGTGTGTGTGATATAAAGGTTAGGTTAATTTTGGTCTATGATACAGTAGATTCCTCCCAGGATACTTGAGGCAGGATTTCCCCTATTGAATGAATCTGTTCAGAAACTGATATATGGGAGAATTGGATGACATGTGAAAATTGGATTTCAAGTCAGTTAGTCACTGTAGGTTGCTAACACAGTCAGTGGGGAGAAATAACTGTGTCCAGAAGATGATCCCTTTCATGTTTTAGGAAGGTGGCTAAAGATCTGTACCTTTTTTTTTTTTCTCTTTTTTATGAGGTGAGAAGGTGCAAATTGGCTGGAGCTATCAGCATTGAGATAGCCCAGTCTGTTACAAGTGGGCCCACTTGCTGAGTCTGTGTGCTTCTTTATCAATAAGGTTTGGAAGGGTACAGTTATGCCTAAATGGTGTTCTGGACTCAGGCATGTCCCCATCTCTCCCCTTCTCCGTGCTGTGGGAGACTCGATGCTGAGTGAGCGAGGATCTGAATGCCAGAGCTCAGGTCCTATAAAATCATCTGTAGTGCTTACCTCCACGTCCTCAGAACACAGGCTCCTGTAATCCCTCTGTAAGTCGTGACAAAAGTGTAACTGTTTTGCAAAGTCATATTTTTAAATACAGAAACTCCACTCTTAAAATATATGAGAATTACACACTTGGCTAACAAGTAATCTAAATACATCCTCTGCTAGCTGAAACCTGTTTTGGTTTTTTTTGCTAGGAAGCATTTCTTTACTGAGAGGTGGTGAAAGGCTGGAACAGGCTTTCCAGAGTTGTGACCAATGCCTCAAACCTGTCAGAATTTTAAAAGGCATTTGGACAATGCGCTTAAGAACTTGGTCAGCCCTCATTAGTCACGTGTTGGACTAGATGATCACTGTAGGTCCCTTCCAACTAAAATAGTCTATCGTATTCTATCCCATGGTGATTCAGACTGTTGCCTTAAGAGACCATGGAGAAGACTCCAGGCCAATTTAGTGTAGGAGGTAAGATAAAGAGAGCTGGTCCTTTAATGAGTCCGTAAGCCTCATGTGCACCCCAGACAAGGGTTCTATGATTTTATAATAAGGTCCATCCAATCCCAGGTTTATCCACCCCCCGTTCTGCCCCCTGACGCACCCTTTCGGGAATTGAGTCTGGGGACGTTTAGGACCCCTTCTTCCTCGTCTTTGTCTTCTTCGCAGCACGTACAGTCCTTGGAGTTCCTCCAAAGTTCTGGGCTTCAAGGTTGCTGTGTCTGTGTGATATCTTCTGGTCCAGGACGTTTTTCTACAATTCTGCCTTGAAAAGAAGACTAAACACGCTAACGGAGTTTAGAGGAATTGATATGGAATAGGGTAAAATGTGTAACTGCCATGTTAAGGGTAAGGGATATAATATAGCTACATTAAAAGCTACATTCACTGCACAACTACTTCTAAAATCTACAAAAATTAAAAAATCAAAAACTCCAAGGCAACAAGATTTTGCTGTAACTGGGCAAAGTCCATCTAACCCTCTGTGTGTTACAGAACAATACACTGTATAAGCAGCCAGAATGACTTTCTCTAGAAAGAGATAAACTCAGGTTTACATACTGTAGCAAAAAATGGCCCTTGGCTTTAATTTTCCTCCATTTCTTTTTGAAATAGAAGAGAAAATAAATGGGAAAGGATTGGGGTGTAGAGATTTCTCCCACCAAACCATTGGTCTGTTGCTGACCGAGCCTTCCCAATCTGATCTAATTGAGGATGTATACTTTAATTTCTCTTCCTGCTTAAGTTTATGTTGTCACAGTGGTTTGATATACAGTGATGCCCAAATTTACACAAAGCTGGGTGTATATGGTACTTTGTCAGGGTGAAAAAAACCAACATTAGAAGTGCTATTGAAACACTTAACATCCTAACTTTTTTTTTTTATTAAATGCTACTTTGAATAACTAGAGGATACAGTTCTTCCTTTAGCACTTCCTTTTGTGCTCTGCTTAAGGTAAAAATGTTAGACACATCCAATAGTTTTAAATATTGTGGGATTTTAACTTGCTATATCCCCAAACAGGAATCTGAGCTGTCAGAAGCAATGTTGGGAAATATAAAATTCTCTCCTAGTCCATAATACTTTGTAAACCAGTGGCTTATATGTTCCTTATATGTCTGGATTCCATTTCAGCTTGCTTATTTTTATTTTTCTCTTAATTGTTGCAATTGCATTGCAGGAAGGGGGTGTTCTTAAAGGGTATAAAGGATATTTATGACAGACTTTAATTTAATTTGAATTTTATTCAGGAGAGTTCTTTAAAAATGGAGAAGGCAATACCTTTTTCTCCTCCTTATCCCACTGGCCCTTGAAACAACTGTATAAATTACAGAATACTGCATAGCCAGAGTGAGCTCTGCTGTGGCATGCTTGGGGAAGACCTCTGCAGGGAATTTACTGGTTGTAGGGGAGAGAAAGCAGAGTGCCAATGCTGCTTGCTAGGCCCTCTTTTTGTACTTCAGAAGAATGAAAGAAGTCAGGACAAGGGCTGAAAGGGCTCTGCCTTAACCTACGGAGGGGGAATCAACTATCACTCTATGACCTTTCTGAAATAATGTTCAGCTGTTAGCACAGAACCATAGAACATGCTGAGTTGGAAGGGATCATCGAGTTCAACTCCTGGCCCTTCTCAGGACACCCCAAGAGTCACACCATGTGCCTGAGAGTGTTGTCCAGACGCTTCTTGAACACAGGCTTGGTGTTGTGACCACTTCCTTGGGGAGCCTGTTCCAGCACCCAGCCACCCTCTGGGTGAAAAGGGTTGATCTGCTTTATAGTATTGGATATTGTTTCTTGGTAAATGCCTAGCTGGTTGCACACACTTTCAGACATGTTTAGCAAATCTTTTAACTGTCCACCTCATTTTGTTCATCTTGGCTAGCTTTCATAATGTTTGTGACATTCTGGTTTTTATTTATGTCTAGGTATTACTTGGAAGGAAAATACTAGCAGAATTCTCTAACAATGACACAACTGTTCAAGTTGTTTCAAATACGAGCTAAAAAGCAAACTAACTTTTCCCTTTTCAGCATTAAAATCTTTGCAGCAGATTCAGAGAGCCTGGAAGTAGACAGTCTTCAGGAGTATTATATTTTGCGTGGGGAAACTCCAAATAATACCTGTTCAACACAGAGGACTTTGTGGCAACTGCTAGTACGGCCTGCAAAGTGTGAGAGTTGCAAAGTAGATGCAGTTGAAGTACAGCTGAAAAGTGTCTTCACTTTTGATACTCAATTGAAATGATTGCAAGGGTGTTTTGATTCCACAAGTGTTGTAAAGAAGATTGGGTTATTATGGGAAAAAAAGATTTTTATTTTTTTTTAATGCAGTATGTAAAAAACTGATAGGAATCAGATGAAAAATCCCTGGAGCACCTGGCTTTCTTTGAACAATGCCACACATAGTACATTACGGCAGTTTTAAGTTTAGTTTGGGTGTTTTGTTTAGAAATAAGGGTGTTTTATTCTGTGTAATATTTAATAATACCTTCAGCAACTGAGGGGTTGCATTTTTTTTAATTATATTTTTCACTTCAAACAATCTTTGCTAAATTACTTAGTTTTCCAAATTGGCAGTTTTATACTTTCAGTGCATCTAGATAAAACTTCTGTGAAAGTTGACTCCTTGATTCCGTTTTGGACCGTTGCAGTTATTGATCAGGAAAAACACCTACTGAGGGGACTAGTCCCTGAAAGGTATTAGTTAGGCCTTGCTACCACTTTGCTATGCAGTATGAGTTTTGTTCCTCATCCACTTTTGCTTAGCATTATGAAACTGAAGTCCTGTGGCCTTCAAACAACAAGCCATGAAATGACAATAATTTGATTGAAGTCTTCCAGCTTTTATTTCTAGAGGTTGATGTGTCTAACCACAAGCCATGACCAGATGCCTCAGAAAGTTCTAGAGTTCAGTGACTGCCCCCTAACTCTGCTTCCTTCTGATTCCCTGTAAACAAGGCTTAGCTTAAAACTTTGAAACACAAGTGTTTGTTGCGTTATCCAAATTCTTTGAAACACTGCTTACATTTGTACTTTTGCTGATTTAAAGATATAATAGTGGTATTATTTTAAGAAGCAAATTTTCTGTGCACTATCTGCTAACCGCAGACTGTGTCAGTGCTGATGAAACAGATTGGGTTTGCTGTAAATGAGACAAATAAAACTTTGCTTAGCCAAACTGTGAGAACTGAAAATGCAAAAGAGATGAGACAAATAAAGCAAAAGCGAGTAGATGAAAATGATAAGTTTTTCTCAATAAGAAAGAATTAGTATGGAACATACACTGATTGACACTGTTGTATGTGGACACTTACAGGTCTTTGTCAGTGACATTAGATGCAGATTTTAACATTTATCTTTTACTGGTTCTTATAATAAAACTCCGTATTCTTACAAAACAAGGCCCCAAATCATCTTTCCCTGCCCTTCTTCCCAGTGATCAGCTTTCTGGTGATCATCTTCCACATGAAGAAAAGGGGGAGAAACACAAGTACAGTAAGAATTTAAAAAACTTTTCATAAACAAAAACAATTTATTTGCCATAATAATAAAAAAAAAAAACCAAAAAACAAAACCAAACCAATTCTCAGATCTTTTCAACCTGCCTTTCTATAATAAGCAATGAAAGCTAGTTGAAAGCTATAGTTTTTGAACATCACTGCCAATGAGCAGTCTAGTCATCTGTCCAATCTTCCTGTTTCCATTTGTTTCTAGGGATATTCTGTCATCTTAGCGCATTCAGTGGTGCTGACAGTATCTTATAGCAGTAGTTAAAGATGAAATATTTGCTGATTTTATTATCTGTCAGCTGCCTTTTAGAAAAATGGTGAAGAGTTGCTTGGTCCTCCGAACACACAGGCCTTAGGAGCATGTCAACAAAAAGGTGGCTTTTTTCCGAGATGATGCTATTATCTGTGTAAGCTGAAATAGTTTGGATTGGATTTGTTTTCTAAAATCCCAAGAATGTAAATTGCCACTGTAACATATTATGTAACACTTACTTAATTCTCTATGGGTTTCCCCCTGGTCCTGAAAGCCAGGATTTGTTAGTGGCCTTCACTACCTGTGTGCTTATTGTTCTTCATTGAGAAAGTGTTAAACTCCATTTATAGAGCAGTTAGATTCTTACACTCGATATTAGCAGGTGGTAGGGTAGAGATCTGTGTAGTCATGGGAGGCCTGTAAATTGGAATTTGTGGAAAACAGAATATTTAGAACTTTAGTGTTAAGACTGTTACATCATCTTATTTGGACAAAGATCAAAGTCTATAGGACAATTCTATAAATAATGGTTAGAGGCCTGTTTTCATCTGTCATTGATACTAAAAACAGAAGATACTTTAAGCCAAAAAAAGAAAATTCTAACATTACTTTCTCTTAGACATAGCACAGAGATTTTGTGTGCTGAGTCTTTTGCGAATTGGTGTGGTATAGTACAAAGCTCTACCTAAAATTTTCAGAACTCTTTATTGGTTAGTAGCCAACATAAATGTGGAGAGAGGAAGTTTTTAGGAGGTCTACAAGAAGATGGGATATAGGAAAATCTTATGAGAGATGGCTTTAAGAAAGAATTATATGAAAGTAATGTTTTTCACAGCCATGAGATTCATAAGCCTTTGGCAATTCAGAAATAAAATTTAAAGTACTGTTTTAATTTAGCTTTTATTACTGGTGTCAGGTGTTCCTATTTAATAATCATACTCTTTGTAGTACCTGTTACATAGATATTTTGCATTTTTCCATTTAGTATGTTTTCTAAGCGTTAGTGGGTTTGATTGTGGAAAAGAGTAGTTCATAGCCTCATTAGCCTTGTTATGTTATAAAAAGCAGATCTTGAACACACAATCAATGGAAAAACGATTTGTGCCGTGTTTGTAACTGACATCACCTTAGCTCAGCCACAGATGTGATTCCATCTGGCAATTCCTGTGCTGCTAATGAATAACAACACTCTAGTCTTGCAGTATTCTTTGATCAGTAGCATGTAGGAACTTACAAATATTGTTGTACTAGTCCTACAAATGGGAACTCTGGCATAGGTGAGGTTACAAACCTACAAATTCCTACAGTAATTCCATGTTGGAGCCATGGCAGAGTTAGCATCTTGAGTCTGTGTCTGATTTTCTGTGTTCACTGAACCACACTCTGTGGAGCCAACCTAGATGTAATGATTTTCCTTGTAACGAAAGACTGCATATGGATGGAAAAATATGTGCTTCGAAAACTAAAAGTAGATGTTTTTAATAATAAAATGATACTGGATTGCTAAAGTTAAAATAGTGGAAACTTACTTTTTTTGTTATGAGTACACTATTGCTTTGAGTCCTTTTATAGAAAAGTGTGTGTGTGTGTGTATGTACACTTACTACCTTTGAAGACATTACTGTCCAAGTAATGTTAAATTTTTTTGTATCTTAGAAAATGTTTAATCAGTAATCTCATGTTGTCACATTCTGAATACCAAAACAGTTCGAAGCAGTTTCGTGTATCTTGTCTGCCTATGGGGTAGGACTTAAACCAGAGTGACGCGTAAGTGGTATTTGAGTAATTTCTCTCAAGAAGAGGGGGATGTGTGTAACTGTCTTTCCTCAGGTGAGGGTGTGCCAGTAGTCCCCTGCTGTTGTTGGTATTAAGGACCACAGGTGTGAGATTGCCAGAAAACAATATTGGATGTTTTCAGTTTAGCTCTGAAGTGAAGACTAATAGCGGGAAACCATCTTTGTCAGCCATCTGAAATGTCTTTAATATTAATATTTAGTAAAAGATATTTCTGGCTGTGGTATTATTTAGGGCAGATGTATGTAAATTATAAAGCAAAGTTGGGAAACATACTTCTTTCTTTTCATGTGTCCTAATAAATATATGGTATAAAGTAACACAGTATTTGAGAAAGAGTGCATTAGAATCCAGTTGATTATTTCCTTGCTGTATCTTTTTATTCTATTATAAAGTATTCCTTTTCTCCTTTCTTTCTGGCTTACTTGCAAAATGAAGTCAGAAGCTGCATCACAGATTATGAAGTCAGAAGTTGGTTGATTCTGAGGTAGTGTATCCTATCTGGGAATCAGGAGGCTAGATTAAAAATACAGTTATAAAATGGCATATATTTGGAAGCTTTGTTCTCTTAAACCCGAACCTTCTGTTGACTGACGTTAGATGATCCAGAAGCAGATGCTGCAGCAGCTATTTGTTGATTTAGTTGCTATGGTGACATGATACATTCGTGTACAGCAGGAAGCTCACTGTACGTTGGCTAATTTGATAGGAAGGAAGGCTTGAGGTAGGTATTGCTGACTATATTGTTAATTGATCCCACCTTTCACATCCTGCCTCCACATGCTTCGTGGATGTACAGCTATAGAGGAAGGTAAAGTGAGACACTCCGGCGTGGCATTTAGGTTAAGGTGCCCTGTCAAAAGAAGGGGGGGCAGTGTTCAACACATCACCGAAGATTACCTCAGTATTAAGTGAATGGAACAGATTGGAGCAGCCGGAGTGGTGACTGTTGAATCTTCCTTCATCCTTTGTCACTGTGGTAGCACCAGTTGAATGAGAGAAATAAAAGGATGCGAGCAACAGTAAGTCAAAGTGCTAAGGCTTTTGAAATGGGTTACGAGATAAAGCATGTTGCTAATTAACATCTTGATTGGAGCTATTAGTGGAGAAAAATGTAATTGTTCTGAATACGTGCCCTAATGACAGAGCATCACTGTGGCTCTGCCTGGAAGTTGTGTTGCATTATATTCACCCTTTTCTAGAAATACAACCTTTTTAAATCTTGTTGCAGACAGACTTTTAAAGATGCAGTGTACATCTTACAAAGAGCTTGGCTGTACCATCCTCTTAAAAGGTTCAGTGTTTTAAAATTTTTTAAAGTCAGAATGGCCAAGAACATTATCTACAATGCTTTCCTAAATTTGAAAAATGTTCAAAAATTAATTTACCTTTGTCCTTTTGGTTAAAAATCTTCTTATGAGTACTGCTGAGCTGATTTCAGTTGCAGTATTTTTAGACAAACCATTGCTGTCTCTTTTTCTTTTTTTTTTCCATGTTGATGTATATTAGTAGTGCATTTAGAAATACAATTTTGGTAAAGTCTTTTCATTATTTGTGGGTTTTGCTGACAATCATTTGCTACTGACTCAGCACTTATAACCATATAAAGCTAAATATAGATGCTTTCAGATTAATAATAAACAAAACAAAAACAATCTTGAAGCTCTGTCGCTCTTTCCTAGTAAAACATGTCAAAACATAATATTGTTTCTGCTAGTATAGAAATGGTTTGTGATTTTATTCTCTTTAAATTAGGGTTGTAAAGGTCCAAGGAAACATTTTGGAACACTTTACCCTTTTGGGTTTTTGGAAGTTGTAGGACCAAAAAAAAAAAAAAAAAAAACCACCAAAAAAACCTCCTCCCTGCTACCCTGAAAAACACACAGATCCCACTAAACCACTCCAGAATGAGGGAAAAATAGAACTCTGCTTTTCGGTAGTATTGTTTTGCTCCAACTTATATTCTTTCTTGTTGTACAGGAACAGTCTCATACTATGTGGTTATAGTGAAGTGTGCTTTAACCACAGTTGTCATGTAACATATTCTTATTTCTTCATTTTATATATATAATTTTAGCAATGGGTAAAATGAATGTAACGTGTTCTAGCTTCCCCATAAACACTTCTTCCCCACCCTTCTCTTTCCCTTCTTACTTCCCCACATTTGTCAGTATTTTAATACGTATGACAGACTAGGAATCGGCTTTGTTGCTAAAGGATCTGGGTGTTTTTTCCCCCTATGATATATTTAGTGGTAGATCTATTAGCATTCCAGTTACATATGTTCAGAGGCTTTTAACTTGGTTGGAAAATTTGTCTCAGATTTCACTCATTCTGGAAAAATATGTAAATTCACAAAGCGTAACTAATTTCTTGTAGAGGAAGATATCAAGTAACCCATTCAGTTCTTTTCCCCTTCGAAGTGAGGTGGTGGGTGTCTAGGGAGAGGGAAGGATTCAAAATACTCCTTTACACTGAAATTCAGTCCAGTTTCTTTGGTTTTCTTGCCTTTGTGGCTGTAGACGGTGCCAGACTGTGGAGAAAACAGTGCCATATGTGAGCATATCCCACAACTTCACACATGACACAAATATTTAGTGTATTCTTTAGCCTCAGTGAAGATTAAAAAACTTAACCTCTTCCTTTTTGCCTTCAGGAGGCTGATAGTCCTTGGTACTGAAGGATGTGTTTGAAAGGCCAAGATATTTTGGAGAGACAGAATAAGCTTCATGTTTAGAGATTTTTTTTTTCCTTTATTGCAAATACAAAAATCTTTTTCATGTCCCAGGAACTCTAAAATGATAGTTTCGGTCTTTCACCTAAGACTTAACTGGTTAGGAATAAATCTGTATGTATTAGGAAAAAGAAATACTTTTAAATTTTCTTGTATATTGAGTAGTTAATAACTTCTTCTGTGGACAGAGAGGCTCTTAGTATAAAAGCATTTATTTGGGCAACACAGTTTGTTACCTGCTACAAAAGAGTTGAAAATGTGGCTGTGAATACCAAACTTGTAAATAAAGTTTTGTTGTATCTGACTTGATTCTCTTGATGTTTGTGCTGGCTTAGAAGAATTATAACCTGCTTCAGTCACTCCTGTCCTTTAAGAAATACAGGTGTTATTTGAACTGGGCTGTAGAACATATAATGCTTAATATCATCATTATGTGGTAAGGATAAGTTAGACTCTCTTCCATAAACCTTATTCAAATAGGATCTGCAAAACTTTCTCCAAATTAGAAAGATCTTCATTACTTTTTAGAGCAGAGTAGAGGAGAATGTTAGCAACTATCTCAATTCTGAATGTGTTTTGTTTTGTGGCTGTGTGAAAGAGTATCTAGTATACTTCTAAACGCAATCATTTGTTGTTTCGGTGTTGGGCTTTTTGTTATTCTTTTTTTTTTTACTTTGGACTAAATTTGAACTTTTAGAACCTAAGCAATACATTAAAAATACTATTAATATTTTGCATATGTAGGGTTTTTTAAAATAAAATTCCTTTTCCCTTACAGGTCCACTGCATATATGTAACTGATAGAAATAGCAAAATAATTTTGAAGACTAGTTTTTGACTGGCTGTATCATGTGTGTTTATTTGGAGAGAAAACTTTGTTCTTTAGCTTTTTACATTTTATTTGGAGAACTGCTTTTGCACATGTGTAGTTGTGAGCAAAAGAAGAATAATGTGTCAAACTTGCTATGAGATCTTACATGAAGTTAGTTTTTAGAGCTCTTTGAGTTGTTTCTTGGTTTACTTATCAGCTTTTTATTTTTTTCCATCCATAGTGACAGAAATAGTTTGGACTTCTAGTTGTATTTACAGTTTCTGCTAACATCCTTGTGGATTAGTCCTAAGCTGCTTTTGTTTTCCTGCTCTGCAAGTCTTTCACCTCATCTAGGGTCCTTATCAGGACGAATCCAATTTTGATATTGGTACTTCTCAATAACATCCATAGATTTATTTCCATCTTGCTTGCTAACCACGTGATGAAGAATAGCTATTAATTGTGCTAGCCTATTTATAGTTTATCACTTTTTTTGACACTGAAGGTACCAGGGGAACATTTCCCGTCTTTGTGTAACGTAAATATGCATTTATGACAATGCCACAGGTCTGATGCTGCCCTTCTTTCCTGTCAGCTACCTGAAACTGTTTTGAAACCTGTCAGTCTGCTAGTACATCACTACTTGTGTTAGGAGGATGGAAGTTCAAGTAGAGAGGCTTGTAGAAGTGCATATCTTACAGAATGAAGGCTTGGTTTTAGTTGTTATTTCAGTGGAGTTAATGAGATTTTTGGCTTTAATTAGTGTGCAAAAGAACATATTCAAAACAAAAAGATTAGCTAGTTCTGTGTTTTAAATTCCATTCTGTCCCTCACTGTGCTCCAGTGAAGTAATATGTTACCTGTGTATTTGTCTGGCACAAGCAAAATCTTGGGCTGCTTGTGAAAGTGTTCTTATACCTAAAGACAAGGATTAGTAAAATATAAATCAGCTATATCTTGTATTGTTGCTGTTTTGCTTTTAAAAGACACTGCTGTGGCCATATTAGCAGAGTGAAATACCTCTAAGGATCTGCAGCCTCTGCTTCTTGCTGATAAAAGTTACTTCTAGGCCTTTTTGAAGATAGGTGTTAACATTTGGCCTTAAGTTTTTCCTTTCTTTGGAGGCAGCCCTCTGAGTCAAGGTGGCTGCAGCTCTGCCTTGCACAGATCTCCCTTCCAACTTTTCTTGTTTGTATTCTTAGTCTTACAGGGTTTTTTTCTGACTCCAGCCATTTGTATTAAATTCGCTTATTCTGTGGTAGAAATAAGCCAAAGACTTTGAAAAAACATTAAACTCCTTTCCTGCTTCAGCCTGCAGAAACATCCTGTAGTTTCTCTTGCTGATAGTGAAGAGTTTACTGAATAAAAATAAAAAACATTGAGCACTCTCCTCTTTGAACATTTGTACTTCTGTTAATTTTCTAGATGCAAGGTGTGAATATTTTCCACCCTGTTCACACTGATGTAGTAATAATTCATATAGAAGATCTTAAGATGCAATTATTTTTAAATTATCATGTCTGTTGGTGGTAGTATGTCCAAGTCAATGTTGCATATCTCTGTATTATACTACTTGAGTTACAATAAAATTATATTTTAATTCGGAATTCTTTGAAGAGAGAAATATTATAGAATAGTATTATATAGGAATTCTTGTATTCTAATAGTGTATATGCTATTTCAGACCAGCTCAAATTGTGATTTAAGGTAAAGAAGAGATTTTAAAAGCTACTTAAGAGTGTTTCCCTTAACTAGTCCTTGAAAGAGGCAAAATGTAATACTTTTTCAGGCTACTGTCAGGAGTTTTTTATATATTAGTAATTTAAGTGTGCCCCAAATATTTATGGAAACTGAGACTAGGTATCATGAAGCCAGCCAGTTTTAGTAAATCATCTTTTCTTGCAAACTGCCTGGTAAGAGTGGTCTCAGGAATAGTTTCCAGTTTTATATGGAAGAAGATTGCTCCTTGGCATCAGCCTGTGTTGTGCTCAGGACTCCTATAGCATATTCGTTATTGCCAATGACCATTCTTGCACCTGGGAATGTTCCTGAGCACTGCTTACTTTCCAAATACGTATGTGGGTTTAGGTATCACTGACATGGTCAAGGGAATGTAGCAGTTCTCCTAGGAAAGATCAGAAATATTAGGACCCCTCAGTTTGCAGAGGCTGGGGACAAGGAGGGGGGAATTGCCAAGGCCCAAAAAAATATTGAAGGAGATGGGTGAAATTTACTCAGGACTGTTTGTCAGCAAATCCCATAATAGAGAGAAACTAGCAAACATGTAATTAGTAGGAGATAGTTTTAAAATATTTAAAAAAGTAAACTTCAGGAACTTGCTGCCATAGGAAGTTATGGAGGCAATTCAAATTGTAAGTGAATTCAAAGAGTTTATGCAAACTATGGACAATAACAGAGTCCTGTATGGGACTGCAGGAAGTGGCCTGGCTCACTTGCTCCCCTTTAACTGCATCTCAGTTGATGCAGTAGAGTCAAAGTGCTGGGCTGGATGGACTGCTGACCCAGACCTTCAGCACATTTCCTATACTCTTAGTGGTCTTGAGCCACTGCCTGAGTTCAAACGGCAATTTCAGGAAAAGCATCCTGAGCTTTATGAGCCATAATCATATGGCATGATTAGTTTTGTTAGGAGGATGGTCTTTGCCAATCCGGGCAATTTAGTTAAACTACTACAAAGCTTAGTATGTTGCTCATTTGGTTTGGATTTATCTTCTGAAATAGCCTTTGTAGAATAAATTAACTACTACTCAGAAGTATGAGATTTTACTGTTTAAACCATGACAGCCTTTGGCAACTGGTGTTACAGGTATTTCAAACTTTGGCCGTGTGGCTGCTCATTGTGTTTTATTTATGCAATATTTTAGCATAAATGTGTAGCTGCACTCTTGTGTTGTCAGCCTGTATGTTCATCTCTGGAAAGAGATTTTGTACTGTTTTTCATCAGCAACTGCATTGAGGTCATGTAGATCATCTTTAAATAACTGTTTAAATGAAACAATTTATAGTCCCAGTGGAAATGACACAGAACTAGTTTTTGACCTAGTACTCCAAATTCTTAATGGCAATGCCTTAAGATGTTTGGAGACAAAAACATGTTGAGTCCAAGTTCTGTTACCATTGAGAAATTACACTTTTAAATTTTATTAGGTTCTGTTATAGTTGGTTATGCTTTAAAGGTGCTTATAGGATTCTAAAACCTGTATCAAGGCCTCAGTGTCCTAAATTCACATAATTTTGTTAAGCTTGAGAAGTCCTAAATTAGTGTTTGGTTGATTTAGTAAGAGAAATGGCAGTTGAAAAGTGCCCATGTTAAAGGTTACTCCCACTGAGATTGACACATCAGAAATGAGTCTTTAGGTGCTGTGAGTAAAGCAACAGAATTTGTCACAAAATGATTGAAGCATAAGAAGAGAATCTGAACCGTCAGATTTTTCCAAAGCTTTTCACTCAGTTTAAGGCAAACATAAATGTTTTGCCCAGAAGAGGAAGGAGACCAAGGTCTAGAATATTCAGTGTGAAAGGCTCAGGCCTTGGTTTTCAGAAGCGCTGATGCCAGGGTTCATGAAGTAGCATGTTGGCTTGATGGGATGTGCAAGCCTGCACAAAGACACCTAGAATGAGATGAATGAGCTATAAATACCAAGCAATCCATAGATTTTTTTTATTTTTTTACCTAAAACAGGATGCTGTGAAAAACCCATGTTACATTTTGCTTCAGAGAAATTTTCTTGCAGCTTTGATTATGTGATGAGGCTGGTCCAGCAACCAATGCTGGTCACATATTGCCCCAGCACAAAGACTGTTGAAGCAATCAGTTCTTGAAACTTCTGAAATTACTTCAGCCCTGATTCAGAATCTTTTTTGGCACACTTGGCAACAAATACAGCCTGTCTTGGAACAATTATACAATACAAATGTGAACACTCAACATAAAAGCAAGGCTGAAAGCAGGAGCCAGTGAAATACACAGTCAGGGATCAAGTAGGCTAATTGTCCATTGAGAAAAAGGACTCTATTTCCGGTTCCCAGGAACTGACATCTAATTAAACTATGTTTAATTGGTGAGTCTCCCCAGCCTTTTGAGTGGAAGTCAGATGTCATCAGTGATGTGAAAATCTGATGGCATCCTGAGTGTTAGAGTGGAGCTGGACTACATCAGGAGACCTGTTGCCTCATAGCACAGCTGCTGCAGAACAGTGCCCCTCTTGTTGTGTCACACCATGGCTGAGCCTGTACCTTCTCAGACCAGCTGTGAAGTGAACAACAAAGCTTCTCACACAGGAGAAGCTGCTATTAAAACAAAACCAGGAGACATAGGCCCCACTAGCTGCAACTGGGCCAGCACACATATTCCCACACTCAGATCCACTCTCCTGGCTGAAGCCTCCAGTTTGGATGTTCTGCAGCAAGAAGTCTGGAGGAGGAGAGCCAGCAGATTCCCAAGACAACATTATTACCCAGATTACCAACTTTAGGCACTCACATAGAAAAAATGGGAACAAAGCGGGAATACCAGTCAACCCCTATTCTCTGTTACTTTAAAAGGAGGCATCAAGGACCAGCGATTGTCCTAAAGCTTTTCTGCTTCTCACATTTCATATGATGGAGACCAAGAATATTGAGCTGAAAATGGTACAGATTGGCATATCAGCTGCAGCCAGAATGGCACCTCCCAGGAGTTTGGGTATCTAAATCAGCCAAAAGACTTGGGCAAATGTAGGTATCCAACCCACACGTAACAGATGGAAAGACGTTCTCATATGTCTTTTGTGAAGCTTTTATGTGCTTTTATTCCAGTCTAAATTTCGACCTAAAACTTTCAATTGCAGCGGAGAAGGGAGAGTACGTCAATTAAATGTGTCTTTGAAAAGCTATGCCTGCTTGGGGACTCTGAAAAAGAAATTGTAAAAACTCTTCCACTCCTGTTTCCCTCCTTTGTCACATTCTGAAGGTGATGATAACTAGTTGTTAAAAGGTGCCTTCAAACTCTTCCAAATAAACTCTGGCAATACAATATTTCCTGAAGACCTTCAAGTCTTATTTGAAGTTCATTACTAAAAACATCTTTTTCCTAAGATTAGATTATATTATGAATGCTAATTCTTAGTCAATTTTCTATTAAGGCACACTTCAGAAAATCTGGAGAATTTATTAACATGATAAAATATAAGTAGTGGTATAGTTCATTGTTTCTTCTCAAAGAGCTTAAAATTCCTGGAAAAAACATATGAAACAACTAAAGGTAGTATTTTTAAAGTGCGTGCTCAAACCTGTGCTAAATCAGTGTTGAATCACACAGTCCAAGCTTGAAAATGTGAATGTCTGTCATATCTCATCGAAGCTATTGCAGCTATGTTAGAGTAGAACTTGCCATATTTTCATTAATTTGTAAAATTGCTCTACCGGAAGGGGAGGAATTCATGTGATTTCTGCCTTCTCTTTTCTCCCTTGCATTTCTCTCTAGTATCCTAAAATGAGTAACACTGAAGTTTCCTGGTTTGTTTTAGGTTTGTTTGTTTGTTTTTGTAAACATGGCAAATTTTATTTTCTTTTAGCAGTTTAACAGGATAAATTTTTGTCCATAATGCTCAAGAGTTGTGTTTATAAGGATTTCTCTGCCTCTGATTCGTACAAGGAGGAGGATGTAGGCTCCATTTAGACATGTGCAAGCAAGGCTGAAGAAAGATATGACCAGAAATTATGAAATGCACCTGCTCTTCTGCTTTTTCCCTCCTCCTTTGTTCATAATTTTAGATAGGTGTTTCATGTTTACAAGCTTTTTTCTCACAGAAGGGCAGGATTCAAATAAGAATACAGAAATCTAAAATGGTAACAGGCTTCTTCTTTGGTACGTCAGACTTCCTCTGTTTATTTTGTCTGATAAGCGTGCTTTGCTATCATTTCTGCATTGCTTGGGTTTACAAAATTAGAATAACCAGCTTTCCACAAATAAAATTATACATATTGTTTCATGCTGGGCATCTGGTGCACTTACTTTGTCATGACTTCTAATAATGTTGTATCGTTAATGAATGTACAAACGTTCTTGAGTCGTGTAAAGAAGGAAATGACACAGTATTTCCCGTATGTTGAGTGGTTGATGAAAATTCAAACACTGGGAGTTCTAGGCTTCTTCTGGAAGTTTATGTAATGGTTTGATTAATGTTGAAGTTAATGCAATTTGTTGAAATAATTTAAGCTGTACAAATAGCTTTTTAATTATACTAAGCAGTTGAGAAAATAAAATTTGTATAGGTACTGCTTTACTTGTTATGCTCTCCTTCTTTGAAAAATGTTTGTTTAAAAATATCTGCGCTTGTTCTTGCTCTTATCTCTTTCTCTGTGGGATGAAGGCAGCAAGCAGTGTGAAGTGAAAAATAATGTGTCTACTAACTGGGGAAAAAAAAAATTTTACTGGGAAAAAAAACATTTTTTTCTTTTTTTTTGCACATAGCAGACTTCTGTAACATATTCCTGTGTAATGGTTGTAAACACTCTTTTATTTTTAAGGTTATTCTTGTGCAAGTTAATCCAGGGGAAACATTTACAATAAGAAGAGAAGATGGACAGTATCAGTGCATTACAGGTAAAGCTGATAAATTTATTTTAATATTTCCTGAGTCTGAATCAGGATTAATAAAAGGCAATTTGTGGTGTTGAAAGTAAAAGACTGACAGAACTTATTTTAAATACAAGAGCTGTTTAAAGACCTAAAAGACTATATGTTAAGCATAATTGAATTTAGATTTCCCTACCATAAACAAAGTACTTTTCCTTATATTAGATGAAATTAATTTCTTGGGGAAGGGAAAGGGGGGAGCATTTTCAGCTTGCAAAGGAAACAGCGAAATGCTGTTATAGCAAATTCTGATTAACCTCATTTATTGCACAGACCTCAAATGAAAAGCTACAGTTGTTAATATGGTTTGAGGAGGACTTTTTTTTTATTTTTAGCTGTCATGTGAACATTGTTTCCCACTACTAGTTTCTCATCTCAGTGGGCCAAATTGCGTTATTTCTGAGTTCTAGCAAGTGCAGCTTCAAAATGCAAATGTTTCATCTAAGTGTAGCACCACCTTATGCAGTGGTCAGTTTGGATATTGTTTTCTATTCTGAATGTCAGTAGCTACCCTTTAGGTATCTCTGGAAGAGGTACCACAAGAAATGAGCAGTCAGCTGTTGCTGTTTAGAATACCATTTTACTGTGTTATAGGAGTGTATCCACAGATTCAACTACGGGGTCAAATTTTTGCTCACTATCTTCTGGGCCAGTGAACCCTGCTTTCTTTTTTTTCTGAATGTTAACCTAGCTTCAACACAGACTGTTCTGGGAATTTGAAGCAAGTATTTTCATCTCCTTTCCCTCTTCGCTCCAATCTGAGAAGAATCAAAAGGTCTGGTTTCCAGTGTCATTGGCTACAAAATAACCTTTTAAAAGGAGGCCCTGGATCTTAATTAGGTTTATACTGACAGTTCCTAAAGTCTACATGTCTGTTAACACCATATTTCAAAACTTTGTGCTGATTGCACGGAATTGTTGCATCCTTTGAGCCACAAATGGATCGATGTTGCAGCTCAGGGTTCTATAGGGCTTATTTGAAACATGGTATGTAATAATTACTTGGCAGTACCTGAGGAGAACATAGTGAATTTTGTCTTGCAATTCAAGTTAATGAACAGATAAAATGTATTTTGTTTCTGTTGAACAAAATACTGAAGACAGTAGCATGTATTGCATGTTTGCTTCTGATTTTTGGTTTATCAAATGGGCTGAGTGGTGGGGAATTAATTGACACTTTCCTTGCATGATCATCTTCAAAGCAGGAAGTGTTTAATGAACTGCAAAAATATTGAGATCATATCTTTATAGATAGACTCTAACCTTTCATGGTGCAGCTTTTATCCTTGCCTGGTCTTGCTTGCTTTCCAAGGAGTCAGCTCACCATTGTGATTTGATTCAACTGTGGATTTCTTCATGCTTTAAATATGAAAGTAAGCATGAGCAGTTATTAGGTAGTTGTTCCTGGGACTCACTAAGTGTGGGCTGAGGTACAATATTTACAACTTTCCTGAAAAGTGCTGCTACCAATGTAGAAAGCTACATCCCAGATCAGTTCCACAGCTTTTGCAAACCTCCTGTCATACAGACATTCTCCTTGTCCTTCCCCCTTCCTGGAGATAAAATTGTGGTTTATACTTGGTAGTTAAATAGGGGGCATAAAGTTTTTTTCATATCTGCACATTCACTAATCTTGGTACAGAATCCAAGTTGCACATGATGTTGTGAATATTGCTTTTCTAGTCTATTCTTGCCACTCTTGAGACATTTCTGTGTTTTGAGTGCTATGCCGATGGATCTTTCCACCTTTTGGTTTGTTGGGTCTGTCTGGCCTAAAGAAGAAATTCCCTTAGTACTTGATGCTGTAGCTTTTTTCATTATATGTATTGCAAGTAATGAGTGTCTACTGTCCTGTTTTCTGTGTAGAGATTTGTATAAAGTGAACAATTTCAGACGGTGAAAGCTGTGGAGTAATTTGGTATTGGTGGTCATTTTTGTTCTGCTACAACTTCCCAAACATATTTTGCCCTTGACTTGTCTACAAAATTAATGACCAGTCTGTAAAATGAGTTACAACTGCAGGAGTCTATTGCATTGTCTCTAAAGAAAGAAAGCTCATATCAGTTCCTTGGTTGTTTCTTCATTGTATGCACTCAGTTATTAGGTGAAATCAAAGTTAAAGATGCAAAATGTCTAATGAGAATTGTTTGGATAAATGTACAGAGGTGCTTATTTTAGAAAAGACGTGAAGAAGGCCAAGGTGACTGAAATTTAGTGGAGATGCAATCAGTGGGAAGTTAGTTTAATCATTATAATGTTTCTTAATACTTTTCAAATCAATTTTTCCTGTAAATATTTACCCATTTTTGTACCCTTTTCTGAATGTATTAACTTAACAGTCTCTGCAAAAGCGCATATGCAGCTTTTTCATGAATGTACTAAATATGGAATTGAAATTATGTAAATATAGTGCTAAAATGAAAGAGTGGAAGTTGAGAAGTAGCAAGCTGCTTCTGGATTCCCGATAGAAATGCAGATAGCCAGATACATTAGTTTGGATGATTTGGTAAGTCTCGCTTCCATGGATTATTCTGGATCTCTCTTGTGCTTTGTTGCTGGTCAGTTCACCTTGAGACTGTGCTGTCTGCTGAAGTCAATGTGAATTGTTAATACATCTAACCATAATGTTAATTGTATTATCTTACATCATTTAGTTGTCTGTTGGAAACCTTGAGATGCTCCGTCAAGCTTTGTGCTGCTCTTGTCAGATATTCTATTTGTAAAGAGAACTATGCTTACTTTGGCAACACTATACATAGGGTAGAACTTCTCAACCTGAAAATAGTGAGTCAGTGTCTCTTCCCGAGAAAAGAGAGGTATGACTAAAGTGACTATTTAGAGCTGTCCTTGAATCAATGAAGTAATGAAAATGTAAAGCACTAATTAATAAAGAAGCAAACGGTGCATTTTCTGTGAGCCACCCTTCTGAAGAAAATGCTACATTTACACACAGGTTTTTGTGTTGACTTACCATCTGTTTGCTGGTATAGCTCTCAGATGATCTGTAAAGCCTTGACTGTTTCGGAACTACATTAAGCAAGTAAAGAAGTGGCTTCTTAATGTGGGCCTCTTCCATGGGAGTTAAATGAAAATGCACTTAAGAATATTTCCTGGTTTGAAATCTCTGATGATGGCAAAAGAACAGTGATGGTTAAGGGACCTTTTATCCTTAGTGAATCCTATTACTTTATTTTGGTGGAGTTTTGATGACTTAAAATAATGTGTGTATTTTATTCTTTATTTCTGTAGAATAAGAAGCGTGATTACTTTATCTTGCTGTAGTTAACAGTTAACACTATTGTTGTAGTTGTTTTTCTGTTGTGTGTATTTTGACCTAAATACAGATTTGAATGAGCACTTCTGGGTGCCAATGGCCATTTTTTCTGATTTTATAAAAGATTTTCTTTGCCTGCGTAGTGATTTGTCTGATAGTGGTGACTTCTGCTACCCCTTGGTGCAACTTCAATTTAAAGCATTTATCAGTCTCTAACTTTACAAAAGCACTGTGCTTTTCTTGCTAGATAGATAGGAAGATATCTCTCTACCCATGTGTTAGACCAAAATGTTTATTTTCAAAAGACCTCTTTTAAATTTATGAACATTTTCTCACATTCTAGAAATACACAGACTTCTGTGGAAACCTTCCTTAAGCCAAAATTTTCTTCTGTTAAAATGAAATAATCAGCTACATTACAGTGATTCAGAAAACCAGGTTTGAAATGTATGAATGGGCTCTCTTTGTAGCAGTGAATTACTGCAGATCACTCATTCATGAATCCTTCCTATTGCAGAATAAATGAATGAAGATGACTCATCTTGAGCACATTTTATAACAGTCCCAAGTTACAGCTAAAGGCTATTAAATGTTACTTGACATAATAAGAGAGACCATGTTCTATATGTCTCTGCAAAGGAAAATTGCCATTTTCATAATAGAATAAGAAGACTTATGTAAATTAGAATGAGTCATAAATACTCCATGCTTTGAAATTAAATGAAGTATCAGTATTAAGGTTAGTCTCTGGGATAAAAGTTAAGCAGGCTTAACCTAATTTTTTCTCTTGAAATAAGAAATGCAATACTTCTGAAAAGTGTTTTCAAGGAAGTCAAGAGGAAAAGAAAGATACATCAATTCTGAGACTGCAGTCAAACTTTAATTGATTCTAAGATTAACTTCAGCTTTGCAACACCAAACCTGCCCATTATCCAGAATATTGTGTGGATGAAGCTGTTAGAGAATCACAGAATGTTTTGGGTTGGAAGGGACCTTCAAAGGTCATCTAGTTCCAACCTCCCTGACACGGGCAGGGGCACCTTTCACTAGATCAAATTTCTCAGAGCCCCATCCAGTCTGGCCTCGGACACTGTCAGGGATGGGGCATCCACAGCTTCTCTGGGCAACCTGTGCCAGTGCCTCACCACCCTCATAAAAATTTCTCATCTACACTCAGTTTAAAACCATTTCCCCTTGTCCTATAACAACTGGCCCTGGAAAAAAGTCTTTCCCCAGCTATTTTATAAACCTCCTTTATAAATTCAAAGTCTTCATTAAGGTATCCCCAGTACCTTCTCTTCCTCAGGCTGAACAACCCCAACTCTCTCAGCCTGTCTTCATAGCAGAGGCGCTCCAGCATTCCAGCCATTTTTGTGGCCCTCCTGTGGACCCGCTCCAACAATCCATGTCTGTCTTGTGCTGAGGAACCCAGTACTCCAGGGAGGGTTTCACAAGAGCAGAGCAGAGGGGCAGAATCACCTCCCTCAACCTGCTGGCCATGCTGCTATTTGATGCAGCCCAGGGTATGATTGGATTTCTGGGCTGCAAGTGCACATTGTCAGCTTGTGTCTAGTTTTTCATCCAGCATTATCCCCAAGTCCTCTGCAGGGCTGCTCTTAATCTATTATCTACTGTTTTCTACTGTCAGGTTTTGTGTGGTTTTGATTGTTTACAGATAGTGTTCGAGCAGCCAAACTGAACATCTTGAAATCCAAGCTGCTATTTAAGTACATTTGAACCAAAAAAATAAAACAACTAGATTTATCTTGTTCTCATATCATCTGGTGCTTTAGTGTTGAGTTTTATTTAAAACTAATTTATTAATATTGGAGGTTGTTAAAGACTATCCTAAATTCTGTACAATTTGCTACAGACCCCTCAGAAAGGACTCTGTTAGTTGCTAATGGTCATTGGGAGATGATTCACAAGACCACCACTGCTAATTATCAAATACTAAACGACTGTGCTAAGTGGAAGAAATGTGTGCTGTCATTCTGTGGTGATTTTAGAATGTACAGGGATACCTGGCACTGCAGTAATGATCTCATTTGTTGACTTTAAGGGTGACATTACCTCTAGAAATACCATATCTTGTTTGTTAAATTACTTGGTATCCACCTTAGCACTGGGCTAGGTTTAGAAATAAAAGACTGTTTATTTAAATACACAGCTCTCTAGTAATGGAACAAACTAGCAAAAGCAATAAAACACTGTTAACAGGAGTTCTCTCTTTGAGCACCTCTAGTCTTCTAGGTAGCTGAAGAGCCTGGATAATGAACTCCTTACAAGTAAACCCGGATATGTATTACAAAGTTCTAGTCTTTGGTTTTCCTGCTCCTGTTAAGAATAGCTTACTGAAGCCACCCAGGAAAGCTGCTCTAGGTAATCTTTCTTTTCATTCTGTAGCCCAAAAAGAAACTAATTCTTTATCCTTGTTTCCATTTCCCTGTTTTTCATTTCAATTGAAATGTTGCATGATGACATGTGTAAGTTAATTTGCCTTCCTTTTCATCTTCAGTGATACTTCGCAGCTTTTCTCCACTGTAGCCTTCTGAAAATACAGATATATAAACTTTTATACATCAGTTCATTTAAAAAAAAAACCTCAAAACAACCCCACCCCAAATGGTAAATAATCTCAGTTGTCTTCTCCATTCCTTCTGTGTGAATGCTGTAGAAGACTGAACATGTTATATGAGGCTGAAACTGGATATGGATCTTAGGTTAGTATCCTCTTCTACGTATTAATTTTAGGATCTCCATCAGAAGTATTCAGAGGGCCTTCATAAGAGGCATTGAGGGAAGCTAAGACAAGTCAACTGAAAGTATGGGGTGGCAGCAAGCTGCAGTGACTTACAGCTACTTACCTCTTGGTTGAGAATGTCCCTGTAGAGGGTCAGAGCTGAGTCTAGGAGTAGCTTAGCTTTAAAGCACCTCTGTTTGGAAATTGCCTTTAATATACACAATTTAAAAATTGTTTCATAGATTTTGGTATTTCTTGGTATCTCCAGTCAAAGTAAAAATAATAAGAACATTAGTATTGGTCAGCTGTGTGGGAGTATGACTGCAGAGGAGACGTAGTTCTCTTTTGTGTTGCAATAAGATGATGAGAGAAAGTGGCTGCAAAACGTGGTTGTAGCAGCTTGATTTGGAGGTGTCTCATTCCAAAATAACTTTAAGTAGGACCTGCTCTTTTTATACCTTAGACTGATAAACAGAGCGCAAGTGTTGTTGAAGACTTAACCCTTCTGCCTTTTACAAAAGGCATTAATTCAGATCTCTTTCACAGTGTTGATTGTAGTGTGTTTTAAGGAAAACACTGCCATTAATTTATATTTAAAATGTGTTAAATAGATTCAGTTTCTTTATATGGACAAAACATATCTATAACATTTTTGCCTTGGCTATTTTCTCATTCTTCTATGAGACATTTTTCTAACTTTTCTATCTTATTTCAATGCAAGATGTGAATGAGTTCATAACACACTATATCATAAGGTGTTCAGTCAGGTTCTCCTTTTGCTCTTTGATTTTCCTGTATATACAGATCAGTTAATCTTCCCTTGTATCTTTTTTAATCTTCTCCTTTATTCCCGTTTTTCACTACATTGCAAGCTCCACGCTGCAAACTCAACCTGACTCTAGGAAGGTTCTGGAGACATTCGGTTGAAATATCAGTTCTTGACTGCATACTGAAGGCATCTAATTTTAGGTGTCTAAATGTGTTTCTATATGTGGCCTTGGATCTAAGCTCCCATTTGAAACTAGTGAAGGTTTAGTCACTAGCTGTAGTACACTCAGTGCTTTTCAGCTGACATCAGTGTGCACTCAATAGCTCTCCAAGCTCCACCGTCTGTACCAAGTAGATCTCCTCTTGCTATAATGGGAGTTTTAAGTCCCAACTTGCATGCAAACTCATAATTTTAGATACCTAAATGAGGTGTCTCCATTCTGGAGCTAAAGCCTGACTATTATAAGCTGAAATAAATAAGGCTGCATCCTGAAGATGCCTCATTTGGGTGTGTTGATTCACAGTTGTACGCACAGTGAATGTCTTTGTTGTCAAGTATTTGAACTCTTTGAGCTCATCCATTTCTGTGAGCATCTAACATCTCGTTTTAAGTGGAGGGTACTGGTACTTGGAGGTGCATGGTGAGAAGGGAGTGACAACCCTAAGTTGCAGCTAAGAATAACTCTAAAACTTGGTTTCCATGACTAGTCAGGCATGTCTAGCTCACAAGGCTGTGAAGTATTAACTTAAACTGCTGAGATGCAGGTACTACTGTTGCCTGGGTCTGGAATCAGGTGGATGAGCCTTGTATGAAGCATGTTAAGCTTGACAGGCCTGCATCTGGCAATATTATGGTAGTCCTGTGGCATTGCAATCAGTTAGTCTGATTTGGTGCCTGACTGTGCTGTTGATGGGGAAAAAATAGTCTTTTATTGCTTGCTTTATGGGAGGAAAAGATGGGAAAAATTATGAAGGATCTCTTCTTCGTTTCTAGTATAAGTAGAAAGTTTGCCTAATATCTTGAATGGATGCAACCTGGTTGATTGAAATAATAAAGAGTCATGAAAATTGCTTATTAAATAGAGAAAGAAGTTTCTTAATTTCATTATCTGATTATTTAAAAGCAAATGGAGCTTTTATAGAAACTCAAACTTCATGGTTTTAAGTGGGCTTTGTACTGGGTTTCATAAAAATGGAAAGGCTAGAACTTTGTGCATGAAGGACTTTTGCTAGGTTCTCTTTCAGCACTGTGTACAGTATGAGTACATGCTGGTGTGTCACCTGTTGTTAAATGCTGCAGATTTTTAGATGAGACCCCAGGAAAGTTCTTTGTAGTTCACCCTGTGAGATTAATGTTTTATTGCTAAATTCTTGATGTATAGCTGTAGCTGTCAAAGGATTCAGACTTTTATCACAGAATTACAGTTAATAAGAAATGGCTTTGAATTAACTAGATTTACTCTTGTACTATTTGTACTTCAAAAAGTAGTCATGGCTAGGCCTTATCTTGTGAACACCTGTCAAGCACTTGGTAGTTATGAAGGGTGGCAGACAAACTAGGAAGGAAAACAGTCTTCATGGTTATGGAGCTGCTCTCCTGGCCATTGTTTTTCCAGAGTTCCTCAAAACAGGGCAAGTTCCTCATATATGCCCAGGCTTCCACAGCCATGCCAGCAGTTTACAGGTTCTGACATTGCTATGCCTCCATGCTTTATCTGATGCCAGAAGTTCTTGAGTACCCAGAGGGCCAAGGCAGCAGTGAAAAGAGACCAAGAGGTTAGTCTTCCTTTCCTTAATTTTCACACGTGCAAGGCTACTGAGTTGTCTGCAAGGCTACTGAGTTGTGTGTGTGGGCCCAAGTACACTCTTCTCACAAGAATGTTATATCTAATAATATGTTGCAGCTTTGAATCCAGGGATTTTCTAATTCTGTGCTTGGTTTGCTTTTTTTTTTTTAATGGATGAATCAGCAGCACATGGCTTGATAGATATGGCTGTGCATGTGTTATTAATAGTAAATTAATAATTGTCTTTTTTTTGACTGTCTGTGAAATGACTGAGGTTTTTGTCAGCTTGCATGACTTATATGATCATGACATTCTTCAACTTTATTTAAAATCATGGTAATAAAACTTCCTTTCCCCTTCTTCCTTTTGCAGACATGCAGCTATCTGTTTTACATCTAAAGCAGTTTATTACCCAAATGAGGGAAAGAAAGAAGATGCAGAAGATAACAAGGCCATTACAAACATATAGCCTAGCTGTGCACAAACATAAACAGCTCCCGTGTAATGTGAATTACAGACCAGTTACAAGCTATGTAAGTTCAGCCACTTAAAGCCATTAAGAAACAATGTAATTTGCCCGGTTTGGTTCAGGGAAAGCACAGAGTCCGTGGGGAGTTCCCTGGTGCTGGGCAGCAGGCAGGCCCCTGCTCCTTGTGGGAGCAAGGGGCTGCAGTTCCACGGCTAGCAGAGTAACACACGAGCCACACCAGGGTAGTGATAATGGCGAACTGCTTTATTAGGCAAGGGAACAAGGTTTTATAGGGGTATGTATGGAAAGACCTAGAATATGGGTGGACTATGTAAAACTTACAGATGGGATAGGACAGTACACAGGAATAAGGGGTAGCTCTACTGATAACTAAAGGGACTACAATTGGGTAAGGAAGCAGTAATTCACTTAGGCTGTCTTGTCTCTGCCTGCTGTTATCCACAGCAGCTTTCAGGGACACATATGGGGCCTATATCTTGGTTTCCTGGTCTGGCGAGCTATTTTTCCACTGATCGAACCCTGGTTCAAGCCCCAGACCAACCCCAACATGTAATCACATGAGGTTCCAAACAAAGTTAGAAGGGCCAACTTCACTGATAGTAAACACAGCTATATACCGTGCTTTTTTACACACTTCAAAGGACTTTCCCGTTGTCCTTCCAGAAAACACAGTTGTCTAGATCAGGTGCCCTAGGACACCGTCCAGAGAGCCTCAGATTTTTTCAAGTGACTGTACAGCACCCAATAACTTGTAGATGGGTCTCAGGTTTTGGAGCTATTGGAGAACCTGCCTACACTTTCCTTCCTTTTTGATTAATCAGCTACTCTGTGAGGATGTGGTTCATCTCCTTTGCCTGCTTTCATTTTGTTTTCCCCATAGCCCATTCTCCAGCAGTTTCACTTATCCTTTCCCTTTGACGCCCTGTATATGGGCCATTTTCATAAACACTGTGTATACTGTGTTTCCCTTGGATGATCTTGACAGTTGTATTCAGAGGTAGAACGGATGTGCCTTCCGAGGCAGCCGAAGCAAGAACGGCAGTAAGAACCGTGAATGTCAAACCAATAGTCTGTATTAGTAATTCTTGAAAGGAGTTAATATGGATTTGTAGTTTCAGTAAGATGTAAGTTCCTGTGAGTGGGGTAGTGAGTCTTCCCCATGATGGCCTCTTCCTAATGAAGTATTTCAACAATACTAGAAAAATCTTATGACATACAGACAGGTCATTTAACATTGAGGGATTATGCTGAACAAAGACCACAAGAGGATCGTGGACTAAGACAAAGTCTCAAAGCAGGGAAAGCTGTATTCCTAAAACACAGCTTTAGCAGGCCAGTTCTCAAAACAAACCAAAAAACCAAACAAACAACCAAAACAGGTGGAAACAATCAAATTCCTGGAAAGAGACAGGCAAAGAGCTGTTAGGTCCAGGAGATGTAAGTTAATGATACTGCAGCCGTCTAAGAATGAAGAATGAATCAGAATGAAAGTTGAAGATGACAAATAGAAGGAGAAAGAAGTGTCTACAGAGAGTTGCCACCCTTTCTCTTTTTTTCTATTTTTCCCACAAGTTGCCTTTAAGACAGTCTCTGGAAAGATGGCATTAAAGTGAAATGCTAGTGTTGCATCCTCAGCTGCTTTAGACTTAAAGAGATTGTACTCTGAAAGGCACCACTCTCTTGGCAGAGTTAATTCTTACGGTTTATGCAGCCAAGAGACATCTCAGTAAAGCTCTGAAGTAGCAGGTGGATTTGGAAAATTACATGAAACGTACTTAAGTTTGCATTTGTTCTTTTTGTTATGCTTTCCACATATTTTGTATTTTGTTTCTTGTTTTGTGCTCAGGCAAAGATTTGTTTTGTTAGATGTACAAAAAAAGGTACTTTGACTATTACCTAGCTTTTAAATTCAGTTTCATCTGAAATCTTACCTCACTTTTTACTCTTATTTTTCAAATGATAATACATGAAAATAAAGCTGTCTTGCAGGCAGATCCTTGGAGTACCTAAAGCCCACTTGGGGAATTTTGGAAGCTAAACTATGTTCTTTCAGAAAGAGATTTTTTTTTTCTGAATTGGGAACAAAAGCAGAGTGACTGTCTCCAATTAGAGTGTGACATTTTTGTGACAGTGCAGTTTTGCAGAGCATCTGGTGGCTATACAATGCATAAATAAGTGAAAATATTTAGTAAGTTACGAGGGCAGTCTGAGCAACTGGATCCAGTTAAAGTTCTTCCAGCATGAATGAGTTTTAAGAGTTACCTGCTAAGAGAGCTGAAAAGTGAAAGTTAGTATCAACAAATACTGATCAGAGATGCAGAGGACTGGCTAGTATGAGTCTTAACTTCCACTGATTTCCCTGATTTGTACTGCAGATGGATAGAAGAGGACTGGCAAGCATGAGGGTTTGAGATTGATTATTGACGATTTGGTCGCTTTTTACTTCTGACCCAAGTGCTTTTCTACACAGGTCCTAAATCTGAAATGATATCTATGTAGCCTTTTCAATTAAATATTTGTAAAAGACACATTTTTATGCTTACTACACCCTTCTAATTCTTATGCAAAGGAAGATTGCATCAGCAGGAGGAAAATGTACCTTGAAAATATCCTATCTTTTCTTCTAATTATGGCTATATACACACTAAAGTTTCCTTGCATTCCTTTCCAGCAAAGATGTAACACATAGTAGACTATTCATCTGCCCACACAGCCTTATCTGTAGGTTGTTTCTCCAGTTCATCCTCCATCAGGTTTTTAAAATGCTGTCCAGAGTACTGGCTTGTCCATAACAGCTTTCCAGCTGTGCATTACGTTTGTTGGATTTTGGTGTGTGGTCACTTTTTTTTTTTTTCCTAAGTTGCTGATCCCTGTCCTCTTGACTGAAAATGGATGCATTATTTTTGATGGGAAAGAATCTGGTCTTACGTTGGCGACAGTAGTTAAACAGAAGGGTGTTGGATTTGGAGTTCTTTTCAGAAGCAATTGAAAGTATGGTGCTGGATGATCTTCTTGTATGGCACTGTTGTGTTGCTGGGTCTGGACAAGTACTACATTTGTAGGTAAGTGTTTCTGTGCAGCTTCAGAAAGCTGGACAGAGGTCTGAAGTGCCTGGGAACATGCCACAGAGAAAAAGAAGCTTAATGTTGGGTAAGGTTATATCTGCATAGGATCTGTCTTTAGGAGGTATGAAGGCCAGTGAGAAGTAGATAGAAGGACTAGAGAATGCATGTGTAAAGAATTGCAGGTATGCAGTGGAGTCTTGAGGCCAGATACCTGCATGTTACCTTGTCTCCTTGAAAGCATAGCACAGAATGTTTTGTGATCACTATCTCAAAGGAGCTTCAGCAGAGTAAATACAACCTTCCCCCCCCTTTTTTTTTTTCCAAATGTTCTAAATACTGGATGAAATAGGAAAGGATTGAATGCTAAAGCATGATGCACAGCTAGCCTAGGATGTAAATTTCTCCTTTCTTAATCACTCAGTCACCAATGCACTCAGGTATCTTTCAGCTAATGAGATATTCTAGAAAGGCTTGGTGTTTCAGAAAAATTGATCATCCAGACAACTGTAATGGCATAGGAAATTTGTTTTCCAGAAATGGCAAAAGATCAACAAGAACATGTATTAATTGTCTGAAAGAGTGTTGTTTGAATGGTGCCCCTGAACTGTGTGAAATGCAGTTATATACAATGCGAAGTTGTGCATAAAATTAACGGGCATGCAGAGATGGGGATCCCCTCACCTGAAACTTGATAAGGAGGAGGAAGAAGCAGGCAAGCTGTTTAACTCAAAAGATAATATTTATCTCCAGTATAATGTATCTGTAACAGTTACTGTGATCATAAAATGCATCAGGGCAGTTGCTGCTAGTATAGCTTGGGTTGTTTAGTAGCATTTTACAGGATTCTGCTGAGACTTCAACTGTAATTTGATAACTCATATTTACAGAAGATTAAATGAAGCTGATTCCAGGTGTTGTGAAAAAGAACTATTAGGATATTCAGGAAAATGAATATAAACTGGAAGTAGAAGAGCTTGTTTGTTTGGCTAAAAATTAGTTTTGTTAGGAACAGGTAAGAAAACACCAGGGATTTAAAAAAAAAAATAAAAAGAAAAGAAATGAATGCCAGAGCTAGTGGCTGTCAAGTGGTTGTGATATAACTTTTGTCTAATTACAAGAAACCTTCTGGCTATATAGGTGCTCTAGAACGGCAGTTCAGTGGGAGATGCATGGGTAAAAAAACTTTTAAAATTGGTCTTCATGCTTTTATGCAGCATCCATTTATGATGGATCTTGATGTATGATAATGGGGGAGAGGAATAAAACTGCAACTGCAGGTGAATAGACTTGATTCATGAGGTACTTTCAGTCCCTGAGCCCTCATGGTCCAGCAACAGAAAATTCAGATCTCCTGCATCCAGACAGTAGCGAAGCAATGAAAAGGTTTCTGCACAAAGGACACATTTACTTTCCAGCTATTAAGCAATTTTCTTGTCTCAGCTTCTTAATAGAGGGATATATTGAGGCATACATAATGTATGGTAAGGAACTCCACTGTATGCATGTGTCTTTTTTCCTTTCTTCTGATTTGGAATGGCAGCTTTTGTATGTCTGAATCTTAGTTGTTTCATCCCTGGCCCCTCCTTTGGCACAGGTACATAGATTCCTAACATAGTTCTTTCTGGCTGCAAGTTAATTTTGGCTGCTGAAGCAGTGGGTATGTTACTTACTAAAACATATTTGGTTACAGAGCAAATTGAATTTGAAGAGAACACTGCAATTTTATAGGCTTATATTTGTGTCTGGTCCCTTCTTACTGCTTTTCCAGATAACTTTCTTGCTGGATATATTTATTAACAATGTTGAAAGCTTTTTATCAACACAAATCTTTGTCATAGACACACTTAATACTTGAGCTTACATACTTCCCCTTGTGGTAACTTGTTTGAGATTTGGAGAAAATAATTCCATGTTGAAGGGATCTGTAAAAGGCTCATTGTGGAGAATCAAGGTGTTTTTGTCACATAAAACACCAAAAAGACCAAATTTTAAATTTCGAATACTCTCACAATTTAAAAGATGTGAATACAATTTTTAAAAGTCTTTATTAGTTAGCCTGAGATTATTTAATTTATTTTTTTTAGCTCACGCAGATCCTGAAAAACACTTTCAAGTCACTTTCAGTAGTAAAATGTGAGGTTTGCAGTGGGAATTGGTTGATAGTATTTAGTGATTTGTGTGATAGTAGGAACATTTCATTACAGAAGAGGCTGCAGGTGTTTGTAGTAAGCATGGTGCCTTTCTATGTTGCTAAGTCTGACTAAGAATATCAGTGCTTTTTTTGTGCATGCTCTTGGGGTTAATTAGTGCAGGATCAAATTTCTGCAAAGTTTTTTAACATGAAAATTCTTTTGTGTAGACTTTTAAGTCATTAGCAGAACCAGAAATCTTAATCTAAATGGTGTAGTATTTATCATATGAGTTGCAGTGTTAAGAATTTTCAAAACCAGTGGGTTTTTTAGTCAACTTTCATTTTCATTGTCTTCAGAGCATCCCTTATTGTACCTACATTCAGAGGCTTTTCTTGTTATTAGTGAAAAGACAGGAAAGAGAATAGAGAAAAGACAGAAAAGCGTGTCTGTGGAAAGAATTGTGTAAGGGGTCACGTCACGTTCAGGATGTTTGATTCCACCTTAGCTGTAACTTCGATTTAGCTGTAACAGTCTCAGATGCAGCCCAGGTCACCCACTGAATCAGGACCTAATCCTAGCAAGCAAACTGAATCCATTGCTTCTCCTGTTTTGACCTTGGAATTCCCTATATGCCTGTAATTGTACAAAACATAAAGCTGCAGGGGGAAGTCAGAAGCCAGACATCAGAGACAGAGACAATATAGAGACAGTATATAAAAGTTTCCTTTCTGTCTCTCCATAAAGAAAGGCTGTTTGTTTGCTTGGGCTATATGAAGTTTTCCATCAAATGCAAACACGATCAGCAGCAGGAAGTTGGTGAAGGCACTCGCCCACAACTGAAGAGATCTGAGCTCTACAACCACCACAGAATCTGAACTTTTAGCTACCCAATTCCAGCAGAGTCCCTTAGCCATGAGGTTCTGGGTTACTCTAAGGTAGGCTTTTCTCCACGTTTTCTTTTAGAGATGGGCATCTTCACCTCAAAAAAAGATTCTAGGGGGAAAATAAATGGAAAAGCAAGCTGCCTTTTTCTTCAATGTAGTGGGAATTACTGTATGATTTAGGTGAAGTCCTGGGTTCTGGTTCCTGTTTCTAAGGCTTGCTCAGTATTTTCTATTTAGAAGCTCTTGGATTAAAGGATTTAAGCATGTTCCATTCCAGTTTCTAGTTGTCCATCTTCAGCAAAGGTTACCTGGTTATTCCAGAATCTGGTGTTCGTAGCGCTCTCCTAGGCAGAAGCAAGCTGTGGGGTTAGTCTGCTTGAGCATAGCACAGAATTTAGCCTACCTACTGACTGAACAGTAGGAATCCTTTTTCTGACAGCAGGAATCCACTGTGAGAAAACTCGATGTACCTTACTGAAATTGGATAGAAGAATGACTAGAGCAGGCCTGAACCAGAGATCTGCTTGAGGGCACATGGTTTGTGCATAATGATTTGTGTCATTCAGTATGTGGTGACTCCTTGATAAATGTGCAGAAGCAGAGAGTTGTCCTCTGGAGGTAGCCAGTGAATCATCCTGGCAAGGCCAAGTGTTTGGTTTAGATGCTGCAAAGGGTAAGGTGTGTGACATCAGATGTTTTCAATTTGGTCTTAAGTCTCTCTTTCGTCATGTGATTCTGTGTAATTGGCCTGGGGCTTCTTCCCTACTGTTTGTGTCATGACAGGAGGATTTCACATTGCAGATGTCATCTTTTGAATTATCAGCTTCAGGGATTGTTTTCTCCACTCATGATTTGAAATTAAACTGCATTAATGAAGTGTTACTTCAAAATTTATTTCATGGTTTAGAAACCTACATGAACATTTCTTTGTGGAACTGCAGTGTTGCTAAAATTTGGCTGATGGACTCAAATGTAGGCATAAAAATAATTGTATGCAGTGAGTGTGAAGAGAGGCAGTCCTGTAGGACTGAACTCTTTCCATTGCTTCGTATTGTTACAGATGATCTTTTTATCTGACCAGAACAGCAAACTCACCTACTACAAGGAATTGCATGTAAGAGAGTAAAATTTCAGTGAGACAGAGCTGTTGAGTGTGAGGGTTTTTTAAAAATCAGCAGTTGTCATTAATTTTTTACCTTATACTAAGAACTGGATTTAGCCCTGGTTTTGCACCCTAGAAATATAATTGTAGAGTCAATATCATTCTAGATTTACCTATTTTTCCATCTTTCTGGCTTATCATGGAGAATACTGGATTATGGAATTTCTGGAAAGCCGAGACAGTTCATGTCCTACTAACTTCTTTTTGTGTCTTCTAGTTAGGAATGATTACTCCTAAATTAGACCCTTTAAAGAAAGATGTGTTTTGTATTTATTTTATGTACTAGAAGGATTTCAGCTGCTTATAATCGTAATGATTTTTGTTCTGCTTTTGTTTTATTTTAAATGGATATTGTATTTATTTGTATAATTAGCTTGAAATCTAAACAACTTGAGGGTTTTCAAATGAAAGTACTTGTTATTAGTAGAATCCAGAAACTTAAAGTAGTACATCTTTAGAGGTGTCTGCCTTGGATAGAATTAAAAATTTGAGTTGGTCATGAAATTTTCTCTTGGCAGCCTTCTCTGATACTAATTTTTTGCTAGGGTTTCTGACACTATATGTGTTGTAGTAATCCCAGTTTGCTCAAACAGAGTATTTGGGGAGGGGGAATATTAAGAAATTTACACAAATGAAGGGGAGCTTCTCTGAATGCCAGCTGTGCAACAGCAGAATGTGCCAGATAATTTTGCATTCTGGTTTTAAGGCAATGTAACTAGGTAGGTATGCACATTAAAAAAATAACTTAGTAGTGTAATATGTTGAATATCAGGATGCTGAAAAGGCCTTTACAAGTAATTATATTATGTAATTTCATTCTTAGCACAAGCAGGTGGTGGTGGGCGGCAGGGAAGTTGAAGTTATTGCTTGTTCTTTCCAAGATCTGTCTTCTCTGGATCAACACACACTTCTGTAGAAGCCACTCTCTACACAGTAAGAACTGCCAGCTGTTGAGACTCACTTGTGCTTTTCACCTCTTAACCACAAGTAGCTGTCAGTAGCCGTGCTTAACTTTTTAACTTACTGGTCTGCAGTTTTATGTGGGGATAAAAAACAAAACCACCTGATTATAAAAACACAAATTCTAGCAGTAACAACTGTTAGATGGTTAAATTATAGTTTATTCTGAATGTTGTGAATCAAATGGAACATGACTAAGCAGTATGCACCAATATTAAGTTATTATTCTGAAAAAGTTGCATATCAGTACTGCTCAGCATTGGTGCTAGGAAATTAAGCTCTCCTTGAAGAAAAAGCTCAGCAAATATGCAATGCACTTAGATTAGAATGAGTGCAGATTATTTTTCCTGCTGAGAATAAAAACATTTTCATCAGAGTTTCTCTGTGTTAAGAATGGTGTATCACATTTTACTTCCTTTGAAATGTGGTGATTTATGGTTCACCTCATATTTAAATTGGGAGACTGTGAGGGGAAAAAACAACTTTTTGACACAACTCTTCCACATAGTTACTAAATCATTACCCTAAACTTGCAAACTTAACAGAGCAATTTAGCAGTCTAGGCTGCACAGTCCAAAGTATGTGTTGTATTTCCACATTAACATCTTTGAATCATCAGTGCTTTTTTTTTTTTTAACAAAGTAGGATAGAGTTGGTCACTGTGCCACACAGTTGCTTCAGAAAGTATGTATAAAAACTCTTATTGTTGGAGTATCTCTAACAACTACAGTCATCCTGCAAGTTCGCAAGTGTAACTGCATGTTGTGAAGTTTGCACCATTCAAAGGCATGGACTCACAATCTTTCTTTAATCACAAAATTGCACTGTAGTGATTATTTAGAAACAGGTGAAATAAAAGTACATTTAACATTTGAACATAGAAACCATTGTCACCTTTTTCCTTTGAAAGTACATGAGGCCATTATAAAAGAAAACTGATAGCTGTATTCATGATAAAATGCTATAGGAACCTGTCATTTCTGCACTTTGCCTATGAGAAGGGATTTCACATCCTTTTTTTTCTTTCTCTCCTGTATGTATGTGTGGTCTCATGGGAAAGATCAAGATCTTATTAGGATGTAATCTTTAGAAATACGGTGGTTTTATAGCTTTCTGTTCTTTTATCCATTATTCCAAAGTCTCTGTGGATGAAACTGATGCTTCCCCCCCTACTTTTGAAAGCAACTATGATAATGTTTTATCTTCAGTGTTTCCTTGTGTTTGCCAGCTTGCTGCCTACTGATAGATATTTTTTATTATTTTTTTAGCCAATTAATATATTTAAATTGATGTTGCTGCTTAGTCAGCTGCTGTTCCCCAGCCTTGATGGCAAAAGTAGACAGATGGATGGGGGAAGGGAAGGGATTGTTTTGTCAGGATTAATTTAGAGCATAAAGAATATGTTACATTGACAGTACTACAAGCTGAAGTCTTCTGATTGCCTATGTCCTTGCAGCATTCACAGTTCCTTCTTGTGCCTCTGCCCCAGCTCAGGCCTAACAGTAAGTTCTGTGCTTGCTTCTCTTTTTTGTTATTGCTTGCTTTTATTATGTTGTATCTAGTATGTGTAAAGCTGCTGATGTTAACCCAAAGTACTAATTTGGAAGTATTTTCCAGGCACAGTTTACAAGACCATTGGTGGTGGTTGTTGTTACTGATTTTTGTCATTAGTTGTAGCTGTTGGAAGTCCAAAATAAAACTTTGAAGTCTTAGCCCTTAAGTAAAAGACAGAGTGGTGCAACTGTTTGTGGCATCTGGGACTATTGATTTACTGCAGCTCATCAGTGTTAGAGGGGTGTGCTGCTACGTCAGCTGCGAGCTCTATTGTTTCAGCTGCTGTGGCCTTTGTGTCTGATCCTGTCAGTGCTTGCGTCAGTGATGCATATCATCGCCTGTGTGATGTCAAAGTGTGGGTGTTCGGTTATAGAGCCATAGTTAACCTAATGTGCTGCAGTAAATCCTGAATGCTATTTCCTCCTGGGGATAGCAGTGATTCATCACTGTTCACATTAGACTAATGCTAAGTATAGCAGTGTTCATGAGCTGCAGTATCCACATAGATTAGTATCAAAGTCATTGCAGCTTTCCAAACACCGCTCCGGAAAGTGTTTGTTTGCAACCAGATCTGTTTTGTGCACTCCCTTTCTTAGGTGTAAACTGATTAACAGGTCAGCTCAAGGAAAATCCTCTGGAAGGACTAGGCCGAAGTAATTCTTTAGCACTTAATTATACCAATTAACGTAAAAGCTTTCAGCTAAATGACTCGGATCACAGCAGGCAGTGACAGTTGGTAGATTACAGTGAAAAGCGGGCCGGGATGGCAAAGGATGCCGCTGCCCCTGGAAGGCGGAGCGCGGGGCGCGGAGCAGCCGCGGGGCGGAGCGGGCACAGCCGCGCACCTGAGGGAGCCGCCCCGCCTGCCCCGCCCCGCCCCGCCTGCCGCGGCGCGCCGGGAGCAGCGCCCGCCCGGCCCGAAATGAGCGGTAAGGAGCCCGGGGCCGCGGTGACACACGAGAGCTGCGGGCGGGCCGCCCCCGCGGGGGTGCGGCTGTGGCGGATGGGGGAGAGCTGCGGTGGCTGCAAAGAAGCCCTGAGGGGGCAGGAGCCGGAGCGCTGCCAGGCCCCACTGCCGGTGACGCGCTCCCGGGCCCCGGAGGGGGTGGCTGCGGCCCCGGGGCCGCGGAGGCCCCGAGCCGTGAGGGGAGCAGGGCGCCCGTGCGCCGGGAGGCCGCAGGAGCCCGGGTGTTGTAGCGCAGGGCCGGGCGGGGAGTGCCCCGGAAGAGCATTCCCGGCCCCGGCGCTGGGAATCCGGTGTGTGCACCTTTGCTGAGCGCTTTTCCGAGGCACTGTAAAATGGAGCGATGCTTAATGGTTGAAATAAAAAAGAAGTGGTGTATCTGCTAGGCGAACGGTGGCAGTATGCTCAGGTTTTCAGGTGTTGCTATGTTTAGACCAGTTTGTCACGATGCCAGCGATGATGCAGCGCTGGTGATTTTGCCACACGGTTATGGTGGCTGTAATGAGCATAATGGGGGGTTCACAGTCTATTCAAATAGACACGTTGGAGAACTTCACCTGCTATTGCTACGGGAAGGCGATATTCCTCCCACTGTTGCGATTTTTAGGTCAATAATAAACTGAGAGTGTGGTGAAGCATCTGTCTCCTGGGTTGAGGTAAATCAACCTTTACTGAGTTTGATGAGACATTTTTCAATAATAAAGTAACACAGTTATGTTTGTTTTCTCTCCCACAATACTTCTTTTCCACTTATTGTATGAGAGGACTTGTATACCTGAAAGTATATAGAAGAACTGAGACCTCCACTTACTGCATTCAAGTCATCAGCGTTCATACTGCAGTGATTTGGATTTAGTCAATTCCATTTATGCCCAATATAGAAAATTAGATGTTTGCTTAACATTAATTCCTTATGTTGTTATCTGCTGGTACTAAATAGTAATTCTCATGTCATGGTAAAACGTGCTGGTTTTGTTATGGAGCAGCCTAGCCAGTACCTAAAAGCATGACAATTACTCTTACACTGTATTTCCCTGAAGGAGAGCCAAGATTTTCACATTAGTGGAGGAAAAAACAAAAACAAACAAACAAAAAAGTTTTTATAGCATGTTAGCATTTTATCTCTAGATAAAATTTTGCAGGTTTTAATATGCTTTCTGTCAAGAAATCAGTAATTTTACTGTAAAACTCAGTGTTCATTAAAAATACATGTGAAGTCTGCCAACTTTTTGTCTCATGCTTTCCGTTTTCCTCGATGTTCTTCTGCAATCTAACTTCATTTCACAGCCACTTGGAAGTCTAATCAGGAGTAAATTAGAGTTCTTCAATATTCAAAATATATTTTCCTTATTTCTGGTACTTTAAAGTGCTAAAGATGGCATGCAATTTTTTAAGCTACTGATTTGACTATTCCCACACTGCAGTATTTTTTCAGGTTCAAACATTGCCTTTATGTCTTTATTTTTGTGACTGCTTGGTTATGGGTATACTGAAAATGGCTTTGTAGATCAACCTTTGTACTGTATTGGAGATAACTGCTTTTTTATGTTTGTTAGAGAGATTAAAGTGCTAAGTAAGTAACCTTTAAAAAGGTCGTTAAACAATATTCTTTATATGTTTAAAGCAAAACAAAAAAGACAAACACAGACACTTGCTAGTTCACAAAGAAACTGACATGTTAGAGTTCCTTCGTCTCCCAAGGACATTGTGTTCTGTAAAAATTTCAAGTAACTGTGTTCTTAATTCTCAATTTACTTGAAACTTACATAGTTTAAAATAGTGAGCTTAATAAAAATGTCAATGTTTTATTTTCATTATAGAAAAACTGCAAATAAGCAATGCAAGATACAAGTCATGTAAAATCCATCTTCTTACGTAAGAATTGAAGCCATTATTTGTTTGAATGGCAGTTTAAATGTGCTTCCATTATTGTTGACCTTTTTGCATTTATTGTAAGCTAGTGCTGCAAAGCACTCTTGCTGCTTTTCCCTTCATTTTTGTTTCTTTTTAGCACTTCATACTCAGGAGAAACTTTTGCTGAAACATTTTTGAGTTTCAGATGAGCAAAAACACCAGAGGAATGTTCAGATCCCGATTTATAGCTTACAGTAGTCCTTATATTCTGTGTTGTTACCCAGTTCACTTTATCATTCAGTTAAGCCCTTGTTGTTAAAAAGTTTCTTCACGCCGTCCCCCTGTTGTGTATTAGCATTTGGTTGATAATAAAGGTGTGATTCTTTTTAGGTAGTATGTTTGAAAACTTCTTTATCTTATCCCAAAGAAGTCCCTATGGCATGTGTAACAAAGTTGGATTGCATGCTACTTTCCTAAGGGGTGCTTTTCCTTCCTTCTCCCTGCTCTTGGCAGTCAGATATAGGTGCCTTTATTTTTCTGTCAAGCCCATACTTATCAGAATGAGGTATGCTAGTCCTATATACTGTACTTTGCGTTTACTTAGAACGTTCCATCTGCAGATCCTGACAGAGTTTAGAAAACATTAAGGTGGAGCTGTGAATGCCCTTTAAGGAGTATTAATGAAACTGCTCTTAGTTGGATTGATGCTTTTGATAGCTTCGCTACACTGAATCGGAAATTTGGAAAATGCATTCTAGAGTGTCTGAATCCCAACCTTATGCTGTTGTCACAAAAGCATAATCTGTTTAAATGATATTGTGTTTCAGTTTTTCTTTAATATTTAAAATTCAGTGATTGTTCCCTTGTGTGTTTTAAACACAATAATGTAAGGACATTCCTCTTGAAGCCGGTGCCAATGTGCTTCCTCTGGTAGAGGCCAGTATCAAATACTAAAGGGGACAGTATAAGGACAGGACAGGCGCACAGAAAGAACTTTCTTGTTTCCAGCTTCCTGAAACAAAAGGAATACTTGTGTTTCTTGTATAACCCTTAACGAATTAGTTCTCCCAATGTGAACCTAATCTTTAGTTTCTACAGTTTCTTAAAGCAATTTAACTTGTACAATTTAACTGCGCATTTCATGAGAAATCCCTTTATCTGTTTTAAAACTTACCTGGTGAATTAATTTACTATATCTGGTTCTTGTAAATGAGAAATTATAAATTATCTATCTTTCCATTTTTAGGCAGTTTATGAGTGGGGGTTCTTGATAGTTCTTTTACTATTTCTCTGCTGCCAGCCCTTTGAACCATTTTCAGATGGAAAAATAGAAAGCCAGTGTAAATTTTCTTCTGTGTGTGTCCTTTTCTAGTTCTGTGTGTTCTTTCTGAACAGTGGAAACAAACATATTGCTCAAGGTATTGAAAGTACAGTGTGAATTTATACCACAGCATAATGATGTTTTCTGCTTGTTCTCAGTTCTGTTAGTAATGAATGTTAGCGTTCTGTTTCTGTGAATGCCACTGAACAACACATGGCTGGTGTTTCTTTCAAAATACATGTAGTAGCTGCATTGTATGTTTATTTGTATCTAATTTGTGGCTTATTGCTGTAAATATATACTTATGATTTTGTTCAGTTGCATCACTTCGCATTTATCAACACCATTTATTCTGGGGTTTTATCATTTGGTCATTGAGTACTATGAGATCTTGTGCAGCTTTCAGTTTGTCACCTCACTGTTCATTTTCTTTTCCAGAAGTTTTGTTTAATACAGTGAACAGGTTCTTTGGGTGCCTGTGGGACTACTTTGGTCACTCACGCCACTTTGAAAGCTGATCATTTACTTCTCTTAGTTTCCTGTTCTCAAGTCAGTTATTCATGAAAAGACCATTTCCCTTTTTAACCAGAGGCAGTGTTACTTCTTTAAAAGTCTTTGAGAGACATTGTCCAAAACTTTTTGAAAACCCAAGTATGGGACAGCGTCCCTGTGCTCTTTGAAGGTATCTGATTTTCCAGGTGATACTTTATCTACAAATGCCACCTTAGCACATTCCCATTGAGTATATTCATCTAAGTGCCTCCAAACTCCATTCTTTGTGGTTTGCAGGGTACAAGGTTCATGATGGTATCGGACCTTTTCCTATTAGAAGGAGTAGATTTCCCAGTGGGTAATACACTGGCTTTTTCCCTGAGACCTTAAGTTAATGTCCAGTTTGCTACTTCCCACTGCTGTACTACTGACACTTTAGGTGATAAGACCATAGTAACAGAATAGTTTGTAAGTACTTTTCCTAACGTTTAACTGAAGAGTATCTGCTTTCAGGATTTTGTTTCAAGTATATTTTTGGTTTGTTTCTGTTTTGAAGTCTGTTCTGTTGTCTTTTCATCTTGGGGCACTTCTTTTGACTTGTCATGTGTTAAGATTTGACATGAGCTCTTCTGTGAGCTTGTTGACAGAGAAGGGAGAAATATCTACCAGTGGGGGGTTTTTATCTTGTTTCTATTCAACTGATTTTTAGATTTCAGAGTGCCCTTTGCTGTAATTCTGTCTGTACAGTTCATTGCCTTTGTTTATCCATGTTATCTTGTATATTTTTCACTGAGACTTTGCTGTTCAGTGTGTTCTTTCAGCTTTCTCAAATTATTAAATGGTGCTGTATTGAATGTTTCTGTAACCCACTTAGGTCCTGCTCAGGTTCCAATGATGTCCCCAAATGGTTCAGTGCCTCCAATTTATGTGCCTCCTGGATATGCCCCACAGGTATGTCACTTCACTCGATTCTTATTTTATTTCTTTCCGTGCAAATTATGGGAATAGAAACAAAATAGCTAATTCAGGAAAATAATTTGTCAGATTTCAGAATCACTGTGATCAAGCAAGTAAACAAGAGGAGATATCCCATGGTATCTCAGAGATAGGAGACTTCTTGTGCTGTGTATGTGCCTTTTTGGTTATATATTAACTAAGTACATGACAATAACAAGCACAGTTCTTTTTTGAGTTCAGACTCCTAATGTACTAGATGCCCTCAGAATATAAAATACAAACATGGCCCAAATAGCTCCTTGTGTAGGACCTGTACTAATTACTGTGTTAGTGGATATTTTCTCCTGGCAGCAATATAATTTTATATATGTACATAGTTCATGTCCGGGAAGTTCCCTGCAGATCAGGAGTAAAACAGGTCCGTTGAAAAAGTACAGCAAACAACATGGGAAAATGTCAGCTGTCCATTGGGAAAAAGTTATCATATAACAGGTATTCCTACCACTTACCTTAAAATGGGGCTCTCGTTTTTTCACTGCTGTGTGATTCCTAATTTAGATGCCTGAAAACTAAATGTGAGCTACATAACCTGGACATCCTTTAAAGTAGATTAAAAGGATGATTCCTCTTGGCTATTTTTGACACATGTATTATAATGAGATGTGTGGCCTCCTAGATGGTGTCTCGTTCTTTCCCTTGACTGAGAACAAGTTTGGGGGTTAGTAGGTCAGACCTGGAAGTTAAGGCAGATACTCCCCATGACGTAAGTCTCTCTCAAGACATTCTGTTGTTGTGACCAATCTACCTCTGGCTTGGAATGCATCCCATGGTGTACACCAAGAAGAGACTACAACCAGAAAGCCCACAGTGTATAGCAGATGTTGGAGTAATTATCTAAACAGCATTACAAAAAATTGTCCTCTGGCAAAAGAAAAGTCTGTTAGGGTAGGCAGACTAGTACTCTCTGATTTTATCTTTCATCTGTTGAAAGTTGGATGATAAGTTGGTTCTGTGTGTACTTCATAGTTGAGTTCCCAAACAGGCAGAAGAAAAATTAATTATAAATAATCACGAAAATCCATTTATCTTTAGGTCATAGTAAAAAGTCTTGATTCTTATTAAAATTAATTTTTAAAGAACTGAAAGAAGTTTTGAGATAAGTGAAATTCTGAATTTTATCACATTTCTGGAATATTTAACTTCAATTGATGAAGTACTTCATGTTTAAAAAGTTGTGTAACCTATGCCAATCTGAATAATGTTTTTAAAATTAATTTATTCTTCCTTGAAAACAACTTGAAGCAAAGAAACTAAAGGGCTGGGCCTTGCTGAGGCTTGTCCATAAACCTTTCACTGGAGTTTGTTAGTGCAAGCAGGTGTTGTGTTAGCACACAGCGCTCTGACTTTTGAACTGAAGGTGCCTCATATCTGTCCAGCTCAGTACACGTGGATGAGCTCAAGTCTGCTGTTTTCATCTGAGTAGAAGTACCACAGTCCAGGAAAACCAGTTATTTATAAGCCTTCTGAAGTGTTTACTATTGACAAAATATAGCAGCCACCGAGGTTTATGATGAAAGTTCCTGTTATGAGCCAGAAGATTTGATAGTAGTGTTGCAAACAGGCAAGTCTGTTGAGCTAAGAGTTCTCCTGAACATAATGCAGTCCCAACAAAGTAACTTAAATTGTTTCTTCAGGCATAGTATATTTTTAAATGTCAGCAGCTGCAGCTGTATTTTCAGATAAATTGGAAACCAGTTAAATGTGTAAGGCTGTCAGCCTGGAAGAACAACTTCAGCATAACCATCCTTTGTCTATCCATTTTCATTTAGTTCTATTATGCTTCTGCCTGCTTCAGTTCCTGCTTGGCAGTGATACAGCATACTGTCCTCTGTTAGAAGTTGGGGATGACTACTGAATTAAAGATTTACTTTTCTTATGTCACATAACTAAAAAGCAATTCATAAGGTGATCTTTTTTCCTTCCTCTTCTTTTGGAACTGTAGTTGTAAAACTCTGAAAGAAAGCACATCTTTATTCACCCTTTCTAAGCTGTCTATATTCACAGTCTGTAGTGAGTTTTTCAATGATGTTTGCTTGGTTCACTCAACGAAACAGGCCTATGCCAGAACCACATGTTTTGCTAGCACAATTAGGATAATAGAGAGCTTGTTTACTTTTTAAACTTAAAATTATATATTTGGCACAATACTCTTACTGCTGTTTAGAGGGTTTTTATCTGTGTAGTTGTCCGCTAGAGGCCTACCACTGAGTAGATGTTTGATCTAGAAACACAGTTACAGACTTGTCAAACTCTTAATTTCACACTATTAATCTTAAGATCCCTGCTCTTATGAATTGGGTGTCTGTTTCTGAGGTACTTAGGCTGTTAGCAGATCCAGGGAAACAAGTTATAAACTCAGTAGCTTGTTTGTTTTTTAATGGAAGCTGCTTCCTATATAATCTGAATCTGCTTATAAAATCATAATAAATTGCAATGCTTTAGGGGTTTTGTAAGCAAAAAGGACTTAAATAATTAAAACTACATTTTGGTGTTTACAGAATTTCATTGGACATCAGAAGTTCTAGTTGTATTTAGTGCTGCTAATAAATTCTGCCTTTAGGATACCATACAGCTGTGGCTACACGGATATGAATAGTGTTGTCTTTAATGAAATTACTCTTTCACAATAAGGGACGATTTCTGTATACTGAAAATAACACATTTTTTAAGTCATGTGAGATACATGTGTTTTAAAGCTGTGTTCACTTAGGTAATTTATAGTAATTTCCAACTTTCTGTTTGTGTAAGTAAAGTAGGATTAGCTCTATTGTGTACATACTTCTATGTCTTCTGAATGTTACTGCATATGCTCAGAGATCTTCACTCTACCATTACACCAGAAGCATGCAGCTCTCTCTATAGCACTGTCTCTCTCAGTACAGTGGTGACATTTTGAAAGTTTCCTAGACCTACCTCACTTACTGGTTCAGCTAGCAGGATAGTTTTGGGGTACACAAATTAGATTGCTGTTAGAGAAAACAAAAGCAGAAGCTCTGTTTCGTTTGTATCATGTGCACACCAACTCCTAGTGGAGACATGGTAAAACCAACGATTGATGCTCCAAGCAACTTTCTGCCATGGACTTGGTGGAAGCGTTCACACCAGGGCATGGGACTAAATCTAACCAAGCATAATACCATCAAACTTAAACAGTGGAGCTGAAAGCAGCTTGGCAGTAAGTGTTTTGATCTACTGATCTGCTCCTGTTGCACAAGGATGTTCATTGGTGTATGTGTACATGTCCCCATTCAATTTCAATATCAGTGAAAACTTATGTCATAGGGTTGCACTGTCCCCTGATATTGAATGTGGTTTGTGATAGTCTGTTCTTCTCCCCCTTTTCTGGATAAATGTTTCATTCAAAAATTTATATTGCAGTTTCTGCTGTGACATTATTCTGTGGCATTTTGCTAAGAAATGAAGAACAATTTATTCATTGGCATCTCATACAATAAAGTTACTGACACCATAATACACACAAGTCAAATTATGCCAAGACATCTCTAGGTGTCTAGGTGTCACCAACAGTCATGTATTTTTGTGAATTTACCAGTATTCATCCAAACATTTAGAGAGCATAATGATGTAAAATGCTTCAGGGAAGACCCTTGTTTCTGGTCTAGTTAATGACCTACACTCATTTAGTGAAAAGCATTCTCTGCTTCAGCATTTTGTACACTTCGTGTCTTTGGGCCTGCTTTCCATCAGACCCATCACATCTCCCATTTGCTAATTTTTCACAAGCCTCTGCACAACAGAGTCTGACAGAGGCTGCCACAAAAGCCCCCACTTTCTGGGTAGTATGTGGTTTCCTTAAGGGTGCAAGACATTTTAACAGGCAGGGGGATGGGAGAGAAGAAAAAAAAACTTTTTAGAACTCCCTTGACTTGTGAAGGAGCCTTGAGAGGGCTGACTACCATCCTGCTAGTTTGTTTGCTAACAGTTTGATGCAGACAGTGGCATGCTAAAGAGGCAGTATGGCCAGTGCCTCCTGGGTTAGTGTTGGGAACAGAACAATAACCAGACACAGGTTGCCTTTTTTCTCACTATTATCACACAGTGAGGTCTGTCAAATCACTGTTTCATTTCTAGGAAGCAATCTAGTTGTTACGCTGTAGAACAAATACTAGAAGCAGTGTAGCATACAGGCAGTGTGAATGAGGGAGAAATGCAGTACCCTAAGGAGAAGCTACGCTTGTGCCATAAATATACCTAACTGTTTATAAGATGTTGTTACAGTTGGATTTTTTTAGTAGTATTTTTCCCTACCACATGAGAAATTAATGGCATTGCTGCAATTAATACACTTAACGTAGATAGTCCTTTAATTATCCTACATGATTTTTCTTGGGCTCTTCTGTTTTCCTTTCCTCAAATTTAAGGGCTTTATTATTCCTAGCTTTGTTTAAGTATCTGTAGAAACATACTGACATTTCTCTTTTGGTATGTGATGTCTCTCACTGTACAGGTTATTGAAGATAACGGTGTTCGAAGGGTTGTGGTGGTTCCCCAGGCTCCAGAATTTCATCCTGGTGGTCACGCAGTAATACACAGGCCTCCACATCCCCCACTGCCCAGCTTCCTTCCTCTTCCAACCATGATACCCCCTCCACCACGTCACATGTACTCACCTGTGACCGGAGCTGGTGACATGGCAACACAGTACATTCCGCAGTATCACACTTCACAAGTCTATGGGGATGTGGGTAAGTAGCTCATCAAATACTGCAAGTTCTGTCAATGGGAGTAATATTAATTTCATTTCCAGCATCTGTTATGCTGCTGTGTGGGCTTTATCAAGCAAGACTTATAGCTTGAATGGGAGCCATACACAAAATTTTTTATGAGGATACCAGGCTTGATTTTACCGAAGCTTATTATTCCAGAAGTTCTGTAATTTATTAGACGCGTCTCTTCAGTGATCCAGTAAATATGCAGATTACTTCAGTTATAGATTCACCCAGGAAAGCAATGCAGAAAGTGTTTGTAGTGGTTCATCATTTAAATCCATGCCTGTACAGTGTTCTGAGAGCTCATGTCTTGCAAGTATACTGCTTGAAGCACGAAATAGGAAATCTTAGTATTGATTACGGAAGAAAGTGTGCCATTTTTCATGAAACTTTATGTATTTAATTGAATGTCCCTTTGAAGTCCAATTTGAGTAATCAGGTGCCACTAACCTAAACTTAATACTGTAGTTGAAACTGTCTTTGATAGTGCTGTTGACGTCTGCCTTTAATATGGTTTATTGGCAAAGTTTATGTGTGTCCTTACTGGGGTTGAGTTGTTAGATTAATATTTACATTTCTGGTAGACTTGCTTTTCTTTAGATAAGGCAGGTGTTGACCTTGAAAGACTTTCAAAGAGCAATTCTAGGTTGCTGTTTTTAGAGAAAGCTAGAAGCTGTAGAGGGAGAGGCTAAACACAACTTCTCACCGTTCTGAGATGCTACTAAAATAACCTAAAAATGGCCTCCATATAGTTGCTTAAATAGTAATGATGTACAAAGTGGTCAGCAAAGAATATACCAATGTCTAGATCTTCCTGAAATTCTTAGTGGTTTTGTATTCTCAAGTTGTACTTTATTTCTTCTTGCACTACTCTGATAACAGTGCATTCCTAGATGCTCTTTGGGTGCTTATTTGTAGTTTTATTAATTTCCTGATTGCAGTTGTCTGCTTTTAGTTTGCTAAAATAAGAGATTGGAATGTGATAAATAATAAAAGATAAAGGATGCTTCTTAATGAAATAACATTTTTCTAGATTTCTGCTGCCAGATTTTCTCTCTTTAAATATAGATTCAGTGATAATTTGCTAAACTGCTAATGTAAAAAAAAATCATTAAGTGGGAGCTTTTATGTTTGCTTTGTTTTCAATATATATGGTGTAGAAAATTAGAGGACTGATGCTGTAATTTGTTATTTATTTGCTACAGATGAAATTTTTAATTCTGGATCTCTGACTTTGGCTATGGCTTTCAAAAGTCAAAGCCTGCAGTTAGGCTCCTATATGATGAATCTAAATTTAAGGGAAAAAACACAACCAAACAAAACAACCCCCAGAAGCTCATAGAGCATGGTAGTTCTCTAACAGGAGCGCTGAGCTCTCTAATGGTTGTGAAAATCACATCTAGAAGTCCTCTGTCAAACTTTCTGGGAACTAAGTTGATCTGAAAAAAACCAAACAACCAACCAAAACAAAACAAAACAAACAAACAAAAAAACACTGAGAAGTTCTCTATTTTTTGAAGGAAGTTTTTCTTTGATCTTGTTTTAATACTTCCTAGCACATAAGGGATAATAAAAAATGAACTTATGAGCAAATTCTGTGCTGGTTTTGAAGGATGTATCTTGTTTTTAAAGCTTTCATCATTATAGGCAGAGTTACACTGAGAAAAGACTTGGTGCCATGTGGCACATAGTTTTAAAGTTTTGAGTTAGTAACCTGTTTCTAAGCATAAAGGTGAAAAGAATACAAACATTAGAATTGGACAGAGAAGTTTGCCAGTCTGCAGTTTAATATCTTCATTAGTCTGGTACTGACTTTTTTCCAAAGCCACCTTCTAACTTAGAGATGAGTCCTTGATGATTCTGCAGCCATGCCTTAGGTTACTGTGTACAGGTATGGTGCACTTTTCAGACTTAGGCATACTGTCTTTAGTGTCTTTCCGTTGCCCTATAGATCACAGATTCTATGTTTTTTATGCTTTTATGGGCTTTTTCCCTGTTGATTTCTGCTGAAGCATTAAAGTATTAGAGCTCTAGTTGCATTCCAAAACTTAAAACAAATGCATTTTTTTATTCAGCATTAGATCAAACCTCTTCTGGTGAATAAAGTATTGTGATTTTTTTTTTATTACTATATCCTGTACCTTACAGCTCAAGGAAGATTATAGAAACATTTGAAGAATAATTTTTAAGTAGGAAAAAGGAAGATAACACTTTCTCCCCTAATATGTTGTTAATTTCCAATTAGTGTATATCAGGTTACCTGCTGGACACTTGAGTTTCCAAATAGCAGTAGAGATGTTATGTTACACACAAGTGTGCATTTAACACACATAGCACTTTTAAGTAGATTTTTAATTACATTCTGTTCTTAGTGATTTCTTTTTTCTTCTTTCATTTAGATACTCTGCCTGCTCATGGAAGATCCAACTTTAGAGATGAAAGGTCTAGTAAAACGTATGAAAGGTTACAAAAAAAATTAAAAGATCGACATGGAACTCAGAAGGATAAGTTAAACAGTCCTCCATCATCTCCTCAGAAATGTCCTTCTCCTATAAGTGAACATAATGGACTTACAAAAGGACAAGAGGCAGGTGGTATAAGCACAGGTTCTACCAAAAGCAAGTCTTTGGGTAAAGGAAGAAACAGTTCTCAGACGGACACAGAAGTAGAAGGTAACTGTTATTAAAAGTAATATATATCTATATACACACATATAAATGTATGATGCAACTTCAGTGTCTGACTGAGCATAGCATTTATAGAACACCATACTTTGACAGTCTTGCAGTTGAGAAATAGCCTATAACAGCACTGCTTTACATAGAGTGGAGTTAGGGGCAGTTGGCTTGCTCATCACACTGGAATGATGGGCCTCAGAGAACAAAAACTACTGACATGGAAGTCTCTATAAATTTGAGAAAATATTATGAGTTATACTTCATAGTACTGTTTAAAGAAAAATCTCTGCTTTGTCCATAGTTACTGGTTCTTGCATTTTTAAGACTCACTGAATATTGATGGCCTGCTTGATGTTGTAGAAAACATGGAAAGAACCAGGTGTCTGATACAGGAAACCTACATTCAACTTGTTAAAGAAGAATATTTTGTAAAAGAGATACTGCTGTTGTATAAAATCTGCATAATGCCTGTCCCTACCTACTCTTTAGTGAAGGGCCCTTGTAGAAAAAAAATGGTCCTCACATTAGTCCATGGGAGTTCATGTTTTCTAGGACACTGCCATAAGGGAATGTGTTTATTATTTATCTTTATTTCACTTGTGATCTCACAGATAGACTGAATTCACTGAGTCTTGGTCATACAGTCATTGTCAAATCTGAAGACGTGTCACTATGCAACTTTGAGGTCATTGGCATAGCCCTTCGGATTTTGAACACATCAAAGGCTTGTTGTCACAGCCAAGAACAATTTTCTCAGAACAGGGAGTGGTAACTGCTGAGGGGAAAAAAAACATGTTTTTTCTCAGCTTGCTGAAATTTTCTTTGAGATGATAATTTTATGACAGTGTATAATGGATTGCTGTAAACCAAAGGGACTGTGACAAAAGTACATCTAATCAAACCAGGAAATCTCAGCCTATGAGAGCTGTTTAAAAGTATGTGTAGATAATACCTTGTGAAAACTTAGTGCCAAAGGTCACCTTTGAGATACAGCCTGAAGTCAGAAGTTGGGAATTGTTGCTCCAAACTTCAGTGAGTACTTGTCACTATAGTTCCAGAGTTCCATTTTGTCTTGACTTCAGTTTACTCTGTTAGTTGGTATTTATCTGTGAACTAACTTTACCAAGGCACAAGTGATAAAATGTACTGTTGTTAACATACGTTACAAAAATTAGATTAATGGTTTCTTTAGAAGCATTTTACATGAAAAATGGAAAAATCCATTTTTCAAAATTATTTAATTCAGGAGACATCGTGGAGAACTACATACTTAGACTTAGACTTGTCAAACAGAAGTCAGAGAAGCATTTAATTCGTTTCAACAGCATAAACCATCTTAGAAACAAAGTTGTAAATATATTTGATCTGGTTTTTAATTTTAAAGAATTTTGTTAGTCTTTGTTTTCCTTTTATGTTTAGTTTAGGCCAGCAGTGT
>JAWWES010000001.1:52942046-53003629 GCA_035583135.1 Lophotriccus pileatus | reverse complement strand
CAGTGTTACCAGTAGGCTTCCAGATGATGTGCAATAACATATTTAAACTCTTGTAACTTGACTGCATCTACATCCAAAGAGAAATCTATGGCAATATCTCATCCAAAATCAGAAGTTCTCCAGAGCTGTAGTTGGTTTAAATTTATACATTATTAAAAGATAGCCAGGCTTTCTGTATTCCATAAATCATAGGACAGATTTAAAAATAGTTTTATATTAACATCTTCTTTAGGAGTTTTTTTGGTTTTATGTTACCTAGACAAATGAAAGTTAGCAAGCTGTTTTATTTTGTATATATCTGTGAGCAGTTGTTGATTTTGAAGAAGTATTTCACTGTAAAGTCACTGCACAATATTCATGTGTACTTTCTGTTTGCTTTGGTTTTGTTTTTTAAGAAAAGGATGAAGAAACAAAAGCACTGGAAGCACTTCTTTCTAATATAGCCAAACCAGTGGTAAGTAACAAAAGCTTTCGGTAAAATCAGAATGTATCTGTTGCTGTTTTGCAGTTATACCTCCTTTTCTCTCTCCCAAGTTTAAAGCACCTTTAACCTTCCACACTAAAGCAAATTCATTTATCTCCCAGTTTCTCAAATGTAAACAACCAAAGTAATTTTTAGTATATTAACATTTATGAAGCTAAAATTGTCTTGATACTTATTAGGCAGAATTCTTCTTGACCACTCTGTGAATGTCAGTATTAACAGTAGTGGGCAGTGGTAGCAAGAGACTGGAATCACGTGAGAAGGATGAAGATTGGTGAGACAAAGATACCAGAACTTTATTGAGAGGCTAAAGGACTGGAGTAAACAAAGTACAGACTGGAATTAAGAACTCTTCATTAGGACCAGACTTAAAGAAGCTGGAGAAAGGGTCAGAAGAATTTATGGCTGTAATAAATGAATGTCAGTCTACATCTCATAGCAATGATTTTTGTCCAGAATTTGGAATGTAATCCAGCTTTCTCACATCTCATCTTTCTTCTGACAGCTAGAACTCCAAAGTCCTGCCAGCAGATGTTTTGTTTTGCTGCTTGGTGTTGTGCATCTCATCTCCACAGACATTAACCATAACCATTAACGATAGCAAACACCTATTGCTATCACTCTCGTAGGTCAGGCAGTAGAGACTTGTGCAGGGGATCTGAAGACTCTAGATTTGCTGTAAGATAATGCCAGAAAGCATTTAAGGGAGTCATTTGCTATTAAAAATACTATTTATTACTAATGAATAACTTAGCATAACTAATCCATTACTAATACATGACAATGTGGATGGCCCTTTTTGTCCTGACTAGAAATACAGGGATCAGTTCTCCAGAAGTGTGTGCAGTCCTCTGTCAGTGGACAGGGCATACAGAATGCCATCCAAGTTGGGGTGTTATCAGTGGCTGCATTGCCAGGGGGAACTCCGAGCTTCCTGAATGAGACTCTGAGAACTGTGGATCGACAGGTGTGGTCTTCTGCTGTGTTGCTAATAACATAGGGAAAAACAATGGAGTGCCAATACTGTTGTATTTTCTTTCACTCCATTCCACCCCAACTCAACCATCCATGCCTTTCAGGCAAGCGATCTATTTGCCTTTCCTAGCATGTCCTTGCTTGAACAACATTGTATGTAGCTGTGTGCCTACAAGTGATCTCTGCAGACCTCAGAAGACATCACAGGCATAGGCAGTGGCGATCTGCTACAGACTACATAGTGTACACAAGGCAACAGGCCCAACTGCCAGCACCTGGACAGGCTTATGCTTTGTGAAGGCAAGGGACAGTCAGGGCTGCAAGTGGTGGAAGGCTGGGTGATGTTGCAGTTTGGTGTGATGTGATAGGAGTCTGTGATCCTTGCAGGATCACAAGCAATCCTCCTACATTCTCATCAAGGAAGTGTTTTCCTCATGCTCCCACAAGCAAACCAGGAGATTGTTTTTTCAAACCACTGTTTGTAGTTCTCATCAGAAATATTCTTGCCTGTTTTTTATTGGTTTGGTTGAAGGACTCACTGTGTGGATTGTGGTTACGGATGGATCGGCAGCACCCTTTCCCTGGGTTAACAGTGCTGGCACAGGCAGTACTGGCTGTGGTGGTGGTCATATGATCAGATAATCATACAGGGTGCTGTCCAGTGCCATGTCCATTGCACCATATCCTGCTCCAGAAAGCCTAGAATAACGCTGAAGGCTGACCATCCTGGGTTGTTCCATGTCTCAATGCCCAAGTCCAGGGCATGTACATCTAAATCAGGTGGAGGTCTCCATTATGTGCTTTCATTCACACGTATCCTTCAGTTCCATGTAGTGTGATATACATAAATTTTACTACCTCCAAACTCCTATTAGGTTCTGATCTTCTTGAACTTCTGCCTATATGGATCCCCCATTCTTTCATACATGGCAGTATTAAGTTGGCAATGTGATACTGCCACCAAATGACCCTTCTGTTTAAGGAGGTCTTGCTTAAACTTTCTTATGCCCTGAGGTAAGTTGGAGTGGTTCTGCAGATCACCATGATGAGTCCTCAGTGTCTGAGCAGAGTTACCACCAGCTGTCATGTCTGTTAACCAAATAACAAAGCAAGCAAAAGAGAAGAAGAGGGGGCCTGAAAAGGCAGAAGCAAAGTGAACAATGGCGCAGAAGGCGGAGTATTTAATAAGAAGAGGCAATAGGAACTCAGAATTTGTTGGTTGTCTAAATAGCATGCAAATCCCTTTGGAGGGCATCATATTTTGTGGTTCTGTGTATGTTTGTGGACTTCTAGGATGTGATGCACCTCACAGTTAAGTATCCTGCGGAACTGTAAATGCAATCCAGATTGCACATACTAAAACTGCTCTTTTGTTTGACCCAAATGGCACGTGTAATATGCTAGGGTTCTGACTCAAGTATTGTACTCTGCTGAAGCACACAGGTCAGACCTGCCACCAGAATCAATTGCAGCTGCTTGAATAAGCATACAAAATAATAAGTAATGCCAAGTTTTCTGAAAAGCATCTCAGAGCACATAATAATAGTGGATTCTTCTGATCTTAAATCTTTGTTCTTCAAAAATACTTTTTTCCTCCTTAGAGGTTTTTTGAAAATGTCTTAGTGTTTTGTGATTGAAAACTGACAGGAATTCCTGAGTATTTCCATGATAAAACTTTGGCTACCATTCAAAAAGTCAAGTATTGGGATATTGTTGAACATCAAGGGTAAAGGAGAATATTAAATAATTGCATCTTAGTGAAGAAATTAGTATTTACTGTCCTATGCTTGTATTCTATGAGTCTTGTTTTAAAATAGTATATGCTGATGTAATCTAAGATTAACTGTTATGATCAGGTTCTTAAAATTATTAGATAGGTGTCTCTGCCCGAATTAAGTTACAAACAAGACCATATGGCAAAGTCAATAGTACAGATTTTATTTTAACAGTAAAGGCGAGGTAGAGAAAGATAGAAAGAAATAGGGAAAAGGAGGGGTGGGGACAGAAAGAGAGTGACAGAGAGACAGATAAAGTAGAAAAAATATCACTGCTCTGTGGATTCTGAAAGTGTCCCATTGATCCTCTTCTTGTGGCCTTCTCAGTGATGAGGGTTCCAGTCTCGGCAAAGTGGTGGTTGCAGTCTGGGTTCATTGAGGGAAGCACAGGATGGTGAGGAAGAAGCCTGTGTGTTGAGTAACATCCGTGGCACTAAGGAAAGTCCCGTGTGTCTTTTAATGGGTTTAGGCCACCTGGGGTGGGGAGTTTTACAATGGATGATGTAATACTGGGCTGGATCACGGGACATTTCATGAGTCTTTGACACCTTCTAAGACATTACAGCTGTCTGTTAAGTCAGTGGGAGTTCAGCCAATTATGGCCCATTCAGGCTGTGTGTGAATTGTCCTGGTGGTTCCCTGGAGGAGAGTTATCACAGCTGAATCATTAAGGACAAGGAAACACTGCCCTGCCTTGCAGGACTTGCCTCTCTCCTTATCTTGCTCAACACCCGGCTTGTACCCTGAGGTGTTGGATGGGCCCTGAGCACCTGGGGGGTTGCTTTGCACATCCTCAGCTTGCGCCTGGATTGTCTGAGCCATTAACATTCTAGTCTCTCACACTTGTGGATACCTTCTTCTCCTGGGATAACTGGATGATAGTACCACCAGTATCTTACCTCAAGTCCCTGTCACAGTCCAAATTAGTAGGCATATTCAGGGAGGGGTGGACTTTGGTGAGCAGTCGTTTCTTTGCAAAGTTTGCTAGAGTGGAAAAAAGCCCTTCAGTAATTTTTACAGTATTTAAGTTATAAACACTGTGAAATTTCCATGGTCCACATTACCATAGTGCATATATACAACAGGGAAAAGGTTTTAAAAGGAAATTTTTATTTTAGTAATTCTTGGCATTTTAATGCTTTGCTATAGTCTTGTGAGGAAGAATATAGCAGAACCTAGACTTACTTACCTTTAAGAATCATTTTCTTAGCTGGAAGTTGAATCTGAGAGCAGTACCAAATGCTCTATAAATGAGTTGAAAAGGACATAAATTACTTTCTCTGATTCTTTCTCGTCAGTGCTTGCAGCTGTGATTTTGAAAAACTTTTTTACTAACTGAGTGTGGTTGAAAATACTCATACACCTATATGTAAATTTACTGAAAAGCTGATGAACTTAAAAAATATGTAACATCATACAGAATATGGGTCCAGAAGAAAAACCTCTACGTTACTCAGTCCCCTTGCTGCTGACTCCTTTCTTTTTGTCTGATTACTGCCCCGTCATGCACAGGCTGTATTTTTGGAAACCCCATACTTCCCTACTGCCATTCTCTGGGGTTGCAGAAAAGGAGGTGGCAATTTCAGTTAGATTCAGGTGTATGGGGGACAGGGTTGGAAATTGTTTCCAATATTTATCCCTGCCAAGGAGTTAAGTGTTGTGCCTCTTGTTCTGTTCTTCTGCCCTGAGCCCATTTTCCTAGGCCCTGGTATATGCCTCTTAACACTTGTTCCAGAAGTAGTTCACTCCCCAGTGCTCCTCTGCAGTGCTTACTAGCTTAGACTTGCAACTCCTTGCTGTAACGTGAGTGTACATTTCTGATGGGGAACCAGTGTGTTCAACCTGATCACCTTGTTTATTACAGATCCCTCACTTAGGTTATACATTTTCTAACAACAGAGTTGCATAAGATAGATATGGATTTCAGCCTCATTGCAAATGCAGGATGGAAATAATATTTCATAATTTTAACTTCTACATCCACCAGTAACAGAGCAGTGCCTGACTTGGAGCTTCCCTGCTATGTTTTTTTCCTTTTTTTTTTTTTTTTATCTTTTGTCTTAAATCCTGTTAGCTTTTTTTGTTTCACTGAATGTTTATAACAACTTCTGTAAATTCTGTTGAAGTATATCTTTTTGTCTAACGTATTTCTCCCTCTTCCCTCCTCGCATATGTGTGCATGCGTATGTACAAACAATTTATATCAGGTTTATACACTGTGGCTTTTTATGCACTTTTAGGATGTCCTTAATTTCCAGCTTCTATGAATACCTTTCACATTGCATTTCTGGTTCCACTGACTGTTGCATTTAAGTTTTGGCAAATTGGCACAACATAGCTTCAGCCCTTCATAATATTCTGTAGTCACAGCCTGTTTACACAAAGTAAAACACGGGAACAACCTACATAGTCACTGATTTTTAGCTTCTTATGTAATGCTGCTTCATTGTTGTAGTCACAGTGTTAACATTTGTCATCTATTATTTTACAAGTCTTCTGGAAGTTTTATGCGAGTTCCATAAACGTTGCACTGGGGGAATAACTTGGGATAACAATTTTTCATCCAGGCACAGACTTAACATTTCACCATGTTCTCTCTTGATCCTTGTTGATAAATAATGATTTCCACTGATACTCTTGAGTTTCATTTTACCAGTCAAAGTCCTGTAAGTTGTCTGTTACTCTGTAGTCTGTAATGTTCTCTTTGATCTCCCTCCCACTCTCCCTGCTTTCTCTGTACTGAACAGCTGAAACCTCTAATCTTTTAATGTTCAAATAAGATCTGTGGTGCATTAAGTCTGGCTGGGTACCAGGTGCCCACCACAGCCCTTCTATTGCTCCCCTCCTCAGCTGGGCACAGGAGAGCTGCCAGGACCCTGTTCCAGTGTGGGCTTCCCACAGGATCACAACCTCCTTCAGGCATCCCCCTGCTCCAACATGGGGTCCTGCACAGGCTGAAGGTGGATCTCTGCTCCCCCCATGGACTTCCATGGGCTGTGGGGAATGGTCTGCCTATCCATAGTCTGCATCGCAGACTGCAGGGGAACTTCAGCTCCAGTGCCTGGAGTACCTCCCCCCTTCCTTCTTCACTGACCTTGGTGTCTGCAGAGCTGTTTCTCTTGCCTATTCTCACTCTTCTCTCTGGCTGCAGTTGTTCCTCTGCAGGGTTGTTTGGTTTTTTTCACCTCTTCTTAATTCTGTTATCCCAGAGGCACTCTCACTGTCGCTGCTGGGCTCAGGCTTGCCCAGTGGTGGATCCGTCTTGGAGCCAGCTGGCATTGCCTCTGTCAGACGAGGGAACCTTCTGGCATTTTCTTACAGAAGCCACCCCTGTATCCTCCCCCATCCCCCCCACCAAAACCTTTCCACTCAAACCCAATACAAGATGTAATGCCAGCTCTCACTCCTACCAACAGCATTACTTCTCTGGTGTAAACGAAGATAGACAAAGATGTGTGAAGGAAATGTAATCGGTCAGATGTGCAAGGCAATTTGGCATTAGCAAAGCATTAGGTGGAATGTTATGTGCAGTTCTGGGTAAAGCATTAAAGGAAATGAATCAGTAGGAGATAGAGAATAGTGAGAATGATCAGAGATTTGATGAGGGGGGACTTGAATACTAAGTATCTTCAAATACGTAAGAAACGACTGCAGATAGGAGAGGAAGAACTAATGTTCAACTCCATGGTGGCTAGGAGCAGTAGGCTTAGCTGGTAGTGAGAGAGACAGTGCCTGGACATTAGGAAATAAAAATTCCGCTGTTAAGGTAGCTAAACATAGGAATAGATCATGTTAGAATGGATCCTACTAATCCTGAAGTACAGTAGGTCCCTGAAGAACCTACATTTCTTTCCTTCAGGATCTCCTGCCACCTTCTGCAACTCAGGATGGTTGGTGGGATTAAGATTATCAGAGAGGGTGCTTTTATCAGATTCTTCCCACAACTCCAAAGACTTCCAGAAATGCTAGAATTTTACTGAGGTGGTTATAGATAGTCTAGTTTGTGATTCCATCAAGATAATAGTGGAATTTTTCTTACCATACTTTGAATTGTGTTTCCCAAGAACATCAGTGTATAGTCCTACTAGCATTTGGTCCCTTTCATACACAATCCTGTTACTGCATAAGGGTTTAGTGACATTATTTCCAAGACATTGAGGCTCACATTGTTTGAATTTTTTCTCCTTTCTGTTTTTGTTATCAGTAAGTTATGTTCTCTCTGCTTCATTCTTAAAGTTGACCCATTCAGATTTTTAGTTCAGTAGATCACAGCAATTTGCAAACACCAGTTGTGAGGATAACTTTTTGATTCTGATACTCAGGTCATAGATTTTCAAAAGCAATTATTCCCAAAATAGATATATATTACAGTCATATTGTAAAACTAATCATTTCATGTAATGAATGGAATGTGTTTCCCTTCTTTTGGGAATGATTGTAAACAGTAGGTGGGTGCAAGGTACAAACCACAATAGCAGAAGTGCAATATTTATAAACACTCACAAAATTCTAGGCGTTCTTCTATAACAGATCCTAAAGATTTGTAATCACCTGCATGCACCTAGGTGCTCACATGAGCATCCCCAGCCCCTTGCAGCACATGTGGGTTTCAAGCAGCACCCACACTTCTGGGAGTGTGGGTGCCTCTAGTCACACGTCTCCATTGTGCGTTAGTAGCTTTGCATGTAACAGTGTTGTTCCCTACAACCTGCTAAGCCACAGGCCACTGAGAAAATTCTCCACCAGGTCACATGCACACACCCAAGCTGTGGGTCTGTGTCTGCTGCACCCCAAACTGCTGTCACACCAGCTGAGGTGCAGCTACTCATGGCATCCATCAGGCCTGGATGGAGGCAGCAGGGGTGGCGGGGTAATTTCTTACATTGTCAGACCAGGTTTTCGTCATTGCTGTGTTCCACTCCAGCATCTTTGGACTCTGTTACAAATTTTCGTGCTATTTTTATACTTCTGAAGCTGATTACTTATGTGTTTCAGAAGTCTCTTTGTGATTTCCTGTTTCCATTTAACCCACGTGGGGGTCACTGCCTTTAGCATGATTAGTCTGCTGGGGCAAATACTTGTTGGGCAGTTGGAGGTGTTGCATTCACGCACACTGCTTATACTCATATTTCTATCACACCAGCTGTTGTCCAGGCCTTTCTGCAAAGGGTGGGCTGTGCAGGCAAGCAGCACCACAGGAATTCTTCAGGATATTTTATATACATATATATATATATTTACGTATATGTACATGGACCTTGTGAGCATGCCTTCATCTCTATATATGTTTATATATTTCATAAGAAAACTGAATTGGCAAAAAGATATTAAGAAAAGATTCATATTCTGCACGTCTTCAAAGAAAAATGTGCCTGAGTGTGATTTAACGAAGTGCCTGGTGTCCCACGGTGTGCTTTGCCTCACCAGCGCTGCAGTCCATGTTTCAGCAGCCCACTGGGTGGCGTTCGGTACCCAGAGGTGTCTCTGCCCTCAGCCCCGTGCCCGGGATTGCAGTCTTCTCGTGGCACTCCTTGTATTCCCAGCTTGATTTCATCTGTAAAAACAAGTTAGTAGCTATTGTATGAGTATAAATATTCTGATTTGCTAATGGTATATTATTTTCTTCTCTCTTATTTAATCCATTTGGCAAAGTAGTGTTTATATACAATAGCACTTAAATGGCAGAGATCTCAAAAAGCTGTGTTTCTACAGGTGTCGGATATTCAGGCAAGAACAGCACTGCTTATGTGGTCCCCTCCATCCAGTGACACCGGGGAAGACACTGACAAGAACGACATGCCAGAGGTTTATACTTACGAAGTAATGATTTCAAATACTGGAAAAGATGGAAAGTACAAAACTGTATACATGTAGGTGTTTGTTATTTTAATACAATCGCTGGTGTATTGAGTTATGTGAGTTAAAACCTCATTTAAATTCTGCTTGTTTTCCAGAGAGTTAAATAATTACCAGTTTTGTGCAACTGCTATTTTGAAATTAACTACTTTTTTCAGTAGAATTTGTTTTGGTTTATTACTGAAGTCTCTGTCATCAATTAGAATGTAAAGATTTTGTTCTTACTGTTGGAGGTGGGTTTTAATACCACTTTGCTGCATTTCAGCCAGATGCATTAGAAACCACACGAATAGTGAGATATGCAAAAAGTGAGAAATACAAGTTGTATTTGTCATTATTCATGTCAGCACATGCTTCTGCTCCCAGTAATGTTATTCCACCCTTCCCCAAAATTGCTCTTCATAAGAGACAGTCTTATGATATGGAAAAAGTAAGTAAATTCACTCAGAACACAACTCATAGTAACAGCAAAGCAAACAAAATTCTTTCATTGTTTCATTCCTAATACAATGGTCTTCAGTCAGGTTTTTGCAATTTGGAGAAACATAACAGTAAAATTTAGCCTTAAAGGTGTAGACCTCTCTAATAATTATAAACCCATGTATCTGGTTAGTTTGTTATGGTCACCTTCCGTGGATTTCATGGAATCATGATATTCCTATCCTAGAAACTAGAGGAAAAGAAATGAGCTAACATAAGCTGATGTCAGCAAAAGCAAACTAATTGTTGTTACTTAGGTGCGTTTTCTGTTTGCATATACCTACTTGCTGGAGCCTAGTAGTCAGGTACAGTTTTAGATAACTGTTTTTGCAAGGCTGAACTGAGCTTCTGCAGGCCCCAGTACTGTAGTGGGGTTTTTTGTGTAATAACATACATGCATACACATGCAACTTACTGAGTAAAGAGGAAAATAAAAATTATCTTTTAAAAAGCACCAAACAGACTAAAAAGTGGCCCAAAACCACCAGGGCAAAAGAACAAGTAATGCAAGAAGCTTCTAAAATTCAAAGATAAATGCATTTACATTTTACTGTATTTAGCAACAGTGTTACACTGTTAGCAAATACATTTCATAGAAAGTATGTTAGGTCAGTGGGTTAGATGATATATGTCATTTTATAAATGTATGGGATTCTGAAATAGTCTGTAACAAAATTGTATCTCTTTACAGTGGAGAAGAAAATAAAGTTACTGTAAATGATCTCAGGCCAGCAACTGATTACCATGCAAAGTAAGTATCTCGTTTTCTCCTCATTAAATTCAGTGGAATTATTTTAAAAGTTTCATTGAATCCGTGTATTTCCGTAAGTCTTCAGAGATTGTCTTTACCATTTCTCACCCTCCTTTGAGTAACAAATCGACATTTTTGGCTTAGTTGACCACTCAGTCCATTTTTGAAAACATAAGATGATGATTAGTGAACCCCTATCATACCTCCATGCTCTTTCTTTATGCTAGCACAGTGACCTTTTTCTGTCCTTGGAGCCAGGCATAGATGCTGCTTTCTCTCAATTTTCCACAAGCAGCAGAGGCAAGTACCTAGCACAGGAAGATGCTCACTGCTGGCCACACACTGCTGCTTTTGCTTTGCTCCAGAAGATCAGTGAACCTGACCCCATATGCGCCAGAAAGTGTGGTCCCAGCTCAGTGTAATTGTACCATTCCAGCAGAATTTACTGCTTCAGGAGGTCAGAAGAAATAGCATAGGATTGGAAAGATGTGGTTAGGTGTTCTTCTTCCCTCTTTGTTTTTAAATATCGGAGAGTCATTTGGATCTGAGCTTGGCAAGGGTGCAAAGACTAATAAGGACTTCTGTATCTATGTCAGCCAGAAAGTAAGGGCAGAGAAAGCACATCCCCCCTTATGAACACAGCTGCAAACTTGTAACAGCAGACAAGGAGAGGGCTGAGGTATTCAACAACTCTTTTGCCTCAGTCTTCACTGACAGCCTCTCTTCCCACTCCTGTCAAGTGGATGGACTGTGAGATAGGGAGTGGGTGAGCAAAGTCCCTCTCACAGTAAGAGAAGAGCAGTTTTGGGACCACCTGAGGAACCTGAACCTAAGTCTACAGGACCTGATGAGTTGCATCCCAGAGTCCTGAGGGAATTGTCTGATGTAGTTGCCATCGCCATGACATTTGAAAACACTCTCTGTCATATTTGAAAAGTTACGGCAGCCAGACAAAGTCCCAGGTGACTGGAAAAAGGGAAACGCCACACCCATTTTCTGTAAAGGGTAGAAAGGAAGACTCTGGGAACTACCAACCTGTCAGCCTCACCTCTGTGCCTGGGAAGGTCATGGAACAGATGCTCCTAGAAACTATGCTAAGGCACATGGAAGACATGGAGGTGATTTGAGACAGCCAGCATGGCTTCACCAAGGGGAAGTCCAGCTTAGCCAGCCTAGTGGCCTGTGGTGGAGAGGCTACATCAGTGGACAAGGGAAGGGCTACAGATGTTCTGGGTTACTGTAAGGCCTTTGAGACAGTCCCCGACAACATTGTTCTCTCTTAATTGGGAGATATGGACTTGATGGGTGGACTCATGGTGGATGAGGAATTGGTTGGTTGGTCACATTCAGAGAGTAGTGATCAATGGCTCAACGTCCGGATGGTGTCCTTCAGGCATCTGTATTGCATCAGTACTGTCTAATACCTTCATCAGCGATACAGATCAAGTGCACTCTCAGCAGATGATGTGCCTAAGGGACAAGATGTGATCCAGGGGAACCTGGACAAGCTTGAGTGGTGAGCCCATGGGTTCAACATGGTTTGATGAGGTTCAACAAGGCCAAGTGCAAGCTCCTGCACTTGTGTTGGGGAAACTGGGGGTGTCAATACAGGCTGGGGGATGCAGGCATTGAGAGCAGCCCTGCCGAGAAGGACATGGGAGTCCTGGTGGTTGGAAAGCTGGAAATGACCTGACAGTGTGTGCTCGCAACGCACAAGGTCGACTGTATCCTGGGCTGCATCAAAAGCAGCATGGACAGCACGTCTGAGATGCTGATTCTGCCCTTCTACTTTGGTGAGACCCCACCTGGAGTACTGCATCCAGCTCTGTGGTTCCCAGCACAGGAAGGATGTGAACCTGTTAGAGTGGGTCCAGAGGAGGAACACAAAAACAATCGGAGGACTGGAGCACCTCTCCTGTGAAGACAGGGTGACACAGCTGGGGTTGTTCAGCCTGGAGAAGGCTCCATGGAGACATTTTGTGGCCTTTCAGTATTTAAAGGGGGCTTATAAGAAAGATGGGGACAGACTTTTTAGTAGGGCCTGTTGTGGAAGGCAAGGGATAATGATTTTTGCATCTTTGTAAGGCAGCAACCCATGTCTTATATCCATGATCAGAGGAAAGGGTTTTTTGGGGGGTTTTGGCATTTTTTCTTTCAAAGGAACAGGTGAATCAGAATAAGGAAATGTGTTGTTCACCCAAGGAAGGCACAAGGCATAGCTAACACAACTTAGGAGGCAGGGAGAGGCCAGAAGATAGTAATGTATTTCCTTTCGGAGGCAAGCTGTTTGAAAAACAAACCATTTCTCTTTGAGACAGAGGAAAGAATTCACTCTTCTGAAGTAGGTGGAGAGTTAATTCATAGCCTTCCTAAAGGAGAGGACAGGGTGAACAGGCTCAGCAAGGTCTTGAAGGAGTGCAGAGGAGACTCTGAAAATGCATCAAATGCTCATCTGATGAAAGCACTTGCATATCAGTTAATATGTCTGCAATAGATAATGAGCCTGCAAAATGTTACCGCTATTTCCCAACCAAAGTACAGCTAATAACAGATATATTTCAAATATAATTATGAGACTAAAGCTGACTGATGGTAGTGATCCATCAGTCATACATCCAAAGTAAAGGATTGTTTTCTTTCACATTGCTTTAATTGACCAAGATGTTTCCACTTATTTATTTATAACAGTGATATGTTAATAATGAAGCAGCAAGGCTTCATTATTCAATTCTGAATACTCAGCTTTCTTTGGAAACTACAGATACAGATTTTGAAGCAAAGTGTTATTGACTCTTTTCCACTGTAGAGTACAAGTAGAATGCAACTGTGTAAAGGGGAGCCCTTCAGAAGCAGAGAGTTTTACCACAACAAGTTGTGAACCTGATACTCCAAATCTGCCCAGGATAACTAATCGGACCAAAAATTCTCTTACTCTTCAATGGAAGGTAAGAATTCTTCACAGCCTTTAAAATAAATATTTTAAACTCTTCATAATTGTTGTGGATTTGTCAATAAAATATCAGTTCATTGAAATGGGAAATTTTCATCAAAGATACCAATTTCAGTCACAGTTCCATGACTGGAAATAGATGCACTGGGTTAAATGTGGCATTCAGTAAGAAAAGAAGGATTCACAGAAAAGCAAGGAGCCTTTGCAAATAAAGTTACTGAGTTCCAGTCCCCTACTGTACTGTGGAACTGATTCTCTGCCATTGAACATAGGCTTGTTTGTGCAAAGCAAGTTAAGTGGTCTGAAAAGACTGAAATCTGAGCAGACCTGCAATCCAGCTGCTCAGAAAAATACTAAAGCATTTTACACAGCTGCCTGAATACTTTTTCAAGATCTAAATTAGAAAACAAAACCATAAAGGTGAAACAAGCATTCATTGGATAAAGACTGAACTACGACTGTCTTGGCAAGTGAAACAATTGTATAAGGGGAGCATCATTTGCCTTCTGCTGTTCTTGTCACAGTTTGGCCCATACATACATTTTTTCCTTAAGTGGTCTTGTTTCCAGTTAAGAGTTCTAATTTTTTTGTTTTCCTGTTGCAGGCATCTTGTGATAATGGTTCCAAAATCCACAGTTACCTTTTAGAATGGGATGAAGTAAGCAAGTTTTTTCTATTTTATTTTTAATTTTGTAGGTTTTTAAAGTAGTGTGTGTGACTGTGCACATTAAGTTGTATGAAAATTGTGCCTTTGGTTTAGAGGTGTGTGACAAATATGTAATTCCTGAAGCAATTATCAGAATATTGCTCAACTTTTTTTCCTGGGGAATATAAAATAGTAGGATCTTAGTTGCATGATTCTGGCACCCAATTGTAGTCCAATGCTGCGTTCAAGAGCTGACACTGAAGGATAATGTTCCAGTAAGAGTCTTTCTTCTGTACAAAGGGGATAGATCAGCTATGCCCCTGCAAACATCTTGCAGTCCCTACCTGGACAGCTATCATGAGAAGGGAGAGCTGGAGAAGCTTCACAGCTTTTTTTGTTTCAGCCCTGTGGAGCTGGGAAATGGAAAAAAAGGGGAAAAGCCACTAATTTAATATACATACAAAATTTCATATGCTACTACCTCACTATATGGGAGATTCTTGAGTTATATTTAATTTCAAAAAATTATTTTGCTTCATATTCGTGTGTTACTTTAATTGATGGATGCATATATAATAGGATGAATAATGTGATTAATTTATTCCTTTTTAGGGAAAAGGAAATGGAGAGTTTTGCCAGTGTTATTACGGTCAACAGAAGCAGTATAGGATCACTAAACTATCACCAGCAATGGGGTACACCTTTAGGCTAGCAGCCAAAAATGACATGGGAATGAGGTAAATATTATATACATAAAAACGGAATGCATATGCATACATGCATTTGGGAAAAACATACGGTGGCATTTAAAGAAAAAAGTCTTTTGTCCAACTGGATTGAACTGAAATATAGAATATTTCAGTTGGAAGGGACCTACAGTGATCATCTAGTCCAATTGCTTAGTTAATTCACAGCATGTGATTAGATTAATAATTTTTCAGACTACCTGTGCCCTTTGAATCACTTGACCCTGCTTGAGCAGGGGATGTTAGATGAGATGACCTGTAGAGATCCCTTCCAACCTCAGCTGTTCTGTGATTCCCAGCATAGCGCATTTTGTTCAGGCCTGGCATGGCTATGCACTACAATTACTATGTGTGTGCACACTTACCATATAAATGCTGCAAATCTCAGTCTCTCTTAGAAGCAACATGTGCTGCTGCTGTGCTGACCGGGGGTACCTCGTTACCATGCTCTCTGCTGCTCTTTGTTCCAGGCAGGTTTGATATGGTGCTAGACCTAGGATTAGTTCCTGAGGTTGGTATAGCAGTTTTCAAGGGCTTATCATCCCTCCTTAAATTTAGAGTTGTAATGATGACAATATAAAGAGGTGTCAGTAACTCTTCTGGAGCAGGGAGTGAGTCTGGCAGAACTCCCGCTGCCGCGTGTCAGTGCATCTGTTGTGCCTTGTGCCACACCCCCTTAACTGGGATATTGTCCCATTATCTAGGAGATCTGTTAGTATCTGTTAGTAGTCTCCCTGGAAAATAGAATATGACATTACCATATCAATGGTAATGGAAGTCCTAGAGCTTATTAAAAGTGCTTAGGATATGTGCATTTTGCTTTTAATTACTACTTTTCAGAAGTTGGAGAGCACCAAACTTCTTTTTGAATGAATGACATGTGCTCTAGGGCAATGCTGCTTAAGCAGAGAGGTTGGACCAGATGACACACTGTAGTCCCTTCTAGCCTGACCCATTCTGTGATTCCGTGAAATCTGATTTCAGTAGAGAATATAAATAACAACTTGAAAAAACCCCACAACAGTGTATTTTCAAGTTATGCTTGCACTACTGCATAGTGCATTAGTTCTTGGAAATGCTTCTTGGTCATCAGGCAAAGTGGATTAACCTGGCTAACAGTCACAGTACCAGGGGCTCATCACCTCTAGAGGAGCCTGCTGGTGTCCACGGTAGCTAGTAGCACTTGGACCTTGAAGTCTTGTGTGGCATAAAAATAAGGTTTCCCTAGCCATCAGCCTCAAACTGCTATTTTGCATTTGTCTTTTTTAATTCACTGTTTGAAATATTATGAAAATTGTGCTGCAGCTCATCAGAGTGGTGTTTTTATAGTGTGAAATAGAAGATGTGTGTTGTGTGTCCTTCCGCTGGCAGGAGTAGGTTTTTGAAGTAACAGTGCCTGCTTGGACAGTATGAAGGACAGCGTAAAGAGTAGGGAGCTAGAGCTGAAGTCATAACTCAAGCTGAGCAGAAGAAATCTTGTGGAGCCTATTAAGTGTGGGGAAAATAAGCTGGCTTAGGAGATCTGAGCTATGTGTTGGGAGGCTTTGGAGAGTACTCAGGGAATGTGTTGCATATAGTGCCTGTTCCCATGTCCTTTAAGCACCTGCTTTGGGCCACTGTCAGAAGACACTATAGCGGACTAGAACAACTTTTGGTTGTGCTCTGACAGTCTTTTTTACATTACTGCCTTCTGGATGATATTCCTGTAATTAATTATTCTCTTTAGTCTCTCCTGGACTTTGTCTTGGTGAGATTTAGTTGGAACTGTTATAAATAAAGACCAGGAGGCAGCTGGCAGTTAACGAGGGTCCAGTGCTCAGGCTCTCTTCCTGTTCCCCTTTTGCATCTGAGCGTAAATGTATCCTCTAGGAATAGCTGCATATATTACAAATTCCTCCAGCGTAAGCTTTGAAGACACTGATCAGTTAAGTACCCTTCTTAAACTAATCATGCTGAATAGATTTTTAAATCAGTATTTCATAGCCTTGTGAAGATGTGCTTTATTGTCTTCATGGTATTATTTAATTAAGAAGTCTCTTGAAATAACGTTTATTAGTGTAGAGTGCCTGTTTATTCCTTATAAAGAATGTTGAGAACATTAGGCATCTGGAGACAGAATTTTGTCTAAATAATTTTACCGACAAGAACAGATACTTTATCTTTGAGTTACTCATTTTTAAATTTAATTCTAACCTCACATGAAACAGTGGCTAAAGAATACTTGAATAATAAAATCTATTTTAAAAAATGGATAATATTGTTTAATTGTAAGGAAATTGTTTAATAGGCATTCAGTTGTGGGTATTGCTGGAACTCTTTTTGTTTATTTCAGTGTATTTTGGAGTGGTTCAATCAAGTAAAGAGATTAAACCTTTTTAAGATGTGGGGTCTTTATCTGCTAGTAAGATATAACTCCTTCAATAGTTTGTTGTGAATAGAGATACACATTCTTTCTCTAGACTACCTATAAAATGCTGACCTTTGTTTAGTTAATGTATTGTAGGTATCACACAGTCTCTATTTCAGAGATTCTCTTGCTTATGATTTCTTAAAAGGAAAAAAATTACCCACAAATTTAGAAAGTTTTCTTGTTTTGCACTTTTTCACTTCTTGCTTGACAGTATTTGACAGTCTGCATGTCCACACAGACAGTATGTACTACTTTGTGTGCTATCAACACTCTTGATAATGTGTTGTCTGTAAGATTTATTTTTTTTTAAACTACCAAAAGTACTTTAATGCAGACCAAAATTTACAGTGTGTGTGCTATTATAATGTAGGTTGAGTAAGAGGTACCTTTATATTGAGCTTCTTCAGGCAAGTCAGGTTCCAACACACAAGGTATTTAACTGGTACAGTTGTTTGAGCTGTATAGAGGATTTTGTTTTCAGGGCCTCTTGATGCTCACTTAGGTAATCCCTAGCTTTCAGATTAAAATTACACATTTGTAGTTTAATTGTAACATTAGTTTCATATAGTTAAAAAAACCTAGATTAGCTTTAGGCCTGTCAGTGTTTCTTTAGGTCTCATGCAGAAGCAGCAAATGCCACCTGAGAACAGGTGGGGTTTTTTTAGTATAGGTGGATACGTTAGACCATCTGTGCAAGCACAGTACCTGTTTAATGACTTTTGCATTCCTTTGTTTCACATTAGGTCTTTTTATATAACTTGTTTGTATTTTCACCACAAGGTGTGTCTAATTGTCATCAGATAAGGTTAACAGTTGTGTTAGAAGATTCGCTGGTGTACACTCTACTTCATTTATTCTGCAATAAGATTTTCATATTATCAACTCTTAAAGTAGCTTAACACTGAATGAGACTATTACTCTATTTTTCTGATTCACTAGAGAAACTAGTACTTCAAAGTAATCTTGGAACACATAAGCAAAATTTGTTTTGAGGTCTTCCCATATATGCTTTTATGCCTTCATGTTTTCATTTTGAATAGGAAGGACCCTGTGGTATTAGTATATTATTGCATATAGAGCTTTACTGTTTTAGAATACTGAGTTAATCTGAAAATGTAAAACATTTTGGTTGGCAAAAGATTGAAAGAAGTCCTTCAATTATGAACATGTTACCTTTTACCTTTGTTCAGATATTTTGTTACTGACGGACTCACGGGCAAGATAAGTCTTCTGCATGTACCAGCTTGCAATTTCCCACTGTGCTTATATACAAGAAATTGTCATAACTGTGTTTAGTAAGAATTTAGGGGTTTTAAAAATAATTCTTTTGTTTAGTTAGTTTACATACTGTCTGTTTTAAACAGTGATTTTAGTGAAGAAGTCCTGTATCATACCTCAGGCACTGCCCCAACCACACCAGCAAGTCCTTTGCTGATTAATGCTGGAGTTACTTGGTTATCCCTTCAGTGGACAAAACCCTCAGGAACACCATCAGATGAAGGAATCTCATATATATTAGAGATGGAGGATGAGAACTCAGTAAGTTTAGAATACTTATTCTCAATAAGAAAAGAGACTAACATGTGTATGTTTGATACATTGTTGTACTAAGTGTAATAATTATTACTTTTGATAGAATATTCTACAAGGAACTGTATTTTCTGAAATTAAGGTAATGACTTTTCATTTTTGGGACCAAACCACATAGCTTTCTTGGTTTTATTGTGTTTAGTGTTATTAAGCCAAATTCCTGCAAAGACATTTAAATTACTTCTAGCTTTGTGAATCTGTGTGTGAAAGTTAAGCCTTATAAGAGCTGGATCAAAGTAATTGCATCATGAAGTGTGGTCCCTCTAGATTGTCGCTTCAGCCTAACTATCTTTGTTTTAAATTTAATACTGTACTGCTCTTTGACAGTGTTAGATATAATTTGTAGTGATTCTTTGTTTCTCTTATGTTTCTCTGATGTTTCTCTTACTGTTCTTTTCTCCTCCTCTGATTGGAAAATGGGTAATGGATTCACTCCTCTCAAAAAAAAAAAAGTGTGTTTACACAATGAAGGTGCACTCATTACTTTGTCAGAAAGCATAACAAGTACAGTTTGAAACAATAATTATTTGTATGAAGTATGTTACATTCTCTGTTCTGCAAAGATGTTTCAAATGATCCTATTTAATTCTGCAGGGATATGGTTTCAAGCCAAAATATGATGGTGACGATCTTACCTACACAGTGAAGAATTTGAGGCGCAGTACAAAATATAAATTTAGGGTAAGATTTTTCCATATGTTTGAGTGGGTTTTTTTTGCACCAGAGTAGCTTGAGATTGACTCAGAACTGTAGAGGACCTTTTCTAAGGAAAACTGAATTCAATGCTGGTTTCTTCCAATTTCAGTCTCTTCAAACTATTGTCTGAGCACCTACTTACTTCATTAATTGTCTCTGCAGAAGGAACAAGAGTGTCTGTAAGGGCATAACATAATTGCAGATACCTTGAAATTCCAGGTCATAAGTCCATGTTCTTAACAGTTGTGCGTTTTATTTGGCTTTTGTATTTCATATACATGGGTAGTATTACTTAGTGTAGCTGTGGGGTTCTTTGAGAGACTCTAAACATGTCTAAACACAGTTGGGATCATCAAAAAAATTTGTTAGAAAATCATTGATATTACCATGGTGCTGAGCCCATTCTAACAAGTCTTGGGGGCTGAACTTGTTAGCTTAGGTTAGCCTGGCCTTGGGTGTGATTAAAAGCTAAAAAGAAGCATACTGGCCATGGGAAGGTGACCAAATAGCCATCCAAGGCTACAAGAACCTTTTTAGGACATGCAGAGTTGCAGTTGGGAAGGCTGAGGATCAACTAGAACTGAAATTGACCCAAGATGTCAAGAACAACAAGAAAGGGTTCTCCAGATATGTAAGCAGTAAGCAGAAGCACAGGGAAGACATACAAAGGCCCATTGGTAAACAGGACTGGGAAGCAAGTTACTAATAATGCAAATAAGGCAGAGGTTCTCAATACCTTCTTTGCCTCTGCCTTTAGCATCGTAACTGGATCCCAGATCACAGAACAAGGTCTCTGTGACAAGGCTGGGCTTTGGTCTCTTGTAAGGGCTCAGTCCTCTCCTGGTTAAGAGAAGTGGCTGACATTGCTGCAAGATCACTGTTTGAAAGTGATGCAGATCAGGGGATGTCTCAGGCTACTGGAAGAGGGCAAAAGTCATACCCCGCATCTAAAAGAAGGGCCCAAAAGAGGACCCAGGGAACTGAAAGCCCATTAATCTTAGTTCAGTCCCTGGAAAAGTAATGGAAGAATCCTCCTACAGACTATTACAAGCCAAATGAAGCAGTTGATTCGGAAAAACCTACACCAAAAGTAAATCGTGCCTGACTAGCCTGATCACATCCTACATCAAAGCAACACTTTCACTTGTCCCAAAGAGATCAGTGCCTTTTCTTTACCTCAACTTCAATAAAGCATTCAACAGATTTTCACAGCCTTCTCCCTGGACAAAGCGGTAAGATACAAACTGGATGGGTAGTCAATGAGATGAGTAGAAAGTTGGCCAACAGGCCCCACTCAGAGGGTGGTGATCAGTGGTTTTTACTCAGGCTGGCAGCTTGTCTGAAGTAGGAGCTCCCAGGGATCGATATGAGGCCCCACACTGTTCATTTTCACAACTGATCTTGACAATGGGATTTAAAGCATCCTCACCATGTTTGCTGGTGATACCAAACTGAGTGGTCAGATGAACACATCAGAAGGAAAAGCCATCTTACAGAGAGACCTGGGCAGGCTAGAAGAGTGAGGTAGCAAAAACAGTATGAAGTTTAACAGAGACAAGTGCAAAGTTCTGCACTGGGGTCAGAATAACCAATGAGCCTAGTATAGGCTGGGAATAATCTTGCTGAAAGGGACCTTCAGGCAAACTGGATCCTGGGCTGACTCTGCAGGGGCATTACTAACAGAGATAAGAGGTAAGATCATCCCACTGTATTCAGCACTTGTCAGATCACACCTGGAGAACTGTGTCCAGTTCTGATCCCCACAGTCCACAAAAGACCAGCAGACTGGAGATGGTCCAAAGGATGCAAAAATGATCCCAGGGCTGGAGAACTTGCCCCATAATGTAAGTCTAAAAGAATTAGATATTTTCTCCCGGGAGAAGACTCAGAGGGGCCTCATCACAGTTTGTCAATACTTACAGGTTGGCTGCAAAGAGGAGGGAGGTTCTCCCTTCACAAGGAGCCACCTGGATTGGACAAGGGGCCATAGTTGCAAGTTGCATTGGGAGGGGTTTCATCTTTATATGAAATTTTTCACAGTGAGATCAAATAATCACTGGAACAACCTCCCCAGGAATGTGGTGGAGTCCCATCACTGGATGCTTTCAAGATATGACTGGACAGAGTGCTAGACAATCTCATCTAGGATCACGTTTCCCTGAAGGGTTGGACCAGATAATCTTTCAGCTTCCTTCCAACCTGGGCTATTCTATGTTCTATGTCACTCTTGAACAGTTGCTCTTGGAACAACGCTAAAGACATGTCCACAGTATGAATCATTTAGGCTGGAAAAGACCTTTTAAGATCATTAAGTCCAGCTGTTAACCCAACACTAAACCATGTCCCTAAGCACCACATCTACACATCTTTGAAATACCTCTTGTGATGGTGGCTCAATCACTTCCCTGGGCAGCCTGTGCTTTGACCACCCTTTCCATGAAGGAATTTTTTCTGACCTTCAGTTTAAACTTTCCCTGATGCAACTTGAGGCACAGTCAGAATAACCTCATCTCTGCCTACAAAGGAAAAATGTTGGTAGCTGTTGTCATACATACACCTAAAATATTACTTCTTAAGGAATAATTGGGAACTGTTGAAGAATAATTTCTTTTTGCAATATGAAGGGTAACAGTTTAAGGGTTGGTTGGTTTCGCTTGAGTTAACACTAAAGCATGCAAGTACTCCTTTTCAGATGATACTTTGTACTTTTGAACATGACATTGTTGGGGTATTTTAAACTTGATATTTAAATAATTTAAAACACATTGTATATGCCTAGCACTGTTATGGCCACACATGAATAGCTAATTACCTTGAAACTAGCTTTTGCAGGACTCGGTCATAGTCTTCCTTTGAAAGTAATCTTACATGTTAAGCATACTCATTACTAGTAAATGTATAGTTACTTAAATATTCTAAGTTTCTCATTAAAATAAAATCAATGTTTATTCCCTACTGTTATTAGCAAAACAGTAAACAGAAGTCCCTGTTCACTCATTCACAGGGCATAAAGGAGAAACAAATGTTGTGTTAATCAGGTCTTTAATTTTTATTATACAGGGAAATACTTAATTAGTAGTAATATTCCTTAAGGCTTTTGAAAGAAGCTTTATAACCATTTGAAACCTTATAATAATAGGTAAATGCTAACTGCCTGTTTAACTTTATTTGTAAGGGCACAAAGACAAGCAGATGATTATTAATCTTGTAAACTGTATCAGGAGACTTACTGTCTGAGAGACATGTTAGCTCACATTTCCTTTTCTCAGTCTGTACTAACATCACTGCTCTTATTTTGATTCTGCTCATTTTTAAAACAAGTATAAAAGCCAAAAAAACACTTTTTTTTTTTTTAGGTTGTTTGGCTTTTTGCTAAACTAAACTAAAAAGTAAAGAATAGCAGGAATTTTGTTTCCTAGAATCCCAGAAAAGTCTAGGTTAGAAAGGAGTTTTGGTGATCATCTGGGTCAAATTTTTGTAGAAAGCAGGGCCCTAGGTCAGGCAATTCAACCCTGGCTCAGCCCTGTTGAGCTGAGATTTCAGTATTTCTGGCAATGGAGATTCAACCATTTTCCTGGGCAGTCTATTCTAATGGTGATTACTTTCTTTTCTTAAATCCAGCTAGAATTTTCCCTAACCCATTTTGTGTCTAGTGACTCTTATCCTGTCATCACAGATCTTTTGAAGGCAGTATCTTTATCTCTTCTGTAACTATCTTTTCAGTATTGGAAGGCTGTGATTAGATCCTTCCCAATTAAACTTCTTTTTTTCTTAGGCAGAATAAACCAATTTTTTTTCCTGTGTCAGACTCTTCAATCCTCTAATCATCATGCTGGCTCTCTTCTAAACTCTCCAGTTTCCCAGTGTCTCTTGAACTGGAAGGACCAAAACTGGATGCAGTATTCCAAGCATGGCTTGAGAAGTGCTGAGTAAAGTGGCATAATCACATCTCTTGCTTTTCTGGCTAAATTCTTGCTGATGCAGCCCATGAAACAATTTGGGTTTGCTATTGCAAATATGCTTTGCTGATTCATTTGGCTTGCTCCCACTCATGGTCCTTCTCAGCAGAGCTGTAAAAAGAAAAGCTGGCTAGCCAGTCAGACCCCAGACTGTACTGGTGCTGGGATTGTTCCATCCCAGATGCAAGATTATCTTTGTCCAAAGCTCATACAGTTCTTGCTGATGCAGTCTTTCAGCTTGTCAAAGTCTGCATGGTGGCTCTTCCCTCCCATCTCTGTCTTCTCCTAGTTTGGTGCCATATGCAAACCTGGCAGCATCACTCACTCCTGTCATCCAGAGAACTTCTAAATATCGAATAGAGTCTGACAATGGATCAGGTGCTGAGGAAATCCCTTCTTGAGCAGCTGCTAATTGGCCTTCAAACCATTAACCAACACCCTTTGAGCGAGACATTCTGTCAGATTTTCTACACCCATCTTGTGGTCCATCTGTTCTGTCTGTATTTTGCCAAATTGTCTACATGGATGTTTTGGGAGATCATATCAAACTAAAGTTAGGTAGATGATGTCCACAACTCTCCCCCATCTGATGAGCAAATTGTTTCATTGTGGAAGGCACTCAGGTTGGTCAAATGTGATTTACCCTTGATAAATCTAATTACTTTCTTGTCCTTCACAGGCCTGTAATAAGTTTCACGACAACCCTTGCCATCATTTTCCTTGGGACTGAAGAGTTTATGTCCCCCTTGCTGTTGTTAGTACAACTTACCCATATAAATCCTTTTTTTTACATCTGAATGTATTTCTGTAAAAGAAAGTACTATACTAGTGTGAGAGGGATTTTTTTAAGGTTTTTTATCCTCGGGAATTTGCATGCGTTTTTATTTTCAGTGTAGTGATTGTCTAACTATGGGACTAAATAACTTCTGATAATTTATTTTGTATGTTTCTGTCTAAATATACAGCTAAATTAAATTGTTCTTACAATAAACAGTGAACACAATACCAGTGTGTTTATAGTATTTTATATATATATTTGCAGGTCATTGCCTATAACTCAGAAGGGAAAAGCAGTCCAAGTGAAACAGTGGAATACATTACTTGTCCAGACAAACCTGGAGTACCTTCAAAGCCCACGGTGAAAGGAAAAATTCATGCACAGAGTTTTAAAATAATCTGGGGTAAGAATGTGGTCCAGCTCTGTTTACAGTATGTCTTCTGTATTTTATATATATATATAAAATATTTTATATATATTTGTATATAGAAGGTCAGGTTTTACTTCAGTAACACGTCAGCCAACTGAGCCATTACGATCCATTTTCATGGACTTAAGAAAAATATTGATTCAAAATAGTGTGGCATTATAAGTAATAATATGGGAAAAATAATATACTAATTGTAATAGGGACTGTTATTGCAGGGGACTGCAATAATTAAAAAACAAATGTTAATTGGTTCATTAAGAAGTTCTGTTTCTCCAGCACAAAAATGTGGATGACTTCTGGGTTTTTATTGAAAGAGAAGATCAAAGTTCAACCTATCTTTTCAAAGTGTTTGGTTTTGAGAGATAAATGATTTGTTTGCTAAGGATCTTGAAAAACTTTTCCTTAGGCTCAGGGGTTTTTAGCCTTACGCTGTAAAATAGAAGGTTAAACAGTACTGTGTGATGCAGTACTTTAGCAGAAAATCAAACAGTTAAAAAGTTTATTTATTGTCATTTCTTACCTATATGCATTTAATAGTGTGTTTAATTCTTTAACATCAATAATAAAAAAGTTATTTGTAGAGTATAAGTAGTAAGTACATAGGAAGTCCAGTATTGCATCTTTCCGGACTCCGATCAGAATCGGATACTTTTGTCTTTTATGGATGATACATAATGTATGAAGTTATTAAAAATACCTGATTTGTAAATCAAAAGCTGTCTAAAATATGTATTTATATATAAGACCTTTAATAGTCATTATGTTGAACAATAATACTCTTTTTATGTGATCATTAATGTGGTAACTTTATTTTTCATTGGAAGTAATTTGATACCTTCCAACCAAACAAGTGCTATGTGCCATATAATAAGTCTCATTTTATTTAATAGGTGTGATATGAAATGTAAGCCTTGCCCAAGAGGCAACATCATTTCATCCGGCATGTACATGATGTGATGTTTTGTTAGGAGTACTCTTCTGTGTTGAAGTATCATGCTGTCTTTACATTTGTTCAAAATGTTGGTTTTTTCACATTATTTTAATTTTACTTTTCTCTAAGTCATCTTTGAAAAACAGTATTAGGATTATATGTCAAAGAAAGGTCTGTAAGTTCACGTCTTGTACATGAATATTGTACCAGGGAGGACAGTGCACTCAATTTCTAGTGATGGATTAGAAGTTTAAGAGATAAGTTTTCAGTGTAGATCTCCTGACTTCTATCCTAAAATATTTAGGGTTTTGAAATTCTGTCCTTAAATAATTTTGAAACATTCTTATGTGCAAATCAGTATGATAATCTTTTCCTAGCTGCAGTCCAAATTAGGGTCTGAGTCCCCGAATCCAAAACCAGGCTGCCTTCCGCAGCACTTGAGACTGAAATGTTTGCTGTGGCATCTCCCAGGTGCGACTCACTTGTCACTCTTCATCTGCAGAGTAAACAGTAGGGTTGTGAGCTGGCGGCTTTGCAGAGTGGAGACTTTGAGTGATTTGCCACTGCCCTGAGCTACGATGCAGTCTGTGTAAATAAGCACCCATCTCCAGTTGACTGTTCATTTTTGCCTTTTGTAAATCCTTCCCAAAAGCTACAAAACCATTTAATTTATCTTGCTTAGTTGGAATATTGCTGGTTTTTATAGATCCGCCAAAAGACAGTGGAGGAGCAGCAATAAATACATATGTTGTGGAAATGTCTGAAGGCTTAAATGGTAAGTATTAGGAGCATATGTTGCTATTCAGCTGTGGGGATTTTTTCTTATCTGTGTGTGCCTGTGAGAAGAACAAAATGTGTATTATGACAGGAAAAGGTATTGCCAGGGACTGCCATCAAAAAATAGAAGCACACTGATGGTTGTGTACAAGTTCCTTTTCTCTGCTTTAGAAAGAAGATGCCACAAAATTCTGTGTCAAAAGAGGTGCTGCTTATTTGACTTATTAATTAAGTGTATTCTGTTTTGGAAATGAAATGAGAAATTTTAGACATTTTAGGGCAAGAAGACAGACACGTAGCTTTGTCTGTATGACAGATGAAATTAAAACTAGTGCTCTACTTGCCAGTGTTAAAGGAGAACAATGATGCAGCTGGGATAACTGTTTCTGCTATTTGCTGTTCTATCCTTCTGTACAGAAAGGAAATGAACAGTGTTTCTAAACTGGACATAAAGCCATCTTGCATATTTAAAAATCTAGATGTGGTATGTAACCTTTTCAATTTCAGGAACAGAGTTACATTGAGAATGAAAGTTTATACTTCTCCGATGCTGTGTTAGATTGAGACAAAGTACTATCCTCAGATGTGATGTCCTCAGGGCTCTCAGCTGTGGTTCTTTTGATACTTAGTCTATCCTTTCCATACGCCATCACGTGTCCACACTAAGTACTTCTGGAATGATGCATCCCAGCCTTTTGTGCAGATTTAGTGAGCTAAATTTAGTGTATTACCTTTCATTCCCAGTCCTCTAAATTCTGCATGTATTGAGTTGTTGGAGACTTAATTAAAAGTCCCCAGGTTCTCTGCTTAATCTCTTAAAAAAGAGAGAGAGTTCAAAAGAGTTTCTGATTTAAGAATAGCAAATGAAATCAGTATTTCAGATGCTGCTGGGCCATTCAGAAATACAGGAACAAATTTTATCAATTATGAACTGTAGTTACAGCCTGCAAAATGATGTTGTAATTAGAAGTTTCTTTTCCATGGAAAATACTGCTTTTGTATCTTTCCCATTTACTCGGTTATGATTTTGGATCTGTTTGCTGGACCAGTAATAACTACTTAACTAAAAATAAATTCTCTTCTAGTTCAGGTGAATACCAAAGAAAGCGGTTTCACTTAAACAGATTTACCTAGGAAACTGTCATTATGAAATTATTGGGTCTTCCAGGAAACTCAAAGCAAGTCTTAATTTCTCTTCCTATAAACGTCAGGCACACATTTATTTAGTAAAGTTAGGATACCTGCTGTGGCTGATACTGAAGTGTGGCAAATTACACCTTGGTTCATTGCACAGTTATTTCTAACTTTCAGGAAACAAATGGGACACAATATACAGCGGAGCTGCGAGGGAACACGTGTGTGACCGGCTAAATCCTGGCTCTTCCTATCGGTTACGTGTATATTGCATTGGAGAAGGAGGACAAAGCACAGTAAGAGGAGCTAATATTTTTATTAAATAAAATTTCTCTCTCTTTAACAAAATCTGGTCCAGCAGATAGATTTAAGCAAATGTTGTGCAGAAGTGTCTAGCAAAATAGCCATAATTAGGACCTCAAAGACGTTCCAGTATTGATACACAGTATTTCAAATTTCTGCTCATTTCTTAAAGAAAGAAATATGAATATTCTTTTCTGATACTATATTTCGTTTAACATGATTTTTCTTATTTACAGAAACATACTGTATCTTTTCCTCTGTGATACATTAATAGAAGGTCATTTATTAAGGCCTAACCCAATGCAACAGTGTAAGCAGGGCACTGGAACAGGGTGCCCAGGGAAGTGGTCACAGCACCAATCGTGACAGTTCAGGAAGCATTTGGACAACGCTCTCTCACATGATGTGGCTCTTCAAGGATCCTTGTGCATCACTTCCAACTCAGGAGATTCTATAATTCTGTGAATTTAATGTTTTCCCTGTGGTCAGTGGAGTACCTAGTCTGAGTAGCCAAGCAAGCAAGAGAGGAAGTCTCCATTAAGGCTTTACAGTGCTCTGTAGTCTCTTCCCATGCTATTTCAAGCACAACTAAAATATTTACATTGCCCTAGTTTTCAATATTCCCAAACAATTTGCTGTGCCATACTATGCATATTACATACACATACACTTGCACTCTCACTTCTGTGGTGAAGTTAAGCTGCCAGTGCCAAAATGTTGTGCTGTATTCCTCTCCCTTCTCAGCACCAAGTAAGAAGCCAGCCCTGGCTCTCTACAGGCTTCCAGCAGGGCTTCACTGTCCAGCAGGTCTCCTGAAAATCTTAAAGCCTTGCACTCTTAGTGTTGACAATTTCTATCCAGCCCTCCCCCCTTACTATATGAAATGTATGTGTTCCTCCTCCTCCTAGAAGTCTCCTGCAAAGATAACCTTGAGCTCAGCCACCTTGTCTTAAGAATAAATCTGGTCTCCTTCATTGCTGGCTTAGCTGCAGTGCTTTCCCTCTCGCTGTAGCTCAGGGGGCAGAGGAAGGTTGTCACCAAACCACAAGACTTTTACTCTACCAACTTACTTCCCCACAGCCCAGCTCTATTACTTGAATAAACATTAAGAACCAAAGAGAAAATAACTTTCAGAAAGTCCTGATACTTTCTAAACATGTCAGAAACCAACAGAAGAACAGTAAAGAAAGATGTAATTAACTCCTCTATCACTTGTCATGGACATACGCCTCCTGAGAAACATTCTGCTTTTTAAGTAGCATGAGTTGTTCAGTGCAACAATACATTTCAAAGGAACTGAAAACCAGCAGAACTTCCAATCCATTTGTTCTTGAACATAGGCAGAAAGCAGTTGTGAAAAGGGGCTCTGAGATGCATCTCTTTGTAAACTGAAAGACTTACCAACTTCGTATTTGTTCTGTATCACACTGAAACTAATAACCCCTCATCATCTCTGCTCATTTCTGTCTGCATTCAGAATAGCCAATGCCATCTGTTGTATGCTATGCATTTTTGCCCAAACTTCAAATCAGAGGGGAAAGCTTCTTGCACATTAAGTATTACTAAGCGATGAAAAAAGTGAAATCTCAATTTTTTTAAAATCTCTTCTGATTGAATTTTCTGCCCACTTTTGCTTTCTGAGACGTTCTTGTACAGAAAGTATGCAACCCTTAGAGTAAGGGTTTAGAGCTCATTAAACTGCAGTTTATGGAGAAGAGAATGAGTTTAGATTGAACAAGTCAAGCATCTATACTAGGTTTGTACTGATAATTAACCACTGTTTTCAATTCTACCCCTTGCATGTGTGCCAAAACACAAAAGCAGAAGCTAATTTTACATATTGTGTGATTACTTTAGCTATTTACTACTTAGTATATACTATAAAGTAATTTAGCTATTACTTTAGCTATGTTTTATTTAGCTGATATGAAAAATACATCAGATCATTTAAACATCTTCATATATTTGAAGGTGTACTTCAGAAAAGGGAAGATCCTGTTTCTGGCTCAGTATTTGCCTTTACTTGTGACAGAATTGATAGTGCTTGTTTTGACCTGGATGACTTTGTTAATCTGTCTTTCCTTTGTAGGCATCTGATTCTTTACTGGTGCAGACACCAGCAGTGGTTCCTGGTCCGTGCCAGCCTCCAAGGCTACAGGGTAGACCAAGAGCAAGAGAAATTCAGCTGCGTTGGGGTAATTTGATTACAACCGTTAGTGATTGTAAGGGATCCAAACGTGTTATGTGTTAAAATTAAATAAGTTTTTCTTTTTTCCTTTTTTTTAGGACCACCCCAGGTAGACGGTGGTTCACCTGTTACCTGTTACAGTCTGGAAATGTTTCAGACAGAAACTGATGAACACAGAGAGGTTTACCAAGGCTCTGATGTTGAATGCACAGTCGGCAGCCTTCTTCCAGGAAGGATGTACAACTTCAGACTGCGAGCAGCTAACAAGGCTGGGGTAAGGAGGCAGTCTGAAATTACATTAGTTCCATGGACTGCAATCACTATTAAGGATCTTTTCTTTCAAAAGAAGCATTTAACAGTAATTTTAAAATCAGATTTCCTAATGTAGAGTTATTTGAGTCACATAGCTTATTGTTGTGTGGGAACAGACAGTTACACATCTGTTTATAATGAAGGGGATTTTTAGATGAAGGGAAAAGAGATAATTATGTCTCTTTTCTGAATAACAGTACTGGGAAATTATTAGGAAATGCTAAGTACTTTATTAAAGCACTGTTATAACTTTATAGTGTTCTCATGTGAAATCAGGTAACAAATTATTTTCTGTATACAGCTTTGTAAATTGATTGACCTTCATTTTTACAGCTGTTGGTATTTTAGTGTTTCCTGACTCTCAATTTTTATATTTAGTTTAGCTTCTGAGTACATGTTCTGTCAGATACAAGACTGTTCTCCCTCTTTGGAATACTAAATGTGTTTAAATCAGTAGTTGCTATAGAACAAGCTTTATTTAATTATGTACCCAAAGTCCCAATTTAAAGGCAGAGAAGCAGGGCTGCTTACATTGATCAATAATGTTCTCTTCATAAAAAACTTATCAGGACAAGTTGACACTGTGGAGAGGTCTGCAGCTTAAAGCTTTAAAGCATTGTCCTGACTTTTATCCTTCCCCCCACAAAGAATGGTCTATAGCTAAGCAGTTTTTGAATATTTTATTTCTTTTAGATAGATATAAAAAGGCAGTTATAAATGGTTTAATATTCCACTGCAGCCATCGGGTAACTTTAAAATAAGGTTTTGGTAGCACTTCCCTGTTTTGCCCAAGAGTTTGAAGTGCCAAATTTATTCACATTGCATTTGCTGTAGTGAAGAAGAATCTTGCGGCTTTTCTGGAGAATAGTCACATACTGAAATAAATCCTGAATCCACAGTCCACAGAAATATATTTTATAAACACATAATACCAAGTTTCTGGCTGTTGTTATATGTTCCTACTATGGTAAGCTGTTATTTAAAAAGTAGTAATTTTTTTATTACAATGTAATTGTATCAACTGTCTTCTTAATAGTTTGGACCTTACTCAGAAAAATGTGAAATAACTACAGCACCCGGACCACCAGATCAGTGCAAGCCCCCTCAAGTGACATGCAGGTCTGCCGCATGTGCTCAGGTGTCGTGGGAGGTAAGAATGCCATGTTACACCTATTCTAACATGATTGTCTTCTGCATATTTGAACTCAGCTTTAAAAGCTCAATACTGTATTTTAATCCTGTTTGTAAGCATGGGATCACCTTATTATCCAACACTTGGCAGGTATAACCTTAGTCATACCATTACATGGCAGCTGTAAGTTGGTAGCCTGCAGGTACTTAAGATCTTATTGTGCTCTTTTGTTTAAGAGTTTTGCCACAGCTGCTGCTCTGCATTTCTGAGTGATGCAGTCTCTTCTTAGAATTTTTCTTTAATGTAGTTATATATCCTCAGAGAAAATGTATCCACATAATACAATAGATGATTGTGCATTTGTTGGTTTTATAACCTGATTTAATTTTACATAATTACATCAGTAATAATGTAGCAAATGCCTCACAGACTTCCTATAAACCCATAGTATTTAGATGTCTGACTAAAAAATGCAATAGATAAAAATTAAGCTTGTAAAAAGAAAGATTCTACCTGGGAATATTGTTTAAACACAGCTTTTCAGCATTCTGAGATGGAGTGAAGTATCTAAGTTACAAAACTGCACAAAAAAAAAAATGATTAAACTATTTTACCTGGAAGGTAATGTTCATGCTTCCTACTGCATATGTCAGAGGAACACTCCTTAAATATCTACATGGCAAAGCCTTTTGAAAAAAACCTCTTACAACATTCAGGTAGGATTAATTTGAGTGATGTTAAATGTCTACTTCATAGAATCATGTGGTAATTAAAGTACAAGTAGACCTCCAGATGTCATTTAGTTCAACCTTCTGTTCAAATTGGAGGTAACTTCATATTTAGGTCAAGTTTCTTGGGGCCTTGCCCAGTGAAGTTTTATTTATGTCCAAGGATGGAGATGCTGCAGCCTGGTAGAGCTGTCTGGGTAAACTCTTGTGCTGTAGGATTTTCTTTGTTTATGTCTAGTCAAAATACCCTTTAATGCAAGTCACAACTCTTGTCATTGTGCCACCTTCAAGAAAAAAATGTCATCATCTCTGTACCCTCCTGATAAGTAATTTAAGGCAGCAGTAGGATCTCCCCTCAGCCTTATCATCTTACTATCAAATAACCCTTACTTTTTTGTTGTGTGTTGCACTCCTCCTTTGTGGCCCTTCACTGGACTTAGTCCCTTAACATCAATGTCCATCTCCTTTTGGGGAACTCAAGACAGGACCTGGTACTGGAGATGCAGCCTCACAAGTGCTGAGTAGGGGGGGATCATTACTCCTTTTAGCCTTCTTGCGTCTCATTTGCTAATACAGTCAGTACATAGTTCATCTTCATCAGATACATACCTTCTTTTTTGGTAAGGTTGCTCCTCAGTCTGTATTCTTTTATCCCAACTCCAGGACTTCGTGTTTGCCACTGTATTCGCTGAACTTCGTGAAATTTGTATCAGACTCCACTTGTGGAAATTCCTCTGGTAGCCATAGCCCTCAGCCTATCAAATGCCTCCCCCAGTTTTTTGTCATCCCTGCACTTGTTGGCTTGGACTCCCCTACTTCTGTTAAGGTGAACTCCATTACATCTACAGCAGCAACAGCAGTAACATTGAGAAAGTATTGCATCTTCCCCAACACTGGCAGAGCCATCCACAGCTGCATTAGTCTGCTCACCAAACACATCTCATTGTAAAGGAGAGAAGGGAAGGGTGTCCTTTTTACTCACAAATCAAGAACACCAAATGTTATCCTTTGATCCTCTTTGTTTTCAGTTACTTACCTTCACATGGCCTAATGCTGAAAGTATCTAATACCTCTCTTTCAAAAGAAGGGTAAAGCAAAGAACATGCTTTGTAGCAATTATCTGCACCCTGGTGTGATTGCTGTCTTGGAATATTTACTGCAAAAGCATGTCAGCATTTTTCTTCTGTTTTCTTCACAACCTAAGAAATTGGTTTGCATTTTGGTTGACTTTTTCTATATTGTTTCATTGACTGCTGATATCTTTCTGTAGTCTCAGATCTTGGTCTGGCACTGCAACATGTGATTTTAGCTATACTTCAAATTGTTATTTCTAAGGAGTATTAAAACCATACAAATCGCAAAATTGGGAGGCTAAATTTGGATTCCTAGGGCAGGTAGTGAGGAAAAACAGGCTACTTGAGCAGGCATTTCAGTCTAGCTCTGTCTTGCTACTTACGTGTCTCTCCCATTTGCTTCACAACTCTTATCTTAGGAAAAGACAGAGTGCACAGTTTTCTGCTTCCCGCTGTGCTCACAACCTAGTTTCCACACACAAGAGCCATGATGTGCTCCAAATGAGGAGTCCTTTAATCTGTAACATGAAGACACTGTCTGTCAGTGTGCTTTTGCATATTGTGATCCCTGCTCTAGAGACCCAGCCAGGGCAAACTGTCATACCCCCTCAGGAGGACCATCTCTTTCCATTGACTGTTGAAGCTCCAAAGCCAAATGCCATATGCTAAATGGTATCTGTATTTAAGCAACTGAAATCACAGTTACTTTGTAAAGAGTAGTCTCTGAAACAATAAACAGTGGGTTTGTAGTATAGCTGACCCAAAGCCAGTATTTTATTCTGATTTATTTGTATTGTACTGATTTAAAAATCAGTAAAGAAATGGGAGTGTAACATTCCTCTGGAAAAAAAAAACAGATGTGGTGAGTTTGGTTGAATGTTTTTGGTTGTTTTTTCTTTTTTAGTCAATGAATTTAAACTTCTAACTATATATATCCATTTTAAAGGTTCCAGTAAGTAATGGAGCTGATGTCACGGAGTATCGACTGGAGTGGGGTGGCGTGGAAGGATGCATGCAGATCTCCTATTGTGGGCCTGGGCTCAACTGTGAAGTGAAAGGCCTTTTGCCTGCCACTATATACTATTGCAGGGTTCAGGTAAAGATGTAAAACTGTTGTTAGTGAAATCTGGGAACAGGAATTGACCCTGCCATAAAAACATGGTCTACTTTGGATTTACAGGCAGTGAATGTTGCAGGTGCAGGCCCTTTCAGTGAAGTAGTGGCATGTATGACTCCAGCCTCTGTACCTGCAGTTGTGACCTGTCTTCGTGGACTAAGTGAAGATGAAGTTGAAAGTCCACACTATTCTCCTTCCACATGCCTTGCTATAAGCTGGGAAGAACCTTGTGACCATGGATCTGAAATCCTTGGCTACAGCATAGACTTTGGAGACAAGCAGCCAGTTACTGTTGGGAAGGATCTGACCTATTTTATAGATGGCTTACAGCCAGATACTACCTACAGGTATGCCATGCACAGCTCCTTGACAGCCTACTGTTTCTTCCACAAGAGCAGATGCATTGTTTGTTTGTTTTCCTTGTACTTTTTTATTGCCTGCATTATTATTCTGAGAGAACCATTAGTAGTGCATAGCCATGGAACAAAATGAAGCTTTGTAATGATGATTATGATAAATAGGTGAGCTGTGCTAATTTTATTTTCTTTCAAGAATGATTTATTTTGGTTTGTTTATTGTAGTAGTGTTGTATCTGTCTGGTTAATGTGCGAGGTTAACTGAATTGACATTAGGTATTCAGATTGATAACTGTTTTTTGGACTGGTTGCTTCATATATGGCCTCTAGTGTTTTTGTCAAGGTAAATTCAAGCCAGAAAAGACCTTGTCCAGTCTGATCACTCCCACAGAGGTCAGAATTTAAGCCCACTCTGATTTCAGTGTAGTTAGGATGTCATCTGGCAATGCAGTTTTCTGAATCCTTAATTACTTTTTTAATGCTTTATGTAAGACCACAATGTTTCTGTGTGTCTTACAATCATTTAACAATAATGCTGGCAATCTGAAGAATTGTTGCTCTCTGTGTCATTGAAAAAAGAGAAGCTTCTATTGTAGTACTTACGAACTTCTACCCACAGAAGTTTTTTTTTCAGAATACATTGTCAGCTCTGCACAAATACAAAATTACATACATTAACCTTAGTTCTGGGCTGTAATAAATTAGCATAATTTTAAATATTACTGTAGAGAAGGAGAAATATTTATTCTTGAGCCTGCACACACATTTGTGTTTCCACATTTTGCAGCTGTGTGGTTGATTGTTTCAGAATTTAATTGTTTTGATTACTTTTTTCCAGTTACCTAGATACTATTTTGGACAAGCAAATGTTAGTCTGCAAAATGAAATTAGACTCACTTTGTTCTCTATGGGTACCTGTGAAATATTTAGAGACTGTTTTCTGATTTTTCTTTTCAGAAGTAAATTTCTTGTATAAGTCTTTTAATTTTTACTTGTAAACCAAATGCCAGCATTGTTTTCCATTAAGTATTAAAAAAAAAAAGAAAAAAAAAAAAAACAAAACCACAAAAAAAACCCACAAAACTTATCCATGAATATCAAGTTTTACAAACCCCTCTGTTATGTGTCCTTCAACTTCTTTTCGTTTCCCCTTCTCACTTTCCAGGTAGACCCAAAATGGCTTGTGTTTGCAGATGCCCAGAGATGTGTTACTAGTGAAAACAGCAAGAGGTGGCTGGACATTATCACTTTATTTTCACATTAATAGGATCTGTTCCAGAAAGTCCATAAAATTTCTGTTGGTCATCCTTGAACTCACCTGATGTAACACTCAAAGATATGATTTCCCCTCTTTGGGGGGGATAGGGGTTTTTTTACCTTCCCTCATCTCTCCAGTATGGTATCAAAAACTTTGGTACAAGAACTGCAGGTCAGGAAGATGGACTACTCTTAAAGTAGCTGATAAAGCTTTTGTATCTTTTCACTAACATGAATTTATCTGAATATCTTTATTTTTAATCAATCCAGCTCCTTAAATGTGGTAAGGAAAGCGATGCTGTGCATATTCATGATAGTCTATCAAAGCATATTCTCTCTTTAATGTGAATTATGTAAATGACCAATTTTTTTTTTAGAATCTAATTTCTAATTAATTTATTCTCTCTTTTTCCAAATCCTAGAGTACGAATTCAAGCCCTAAACAGTCTCGGAGCAGGTCCTTTCAGCCACACCATAAAGCTGAAAACAAAGCCTCTCCCACCGGATCCACCTCGCCTGGAATGTGCTGCATACAGTTCTCAGACTCTCAAGCTGAAGTGGGGAGAGGGAACTGCAAAAGTATTAACTGACTCCATTCAGTACCACCTTCAAATGGAGGATAAGAACGGAAGGTTGGTTTTGGCATCGCTTTAATCTGCCCTGTATCACTGTGGTCTGATGCTTGGGAGATGGCAGCAAAGGGCAGAATTCCATATGCTTTGCTGAATTTACAACAGACATAGGAGGTCGTCTCATCTGGCAAGGCAAGAAGGGCTCTGGTGTTCTGTACTGGGAAGTACAAGATTATAAACTTCATTGTTTTTTATTTACAGTTCAACATGAAGAGTTTAATGAAACATTTTGTATCAGCACACTTTTCTCACTTTTGGTTAAATACTTTGTCAAAGTAACAAGTCTAATCAGTGTTGTGGATTTTATATACTTAATATTGAAAGGGGTGAATTCTTTACTCTCTGTTGCCTTATATGCAATTATTTTAGTGGAAAATAATACAGATTATTATTTAAGGGATCCCTTTTCTCATGTTAAATCAGAGTGTAAGCTGAGATGGTACAGCAAGTACCCTTGCTTAAATGGTAAAGTTAGCAGTACTGCTACACTGTGTACCATGTCTGAATCTCTGAGTAGCTTTAGCTTGACAGTGAGACAAAACAGATCTACTAGGTGAAATTTCTGGGCTGTAAGAAGAAATTAGACTCTTAACTGGAAAGAAATTAATTTGTGATAAATGTGTCCTGGGGATACCAAAACTGAAAAGCAAACAAAAGCTGCCAAGATCAGTTTGTCAAGAATTACAACAGGAGAGTGGCCAGTGTACAAAACTCTCAGAGAGAGACTTGGTTTGCACTACAAGTGTGACTCTGGCCTTCTGTGCAGATCTGGGTGACCCCACCTCCAGCAATAATGTACAAGAGCAGTTGGATTCATGGCACTTTTTTTAGGTTGTTGGAGTTTTTAGGTGGGAGAGTTACAAAGGAAGAAAAGGCTAAACTCTAGTTACCTAATTTTGAAAAGCTAAAGGTATTGGAGGAGTAGATGGCCAAGAAAAAAAAACAATGTATGCAGCTCACTGGAGAGACAAAACTGCTGTCCTTTCCCATTGTTTCAAGTGCAGAAGGGTTTCTTAAAATGCTGAGGACCATTTTTGGTAAGAGAGAATCTGTAGTATTCTTTGTGCAAGAGATTTTTATTTCGAAGACATGAGAAATAAAAACTTGGCCCTGGAAAATGAGCTTACTGTTTTATAGTAGCCAGAACCCTATTTCACTCTGAAATAAACATTTCTGGGCTTTTCATTAGATTGTGGGAAATTATGGGAACAGATTTTAATACAATACAGTAGCTACTTCAGAAGTTCTTTTCTGTGTTCAAAATAAGCTACTCATTCCATTTTCAGGTTTGTATCCTTATACAGAGGACCATGTCATACATATAAAGTTCAAAGGCTCAGTGAGTCTACATCATACAAATTTTGTATTCAGGCATGTAATGAAGCTGGTGAAGGTCCCCTTTCTCAAGAGTATGTTTTCACTACTCCCAAATCTGTTCCAGCTGCCTTGAAAGGTAAAGGTGCTTCTTTTTTTCATTTGTGGGGAGTGGGAGGATAGCAAGTTGGTTTTGGTATTATGTTGTATTCGGGGTATTGAGAATGCTAAGCCCTTTTCCGAGCGCAGGTAGGGATAGTGGGTGAATGCTCCTTTCATGTAATTGCCTAAAATATTCACTCCACAAATTAAAGTCTCAGGGTTTATGCATTCTTTGACATAAGAAGGTTTGTATTAGAATCCCTGCTTACCACAAGAGAGTGACCAGGCTGTTACACTAAGCTGAAGTGAAAATGCTTCCTTGCATGTTTAAAATAATTTTAAGCATTGCAGCCTTCTTTTTTTTTTTTTTTCTTTTTGTATGATGCATACTTATGGTCACCAAATTTCCCTTGTTTTCTCTTGAATGATAACTGAACTAGCTATAGAGACCTACGTGAATTGTTAGTTGTTGTTCCAAGAAAACACTGGAAGAAAAATAGATTTGACTCTGAATCTTGTGTTTCTCTGAGGCCTAAAAATAGCAGGTAGAATACAGAATTTTATGGGTCACTAGACTATAACGTTACATGATGATGTCATGCTAGCTGTCAGAGCTAGCTGTCACCTTTGTGCTTACTTCCTTCAGCACCAAGGATAGAGAGAATAAATGATCACACTTGTGAAATCACATGGGAGGTTCTGCAGCCCATGAAGGGTGATCCAGTTATCTACTGTCTTCAGGTCATGGTGGGAAAAGACTCGGAATTCAAACAGGTATGATGTGTTTAAGTTACTGTATTTTTCTTCAATTACTATTTGTGATAACTAGTTCAGTAAAATTAGTTTACTGAAGATTGTGTTCCAGTACATTTTTAGTCACCATGCTAACTTTCTATTACTAAATAATATAAGGTACTATCTCTTAAACCCATCATCACAGAGAAAGAAGATTTAAGTAATATAAATTCTGCAGTAAGTTGCAGTTTCTCTGGGTTACACTGTTTACAACTGAGCATATCAAGTAGTGAGGAAGACATCCATTAATGGGAACAACTGACAAAAAGAAACCAGTGGTACATAATTGAGACTGAGGAGAAAAGGAGCAAAGGGTTCTCTTTTCACTAAGAGCTGTTTAAGGCACTAAACAATATTATAAAAGCTTTGATTTTGTTTGAGTCGTACTTCTTTGCAGAGAACTGCAGAGGAAAGATCCCTACTTAGGCAATCTAGACATTCAGTTGTAGGAAATTTTTTTAATGTAATTCAGTGATTAGGTTTTCACCATAGGACCATTTCAGCAGCAGGGCATGCTGTAACTACAAAAGTTGAGCTGTTTCCTACCATTTCCCTGCCAAAATTTCACTCTCCTCCCCTCCTTCTCCCTGATGCATTGTCCGGATTGCTCATGTCATTGCTTCTTCCATGCTAGAGACAAAATAAGTTAGTAGTCTGCTGTATGAGCTATATACATCAGTCTGAGCTCTTAAAGAGAGCATTAGGAAGCAACCATATAAATACCCCAGCAAATAACATTTGAGGGAAAGACAACTTTTGGCAAGGCACTGAGGACAAGCAGCTGAGGAGAGTAACCCCTGCCAGCTGGCGTAGCAGTAGCTGGAGTAGGATGTGTGTCAGTGGCCTGTTTGCTCACTACCAAACACATGATCCAAATTAGCAGAATTTTGAGGAAGCTGCACTTCCAATGACCTGTCCTGCCTCAGAAACAAAAGTCTCTAGGTTGTAGATTCCAGTAAAGCCCAGCTGCCTGGCTGTCAGAGGACTAAGTCTGTGAGTAGCTACAAGCACAGCAAGAGCTCTTCAAACAGCAGAATTGGAAGGGATTTCCTCCTTTCATTGAACGGTCAGTAGTTTGCATTTGTGAAATACTATCTTGACAGTATGGTAACTGTAGGGAAAGGTCGTGCATGATGTGATATTTCTTTATCCTGTTACCAGTTAAATAAAGCATATCCAGATATTAGGAGGTAGAAGGTTGAAGGGGTTTTAAGAGAGAAATCAAATTGTACTGTGCTACCCACCTAATAGCTCAGTACCTATTGATGTACCTATAACTGTGCCCACATGAGTTTTTATTGGCTTTCACAGGACCTTTATGTAGCTGCAAATTTATTTGAGAAACTAGCATTTAGATTTCACTGAATTAGGCATTTGTGCTGAAGAGTTGTGAACTTATGTTAACCAGCCAACTGAGACACCTTTGGAGAACACCCTCATAAGTCATATCTATCTTGGGAATATGATGAAATTAAGAATCACTGAGAAGAATCCTTGCAGCTTTCCCGATACAGTGTTGATTGGGATAAATTATAATATTTTAAATACACGATATCTTAACTACAACAAAGTGTGTTGGATTGTATTAGACTTACTGAATTGCCTAAAATCCCATGATAACAATATTGTATATTATACCTAATTATAAGGGGTCACTAAAACACCTTAACACTGGGGCTTCTGACAGAGTTTATTTGGTGTGTACTCATTATTCCATAAAAGCAAATGTAGTTCTTTTGTTTTATCAAAAGGACTGGAGAGTTTATCTGGCATTTAAATTGCATGTGTGAGCTTCTTGTCCATTTTTCTTCAAACGGGTGAAAACCCTGCTGAGATGTCATCAACCATACTGAGATACATAAGTATATAGGACTTTTTACTCGATGTATCTTTTTTGGTTTTCCTTCACTGCCAGATCTATAAGGGTCCAGACGGGTCATTCCGATACACGGGCCTCCAGCTGAACTGTGAATACCGTTTCCGCGCGTGTGCCATTCGACAGTGCCAAGAGACCACAGGTCACCAGGACCTGGTAGGCCCCTACAGCGCACCAGTGCTGTTCATCTCTCAGAGGACTGAACCACCGGCAAGCACCAACAAGGACACTGTGCAAACCACAAGGACACAATGGTCACAAAGCGACCAAGTGTGTGCTGCTGTCATCCTTGCACTTTTTGCTATCTTTTCCATTCTGATTGCTGTTATCATTCAGTACTTCGTCATAAAGTGAAGAAAAGAGATCTATTTTCTAATGCTGCCCATTACATTTTACTTTCTCATAATCTAAAAGTAATTCTGTTCTCTTGCTTTTACAAAAACAGGCATTTAGCACCGGCATTGAGACTGATGCAAACCTTTTCAGCCACTTTAAAATGCTTAGTCATAGGTATAGGCTGACACATGTTATTAAAATGCAAGCCACAGAAATATAATCTTTTCTTTATATGCCTTCTTGCAGTACAAACTTGATATGGGGCAGGCACGCAGTGTTTAATGAAAAGGGTTTGACACCATTAAACATGAGTGTAAAGATGATTTCCTGGCCCACACTTCTAAGGGTTGCTACCATAACAGGGAAGAATGTGTAGATCGCATTTAAAACTTACACTAACAAACTTGTGCTGTATACAATATTAATCTGATGCTGTGAAAGCAATTTAGCGCTGTATTTCTACCTCCTCATTTGTCTTAATTATTTGGGAAGCAGGATGTATGCTGAAAAACAGAAGGGGCTTTTCTCAGGCAGCAAATAATAAATTGGATGGAAGAGCGTGCATGAAGGAAGCTTCTTACCTGATAAATGTGGAGTTCTTCACTGCAAGTAGATGTTTGCGAAAGACTACAAGGAGATGGCACAAGTGGTTTATCTTACCCCCAGGATTTGATGTTTACTTACAAAAATGCCTCTTTTACTTCTTCTGAATATAGAAGGGAGGGTGTGAGAGAACTTCTTAGACTTATTATTTAAATTGCAAAACACATTTCTGAAGCTGACCTTTGATTGGATGCAGTTTATACCGATGTCTGTACCCTCTGATTTTGGCTAGTTAAAAGATTTTTGAGATAAAACTCATTATTGAATTTTTGCTGTTTCCCCAACATTCACTTGCCATATCCACCAGAAACAAGCACTGCCTTTGTTTATTTGTTTTCTTTCTTTTTTTTTTTTTTTACTTTTTCTTTCTTTCTTTCTTTTCTTTGGGGCATCAGATCAGAAGACGAAGTGTAGTAATTTGCACCAGAAAACTTAAAGCTGCTTTTTTCTTGAGATCCTAATGTTTAATGTAATGTCTCTTTGGATACTGTACCAAATTGTTGATTGCATGTAGTTAATGTTGCATTAGAGCACTTTGCAATTGCATAACTCATCAATGTTTTGTGAGCTTGCATTTGTGAGTTCTTGAATGACCAGACTGAACTTTAACAAGTATCCCATTGAACATCTTGCTAGATGTCAATGATTGCCAGTGACACAAAGCTTGTAGTGAAACTTATCCTTAAAAAAAAAAATCCTTGTCTCATCACACTTATGTTATTTGTTATACACTTTGTAATTAGCTATTTTTAATTTATTTGAGTTACAAGATAGTGGATCATTAATGGCTTCTAGTTGTGTTCAGTTTAGCATTTTTAATGGTATTAAACACTTCTGTCAGTCTTAATAATAATAAAAAAGGAACCTCTGTCTTGTGCTTTGAAGATCTCTGAAGAATTTCTCTTATATTAGAACGGGCATGTATTGTAATTGTTTATACGTCCAACGATCTGTGCTGTAGAATAATGTTGTTGAGTTCCATTTTTTAAAGAAAAAAAAAAGAAATGGCAAAGAACTTGGCCTCCACGTGGCGAGAATGATCTGTCTTTAAAATGTACTGTATGTTTACATTTTATTTCGAATTTGTTGTTTGTACGTATAGGCTGATACCTTCCCACAGGATACCGCGATAACTGATGTTTTCTAGAACCTTCTTAAAAGTGCCATGTTTGGCAGTGCAAATGAGGTTGCGTGTCACAGCCCAGAGATTTCTTACGGTTGAATGTCTAAAACGGTAAGATTTGTTACTGCAGGTAACCTGCAGTGACCTACGTTTTTCATAGTAAAATTCAAATGAGCTCCTATTTTTGATAGTCATTTAATAGTGTATTTGCCATTTGAGCCTCAGTGCATATTATTGCATTGAAGACAGGTTTTTAATGTAATCTTAATTTTACCTCATATACTGTACATTCCAAAAATAAATAAATAAAAGAAAAAGAGAAACTCTAAAGTTTTTAAAACGCTATAGATACACTACCAAACATATCACTTTACGGTTGTACAACGTCGGGCTCCATGAAGACGAATCTGTATAGTCTGATAGAAAATACATAAAACGATGTAGCAAAGTACCTTTAAGAGTCTGTGGACAATAAAAGTACCTTCTTTTTCGCTGGTGGTGGTCACTCCTGTGCGCGTTCCGCCGCCGCCCCTCTCCCATCACATCCCATCCCTCCTTCCCTCCCTCGCTCGCCGCCGGGACCGCGGGGCGGGGCGAGGCGCGGTACCTGCGGGCGGCGGGAGCCCCGGCGGGGCGGGGGCGGGGACGCGGCGGGGGGAAGGAGCGGCTCTGCCCGGGACACGGCGCGTCCCCCGGCGGGATGCGCGCTGGCGGCGGGAACGGCAGCGAGGGCGAGCCGTGGCCGTGGCCGTGGCCACCCTGCGACGAGCGGCTGTGCCTGGCCGTGCCCCTGTGGGTGCTCGTTCCCATCACAGCCATCTGCCTGGGGCTCTTCGTGCTCGGCGTGGCGGGCAACGTCCTCACGGTGCTGGTCATCCGCAGCTACCGCGACATGAGGACCACCACCAACCTCTACCTGGGCAGCATGGCCGTTTCGGACCTGCTCATCCTCCTGGGGCTGCCCTTCGACCTCTACCGCCTCTGGCGCTCCCGGCCCTGGATCTTCGGGCAGCTGCTGTGCCGCCTCTCCCACTACCTCAGTGAGGGCTGCACCTACTGCACCCTCCTCCACATCACCGCCCTCACCGTGGAGCGCTACCTCGCCATCTGCTTCCCCCTCAAGGCCAAGGTGGTCGTCACCAAGCGCCGGGTGAAGACCATCGTCGGCGTCCTCTGGGCCTTCGCCTTCCTCTCCGCCAGCCCCTTCTTCTTCCTGGTCGGCGTGGAGCAGCCCGACAACCACACCGACTTCAGCCGCGAGTGCAAGCCCACCCCGCAGGCCTTGCAGTCCGGCCTGCTGGCCACCATGTTCTGGGTCACCACCTGCTACTTCGTCCTGCCCGCCCTCTGCCTCAGCGTCCTCTACGGCTTCATCGGCCGGGAGCTGTGGCGGAGCAACACCCGCCTGCGGGGCCCCGGCTCGGTCCTGCGGGAGAAGGGGCACCGCCAGACAGTCAGGATCTTGGGTGAGTCCCTCTGCCGTTTCCCCGAGCTATGGCTGGGGCTAGGACCGGGGCAAGGGGGCCGGGGCTGGGGTTAGAACCAGGGGTGAAGCACCTGCAGCTCCAGAGCAGGATAGGGAATAGCATAGGGAGACATCCCAGGCGTGGTGCCGAGCCCATCAGTGCTCCCGGGAACATAGCAGGGATTTCGCTCCCTCCCAACTGAGGCTTCACTCGTGTAGGATTGCACATCCAGCAGCACGACTGCCTTCTGTAGAAACACCCTTTTTTTAAATTTTACCAGCCAGAACTGAGTATAAGGTAGTCTGCAACTTTAGTAAAACTAGGGTAACATCAGTAGTCCCTCCAGTGGGCAGCAACGCCTCTGCACAAAAATTTCTGCTTCTGAAAAATAAGTTTGAGTTCCGTAGTGGTCATTTGTAGCTCTCCTAGGAGTAAATCCACTGCTTGCCCAAGGAGGATGAAAAAAAGCAACTTAACCCCTACGAGTTGTTTGAAGACAACTCATATGATACCAGAACATATGCCTACACATGTAGGATGCTGTTCATTTTTAGTTTATTTTTTTAGTCATACATTAACCCAGCATGAGGCTAGAGATCGCAGTCTACTCTGGGGCTTTAAAGTTTGTAAATAGTGACCAATCTGAAGGGGAAAAAAAAGGAAGGGAAAGGAACGAAAAAATAAATCCAGCTGTTGACTAAGCAGCATTAAAACAATGTCCTTGTTATTTTTTTCTTTATACCTTTACTGTAGTTTTTACATGCCACGCAGGAGACTTCTTTTACCAAGGATCAGTTAGTAAATCAAGGATCAGGTAATCAGCTGGAAGTAGTGTATCACAAAGGAAAGGAACTAATAAGCCTGAGAGAATTTTGCAGACTTAATCGAGGAAGGTATTTACATTGAAGCAGGCACAAGATTTTCCAACAGAAACACCCGTATCCGTGATCTCAGAACCCACTGAGCCAGACCAATGCTCCCTTATCTCGAAGAGCCAGGAGCACTGTGTGTCTGGTGTATTTCAGTTGTAAACTTTCTTTGGCTATAACCCTTTTTTTTTTAAGCTCTGAGAAACACAGAGAATGCTCCATAAATTATTGTTTTACTTAACATGCATTTATAAACAAAAGTAATTAAAAATATGGATACAGTAAATGCACTTATTTAATTGTTCTTCATCTGCTCCTGCTGTGTTGCTATTGCAAGAGTGTTTGTATTTGTTTACATTGTGCTAAAATGCAACACAAGCCCAGGAGAACAGCTGAAGTGACTCAGGCTAGAGAACCATCTAGTAAAATATCTGTCTCCAGCAGTAATTGTCTGGGGATATGTGTCGGAGCTTCAGTGGAAAAAAATCAATAGCCCAACTACACTGTAAAAGTCTTTACGTTAGCTCCCACCACAGTAGTGCAGATTCTGTGGGAGCTTGGGTGACTGACATGCAGCCCTGGTCCTTTTCAGTGATGTAAACACGTTAAACAACAACTCTGCAGTGAATGGAGCTGCTGTGGAGCTTCCTCAAAAACACTTCTTCTTATTCTGAGTTTTGTTTTCACATCGCATACGTGGCATTACAGACACTGCTGAGGGGGACCTCTGTTGTGCCTGATGTTAAACGGATGTTACACCACTGTTGGTTGTTTACATTTTGCTCAGCAAACTCATCTTGCTGTTTAGCTTAAGATTTTTTTAGGTTACCTTTTAATCCAGAGACTAACAGTCAGACTTGATGCTATTACCATTTTCATGGCTTTCCAAAAATTTACTGCCATTACTTCTACATATCGTTCGTATCATTTAGAAGAACCTGCAAAGTCAGCCGTGTAAAATTTAGTTAACTGTATGGTTGAAAAGTTAACTCACTCCTTAACTGCTGCATATGTTATTTTGTCTTATAGCTGTGGTGTTTCTGGCCTTTGTAATTTGCTGGTTGCCTTTCCACATTGGCAGGATCATATTTATAAACACCCGAGACATAAGGACGATGCTGTTCTCCCAGTACTTTAACATATTTGCTCTGCAGCTTTTCTACCTGAGTGCATCCATCAACCCTGTCCTCTACAACCTCATGTCAAAGAAGTACAGGGCGGCAGCCTTCAAGCTGCTGCTGCCACGCCGAGCTGCAGAAAGGGCTTACAGGGTAACAAAAGATGCTAGTGGCTACACAGAGACCAGCGCCAGCACGAGGAACGAGTACACCACCAGCTTCTGAGACTGCAACCTGCACTTTTTTCAGGCATTCTTGCCCGAGGAAGGAAACTTCCTTTTCACAGGAGAGCTGTAAAAGGATGGACATTTGTTGGGGCGTGTGATATTTCATCATCGTTTGTATTTTGGAATATACAGGTATTTTGGAATACCTGTATTTTTGTTAACAGAGCAAGTGGGCACCATAAAGTAGGTGCAACTCGTTCAGCTCATGAAAGATGAGGAAGAGTACACTGCCAGTAAAACTGTGGTTTTACTTTATACGTGTTGTTCACTGCATATCTTCTGTGCAATTTCTAGTATTTTCTAAAAATCATAACATCAAGGACTGTAAATGAGCACTTCTTGGGTTCAAGTGAAACTCCCAGACTGCCTTTGCCAATTTAAAACGGTTTTCTTATAAATCAGATTTTACAAAACACCATCTCTCATGGAGATGGACACAAAAAAAAACCCACCTTCCAACTTAAACAGCCCAGGAAGAAGAGGTATATGTTTTTAGTACCTGGTCTCGTAATCATGAAGGGGGCTTTCCTGGGCAGTTCAGTAACTGTTCCCTCAGGAAAGCGTCTGCACTGCACAGCAGCCTCTGGGCTTAACCCTTTTGGCCTGCCCCATGTGATCAAAGAAGCAGCCAGTCCTGTGTATTTGTGAAAGTTTAGATATTCCAGATCATTTCCTTGCGATAGATGTGTAGTGTATGGCAGATGTTAGTGGTCTGTGTCCACTGTGTCCTGTTGTGTACTGCGTGTGCAAATAATATGCCAAGTTACCCATCTTGCCACAAAGGAGACCTGTCACCGAACATGCTGGACTATGCCCAGGACTTACTGCTGTGTAACACTGCACTACAAGTCAAGACCCAACCCACTAATTCTGCTCCAAAAGATTTTAAATGCAAACTTCAGATGTACAATTTAGGAAAGAGGCTCGTTGTGAGAAAAAGCTAGAAGGAGCTGCAGCACTGATTTCTTTGGAGGATCGTCACGTCTGTGCATTTTACCTGGCTGTAGTGATGTAAATCTGGACCAGAATGTGTGAAGTGGGACTGTGCTTACAGGAACATCACTGATGGTATGTCAACACTTGCCCTTGGTTCTCTGTTAACTCCTCTTCTAGGTAGTTGTAAAAGTGATATGGTCTCCCCTGAGCCTCCTTTTCTCCAGGCTAAACAATTCCAGCTCCCTCAGCCGTTCCTCATATGACTTACTGTCTAGACCCTTCCCCAGCTTCATTGCCCTTCTCTCCACTGAAGTGCTCCAGCACTTCAATGTCCTTCCTGAATTGTGGGGCCGAGAACTGGACACAGTACCCGAGGTGTGTCCTCACCAGTGCCGAGTACAAGGGAACACTGCCCTGGTCCTGCTGGCCACATTACTGCTGATGCAGGCCAGGATGCCACTGGCCTTCTTGGCCAGCTGGGCACACTGCTGGCTTGTGTTCAGCTGCTGTCAACCACCACCCACAGGTCCTTTTCCTCTGGGCCACTTTCCAGCCACTCCTCCCCCAGCCTGTAGCACTGGGCTATGATACATGATCATGGGGTTGTTGTGGCCCAAGTGCAGGACCTGGCACTCGGCCTATTGAGCTTCATATAACTGGCCTCAGCCCACCGATCCAGCCTGTCCAGACCAATTCAGCAGAATTCATCAGCTAGCTCAGAGATCTCAAGATGGCAGAATTGAACCCAAGCCTTTTCCAGGTTTAAAAAATATGACCAGTTCTCCAAACAATCTGTAACTCTGAGTCACCGAATAAAAAAAAAAAAAAAACTAAAACCAGAAGAAGTCTCCTGGCTCACTGAATACACATTCTTTGTTTTTCTTTTTCTGTCAGCTTCATACTGGTGGAGAGCAGTTGTCTGCAGGGCTTGGGTTGGTTTCCTTTTGCTGCAGGGTGTCATTAAAATGTTAGTTATCATAAAAGAACAGCTGTTATTTTGTGAGGTTTTTAGACAAGTTATTATTAACAGTGATCTTTGTAAATCTATGTAGGCCAAGGCGGGGGGGGAAAGTTTTGTCACATTGATATGTGGACATGGAGTGCTTCTGCATGTCTGTGGTCTCCTGATAATGGCTTTCCTTTATCAATAGTTAATAAATTGCGCTGCGAGGTGAACAAACACTGGCAGAAATTTCCCCAAAAGCAATTGCATAGGTACTGTGACCACCAGATGTGAGTGGGAGAAGGGAGGGAAATGCCCTGGTGGGTTGCTGCCCTGAACCCCCCTTTTCTAGGGTGCGCTCCCTTCCATAGAGAGCCCTAGCACTGCTCTGCTCTCTGCGTGTCCCTCTCAGTCCCTCTCAGTTGGGACTGGGCTCACCGATCGCAAACTGCTCGTGAGGTGACTGTGTTCCTACAGGGAGCTTCAGGCTTGGGCTGCTCCTGCCTGGCCTCAGACACCACAGCAGCGAGCCTCTGCTCCCAGGGGCAGACTCTGTGGAAATGGTCTGGTTTTCTGGGAAATGTTATAAAAATCCTCTTTGCCTGCTTAGTAGAGTAAAGCAGGCAGCAAACTACACTCGTGAGATGATGGTGCCTTTTTGTTAATGCTCTCTACCCACCAGAACAAATGCTGAGGAAACAGATGAAATTTGGGGTATTTCCTCAGAATTAACCAGGCCTGGCACTGCTGTCTCTGCTGGTCGGTACTCAGTTGTGTAAGGAGGGATGTTGTAAATAAAAAGGAATAGCACTTACTTATTCCCAGGAACTCTGTGTCCAGGTGCAGCCAGCCTATCTTTAGTGTCCGTGCCGTGCAGGCTATAAAATACAAGAGAAAATGGACTAGAGGTGCAGAGCAACTTTGACAGACAAATTATAATTTTAAAAAGAGAGAAAAGTGGGTGAGGGGTGTGTGTAAAAGAAAAGCACAAAGAACGGATGATAAAAAGGAAAGCATGGCAAGATGGTCTGTTTTTTAAAGAGGTACAAACTGAATTATGTTGAAAATCACAGGAAAGAAAATTGGTGATTCGACACAGACGACAGCTGACCCTGGAGACTTGTTGTCCTTATGAAAGCATGAAACCACAGTTGACCAACTGAAGTTTGAAACGGACCTAAACCCATTCATTCTTAAACATGTGAACAGGCTGTTCTTAACAGAGTGGAAAGTCCTCCCAAGAACTGTAGTCTAAAGCCACAGCTTTAAAACCCCAGTGGTGGGGTGACACCAGGGAATGCTTGGAAAGTCCCATCAGCTTCGGTGCCACAGGGACCTGCAGTGTCAGGCACTACGTGCTGATTGTCTGCCCTGCACAGAAGGAAGGGAAAGGAATGGGAAAGGGCTTAAGGGCAAGTTGAGAAAAGACCAGGAAGATCCATGGAAGCCCTTTTCTGGAAGGCAGGCCACATCTGCTAAATCTTACTAGTTTGATGCAGACACATGAGGCTTGTGAAAGCTTTACAGTCTAAACAGTTGTGACAGAGAAAGAAGAGTGATAGTCTCTGATAAACAGATCATTAGTACAGGATCTACCCGTGGCTGCCTGTGCATCCAGCCTCCTGTGAGCCTGTGCTGAAGCTGCTGCAACTGCTTAGTACAAATACAGTCAATTGTAATCAATACTGCTTAATACATCAATACCTGCTTGTCACATCTGTTAGGCAGTCCCTCTAAGGACACATAAACAAAGCTGCTGGAGTTATTTGGAAAACGTATTTGCGTATTGTGTGGATTTCAGCCAAGTGTTCCTGCTGGTACAATCCAGGTTTGTTCTAACAATAGTCAAAAGAGAAACAGCAAAAGCAGCAGCCACTGCAGTCGACAACGCTGGTGCAAGTGTCAGAAAGTCACTCCCCATCACTCTTCTTATTTTCTATCTGATTTTCATATTCATTAACCAGCTGCACGTGGTGTATGTAACTCTACATGGGATATAATGTGCCCTGGCTCTGATGTAATTTCATTTGCATTTTTCAGCATGGTATCACTATGTCACCATTTCACGTAACATGACTCTAAATCAAATATATATTATCTATATTAGACAATAGCTATGTGATATCTATTCTGAAAACTGAATTTCTGTCCTAAAATAAACATAAAAAAATAGTTATTTCTTACTGTAAGAACCAATATTTCTCCCTTCTATTTAATCAGATATAGCCTGATCTGCATGTGTTGATCCTCATAAGGGAGTCAAAGCACCTCTCACGCCCAGTAAGTTGACATTTAACGTTTATTACATATTTCCCATCAACAAAATACATATGTAAGTATGATCTACTCAGTTTTAACTAAAACTTTTTTTCTGGATTGGAAAGAAATGGCTCTTCTGGTCCTTGTGGAACATCTGCATTTGGTTTTTTTACCAATTGTTATACAATTTACAAAGACTTACCAAAAAATGCAAACCAGTCCTATTTTCCCTCTCTTTTCAGAAGTCACATGAACCAAGCAAAGAGGATTTTTTCCAAGGGCATCTCCTGCAAGGAATTGAAACATTTAAGCATCAGTTTCCAAATGCCACCACTCCAGAACATAATTGCCAGAAAACAGATAGTGGCACCAGCTTTTTTCCCTTCCAGTTCAGCAAAGAACCCAGGACAGCATCAAAGACCCACTCAGGGATGCACAGGATGGCCGTGGGGCATCCATCGGGCAATTCCTTCCCTGCTTGCCCTTCTCTGGGAGAGTGTGGTATCGGGGCAGGGCGAGGTGACTGTCACCTCCCTCCCCAGCCTCTATGTGTCACCTGCCCTCTTCATACCGCAGGTTCTCAACTGTTGCTGGCCTTGACCTGTAAATCAAGAGTGCCTGTCTGTTTTTCTCTGTTAACATATCAGTTATAATAATAATAATTAAAAAGGACAACTAGCCAGAGGGGCATCATCACTGGTTTATAGAGGTTTGAGCTTTTGATGAATAAAGACCTTCCAAGTTCAAAGCTGCCCTTTTGCTTGCTGTCTCCAAGGCCATGTGCAGCTGGCCTGACAAACAGAGAGGTGTAGGGACACATTTTCTCCCTGCAACCATCCCCTTAAAATCCCATTTGGTACTGTGCTTCATTGCTCTCACAGGGAACACAAAGCCTGAAGCCATCTCCAGTAATCAGATGAAGAGATTATACAAAGAGGAAAAAAATAACAGGTATAAAATGACTCAAGTGTGGCCCAAACTGCTCTAAATTAGCTAAACCAACTGAACATGGCCTTAGTCTTGGCCTGGGGTTGCCCCCTCCTATTTGATGAAAGGGTAGGCTTAACTTCACCAAAATAAGCCCATTCTATCAGAAAATTAGTATCCAGAGTTATATTTCACTGATTTAGGGAACTATTTACAAACTGGTTGGCTGTTGCTATATGCTCTTGGGTACCTGTGATGCTACAGTTGAGCTTTGCTGGAAATTTCCTGAAGCTGAGAAAAAAACTGGTGGAAAACAGTGCAGCTGGGGATAAGGTTTGCATTTGAGGAGCTAGAGGGCAGATATGAAATTAAACATCTTGTGCGCTTTGTACCAACAGATCTTAAAACATTTTCTCATGAGGCAAAGCACAGCATTTTCCACAGGCTCAAGTCCAGTTGTTGTGTTACTCTTTATTGCTGATGCAGGCTCAGTGCTTCTCATGACAAGGCAGACAAGGGCTCGCAGTATCTGGGTGAGTATCAAGTGACCAAGCACCTCTGGAGCCTGCCCAGACAGCACTGATGGAACTGCAAAATGAGTCTCAAAACACTGGGAGCAAAAGCAACGCTGTCTTCTGCTCAGTGCCCCGACTGTGGGAACCCTCTGGTGACCCCAAATGGTAAGGCTGATGCCATCCAGTGCTTCCATGCATGGAATCTCCGCAAATCTCCAAGCATGCCACCTAAGCCTAAGATTTCTGGAGCATTTAGAAAAGCCAGCTTTGAACCAAAAAATGGCTGTTCGAGTTGGGAAGTACCTAACAGAAGTGAGGTTGGAACCACCTCCTGCAGCAGCTCCAAGGAGCAACACCCACTGCTCTTTTGTCCTAGGGCAGGGTGCATCGAGTCACTGTCCTCAGTCCCCCACAGCCAGGATCAGAGCTTCCTTACACATCACCTGTTTCCTTCCTAGTGGCTGGGGGCTCTCAGGCCTCCTTGGACAGCAGAACTCCAAGGATATATACCCAGGGTGGGGATGGCATATAGCCAGGGAGAGGACAGATTTGTTTCCACCCCACACCCCCGAACTTGTTGAACATATCCTATGTAACAAGGAGCAGCATGTCACCACAATAAAAGTAAGTCAGCTCTGTGTCGGTGCTCTCAGAAACTCAGCTCTGCTGTCAGCTCACGGAGCCCATGACAGTTCCACAAGGCTGAGTAGCTGCCTGCTGTCGTATCAGAGGTATCGCTGCACCGCAGGACTCTGCAAGTGCGTTCAATCCCCGCATGGACCATTCACTTAAGAGTTGGACTCGATGATCCTTGTGGGTCCTTTCCAACTCAGCATACTCTGTGTAATGTTTCCGCACTCTGAAGCTCTGCAGAGGTTGCAAAGCAATTTCAGGAAACCTTTGAAAGCAACAAAAAAAATGTCCTGGCTTCTGCTATAAATCAAGGATACCAGCACTGCCCGGACTACAGCTAAACTGATTATAAAGGGAAGCATATGCCCAACAAACGTGTGGCTCCTTTGCAACAGATTTTCTTCATCCTAACAAGGAAACCAGTTCCCTAATTTGAATATAGGTCTGCTTTCTGTCTGTGCTGTGCAAATACACCCCAAAGACAAGCTGTGTTTTGACCCTGTGGAAGCAGAGGCTGTCCACAACCACAGAAGAAGAGGAATCTGGAAAGAGGCTGAGTTTCACCCTCTCCTGCAGCTGCTGAACATAGCATAGGGAATATTTTCTTATTCCAGGGTTTCAATTCTGCTGAGTCGAAATTAGGCAGCAAATAAATTCCCAGCCCTGGAATTTATTTGAGGCTTATAGTTATTACCTCTTCACAGTGCTTCATGTCAACAGACTTCATCAGAGTCTGCTGGACTGACCTGGACAGGCCATATCTGTGCCAGGGAATCACCTCATCCACTCACCTCCAGCATCCTGCTCCTCCAGAGCAAGCCTGTGTGCTAAGGGAGCTGAGACAAGGGAAGCTGTTCCCACATGGACTGGCAGGCCAATTTTCCTGCCTTCAGGAAGTTACCATAAAGATGCAGAAGGGAGAGACTCAGAACAGAGAAATGTTTGTTCCTTTTCATGGTGCCTGTTGGGAAGGGAGATCCCTCCTGCAGAGCCTGGGAACAGGAAGGAAGCAAGGAAGGATGGAGTTGACTGAAAATAGCCCTGGCTGAGACAAGCCTGGAAAGGCAAAGGAAAACAAGAAAGAGCAGCAGGAGGTGGTCCTATGGAGTAGAACCCCCCTACCACACAGATGGGACCCCCCCAGACCCATTCCTACCTCATATAATCTATTCTCTCCTTACTAACTGATTTGGTCTCCAGAGTCTATTTTGCAGCTGTTGGTCAGAAACAACAGCTCTTGTCAGGAGCTTGTAATAGCCAGAGTCCATTTTCATTTGGTTTCATTTTTCTCAGACGCTTCTTGCTTTGCTAAGTGCATGAGTGTGTGTGAGCAGCAATATGTGGAAATGTCAAATGTATTTAGTTTTAGCCTGGACTCTGGGAATACTGCATTTATTTCTAAATATGGAAACAAAATAATTGAATTCTTGCCTCCTTGTCACCAAAATACGGGACAAGGCTGTCAAAGGAAGCACATAACAGTAAGAAAAATTGGCAGGTCCTTTCTGTTACAGAATGGGAGAAAAATCCAAGCCAGAGCATTTGACAGCACACATCATTGGATTAAAACTGATGTCCAAAAAGACAGCCTTAGAAGAAACGGTTTCTGTTGGCCTGCAGACTGGAAGAGCAGACAGGTTTTGTGCTGGGCAGTCTTTGGGATGTTTACCCAACAGAACCATGCGTTTTATCATATGAATGACAAGGAACAAAATCCCATACCTGAGCTCAGGGAAGTTGGATTGTGAATGAATTTGGGTCACAGACCCACAGGGCAGGGTGGTATGGAGTGCCCAAGACCTTACATTCATGTTGAAGCCCGTGGAGCAATCCCAAAGTGGTTGATGAGCACCAAAGGACTCCCCTAGTGCTCAGTGCCATTTGGGAGGAACTCTAACACAGCCAAAGGATGCTCAACACCTTGAAAAACATGTCTGCTGTGCCTTAGAGGCTGTTGTTTACTAGAAGTTCTTAGCCCAGTTACATATGGCCAATGCCTTTTCTTCCTTTGGAGACTTAACCAAACTACCACTGATTTGGTCAAGAAGTTGAGCACATTCATCACAGAGGTGAAACACAGCAGCTTCAGAGAACAGAGCACGAACAAACTCATCTCTGTAAGCCTGGAGTGTCAAAGCTCCCAAGTTTACATTCCCTCTGAGCACTGAGCTGTGGCTGAGCAGACGTGCAGCAGATGCCACTGTGACTAGGTGAGACTCTATCCTCCAATAGGATAATGCAACCTTCTTCATTGCAATGCAACGACAAGAAGAAATTGCTTTCTTGATTGTAAATGGATTTATTTTCCTCTTCTAATTGTTTTTATTAATGTAGTTAATTCCCAGTTGTTTGCTTGGTTGTTGTAATTTCAATTACTAGATTAACAGGTATTTTTTTGTATTTAACAGACTGATGAGACCAAAGGATGTACCTGGTTTTACCTGACACCAGAGCAAAAGCTTTTTTCTAATGAGTTGTCAAAAAACATAGCCCCAGCAGAAAATTCCTTAAACATGGCTTGCAGAGAAAAAAGAGCAGCTTGTTGTGTTTGCATGGTACAACCAAATGTCAGATATTTCCGACATGAACTGATGGGCCTAGCTATTACAGTGATGCTTAATAGCATCTTCTAAGAGGATGGGTTTTATTTTTAAATCCAGAAGGTAAACCAATGGCCAGAGTGGAACACCTAGAGATTGATAAAGATCCAAAACTCCAGAAATCAGCACAGTGAGCTCTAGTCTTTAAACAGATTATCAGTTTTACTGTTTTTCATGATACTCCAGATAAGATTTTGAGGCAGGTGTAAAGTCTTACGCCTTAAGAGCATCGGTGGTGGTGCAGGAAACCTTATTTCAGGATCTAAAACCTGTAGTGTACAGAGACAGAAAGATACTGTGAAGCAGGTAACTGCAATGCAGGAAATCAACTCAGGAAATCAACTCCAAAAGAGGTGGAGATGGTGAATGAGATTTTCAGTCCACTGATACCATCAAGATGAGGGTGTAAAAGTGTACTGACAGCAACACAAGAAGCACAAGAAAAGCATCTCAGTAAATTTTGAATGAACACTGCAAACATTGTTAAACTGAATGGCTGTTAAATTATTCCAGAGGATAAGATCCTTAAATTCATCAGAGAGACAATCACAACAGCTCCATAGCACTGGAGGTATCACAGGGTACCTGCACAAAAGGAAACATATCAGCAGTCTGAGAACACAAGGGATGTGACAACTTCCAAAGGACATTTTGGCACAGTGAGCTTTAGCTTTCTCTCATCTATCAAATCAAAACATAATATGTCAGCAGTGAGAGCCCTCTGGGACACTTTGAATGAGACATCCTAGCAAATGGGTCTGCTAATTAAAGAAAAAGGAGTGGGGAGAAAGCGGTGTTAAGCAATCAATCACTTGAATGACTTTGGTTTGTAATGAATTTGGTTTGTAAATCCAGGATGTAGATGCAGGAACAAACTGAAGATGTTGAGAGGAAAAAAAGGTTTATCCAACAGGTCTGATTCAAGGAGAAAAGGCCATCCAGAAATTCTTGCTGACCTGTAAAGTATTCAAAATTGCAGCTCTGAGGCTAACGTGCTTGTTAACTGGAAAGGCTCAATTGCCTTGAATTATATATAAAAGGGACAGCGAGTCTAAGAACCTCTTTTCCTCACTACCATCCTCTTCTCCACTGTAATCTTGCCAAAAGAAGCACATTTAGCCTCTAGATAGAGACGCTTTATGCATTAGGGTTGGTGCCATTCTCCTTGCAACAGATTTTAGGGAATTACATGGTCTCTCTTGATCCTGGAGCGAATGAGCACCTGCTTCATGCTCCACAGGGATGCTGCCATCAGCTGCCCTCTAGCTTTTACCCGCAACTTTTGGTGGGAGGCCAACAGGAGCAGCAAATCCTTTCATCCCAGTCCACCAAGAGCTTTCAAATTCAAAATCATAATCAGATGAAAACCCAGTGTTGAATGAGACATGTCTAGAAATCATCTGCCTTCCCTCTTATGAGAATGACTCTGGCACAATAAGGTAACAGCAACTTACAGATGAATGTTGCTGTGAATTTGAAGTCCACTTACTCTGGGTTTACTGACACCCCCAAACCCCCACCTCCAGACCCTGCTGTGAATGGAAACCCTAGGGCACACAAGTCAAATATTGTGTCTGAATCAGTAAGCTACTGGTGAGAGAAGATTCTCTAACACGGGAGGAGGGGGAACAAACTTAAAATGTAACAGTCTCAAAATGTAATCCTCACTGAACTGTGAAACCATATACTTGGCCACTACATGAGGCAGCCAGAATTATTTCCCAGTTAACCACAGCTGTTCAGAGAGCTAACACAAACCCAAGCATCACTGCTACAGTAGTTCCTAGGAGTGGGGATATGAGGCAGCAAAAAAGAGTTTATTTTGCATAGACATGAGGTGGTTGGTATGTCAGCCTTTGGCTTCCTTCTACCTCTTTCACATTTTCATAGTAGTACATAAATAGGAATTATCTTCAGAGAGTAAAATACCAGTTCAATTAAACCACATCTGAGTTAAGTATGAAGAAATTAAAATATATTAAAATATATTAAACATGGCACATGCACAAACACCCATAACCATAACTTTTAGGGGAAGATGACTTTTACAGGCATACTTTTTCTGTACTGGCAGAGTCCAAACTTTGGGGCCAGCTACTTCTGAAGCGCCATCAAATTCATCCTGATCTACTGTTCCTTGAAACATCACAAATGCGACTGCATCTGCATTTTCAGCAGAGTTCCTAGGGAAGGGGAAAAAACCCTTCTGCTCATGTTGATGTACAGGTGCTAGAAAGATAAATTACTTGTTGGTAGAATTGCCCTGTTGAGGTTTGGAGCTTGACATGCTTCAGTGACTTCTGACCTAGGAGAAGGTTAGCAAAGGATGGCAAGAGGGATTTACTGCTGATAGTGGGCACAAAGAATGCAGAATTTATGGGCCACAAGGACATTTGGCAGAACTCCCAAGATAAGGAAGAAACTAGCAAAGCCAACTCAGCAAGTGTGCAGAAATGAGGAGTTTGTGACCAGCGGCTCAGAGCCCACTGAGTCAAGAAACTCCAAAGGAGAGATGAACTGAACACGTGGACTAATAAGCATGAGATGTGAGAGAATCATTAACCAATAGAAGGTAGAATACTAATCAATAAGAGAACTCTGTGACTTGTAGTCAATGAATCATGATTTCTTTGTTAAAAAGTGTGAATGGTGTAAAGTTTTGATGATCAGGGCGCATGATGGCAGGGCATCCCCTGACAAAATATAAAATGATGAGGTATTGTAATCAGTGGTGGCCACAGTATAATTTGGACAATGGTGAAAAATGGCCAGAAAATGGACCTTTGAAGTTTAATACGATTTTACAATTAATATCATTTTGTCAAATAAATTAAAAACAGGATGCAATTTCCTGTGTAGATTTATTTTTCTCTTTGAGGAACGGTTGGGATATCAGGAAAAAAATGTGGACTAACAGCCTTTAAGCATCAGACTGGAATACATTCAGTAACCAAGAAAAGGGGTAAAAACAGTGAAAGAATTTGTGGTGTGAAATGCAAATATGATAAATTTGGTGATAATGATGGATATGTAGAAATGTTGGTGGATCCTCCATCAGGTCCTAAAAACTCTGATTCAGACAGTGAGTAGGAATTTGACAGAACCTATGACAAGCAAGGTTAGAGAAAGGAGTAGATCAGAAAGGCTTGTGTCCAGCAGAACTAGGGGAAGAGAACACCGTAAATCAGTGAGTCAGGGTCCATTAAGACAAGCTGTGGGACCTGCAGGAAAGTTGTCTATGTGCATGTACCATTTGCTATCTCTGATTTGTTGAATTGGAAACAGATTGTTGGATCTTATGGTAAAAATCCAGATCCAAATATATATTTGACTGTTTGGGATGTAAAAGATGTTTGGGAAAAAAAAATTCAGAAGGTTGGTGGGGGAATGGGTTAAAAGCAGAAGACTGGTGAGGAAGATTGTAAATCACTCAAGTGACCTTGCAGCTGGGAATAGCCCCTGATGAACCAGAGTGAAAAGCAGCCGGTGATCCTCTGGCATGGACTGAACTGAACAGGGCCTGTGTCTCTGCCTGGGGGTTGCTTCAGGGATCCCCCAGTTAGTGAGATAATGGAAATACATTTACTCCTTGTGTTTTAGCCATGTATTTGTGGTTATCCCAGCTGCCTCCCTGTGGTGACTCACACACTTTAAATCAATAAAGTCTCACAAACACTAAAATGTGGAAGAAGAAACTCATATGGGAGCAGATGTTATGATAAGTAGTATCAAAAGACATGCTATAGGACAAAAGATGCAGTTCCATGCAGATAAAATAACAAAGAAAACCCCTATGGGAGAGGTAAAAAGTGGAATAACTCCAGGGGAATACTGGCAAATTGATTGCTCTGAGTTACCTAAATGTGGATGTTATAAACATCTGTTTGTTCTGGCTTTTCAGGATGACCACAGGCTTTTCCTTGCCACACCAGTTCAGTCAGGGACGTTGTTAAAATTTTGCTACAGAAAATAATTCCTAGATTTGGAATTTCAGAGGGTTTATCTTCAGACAACAGACCTAATGTCATTGCAGAGATGGTTCAGGGAGTGTCTAAACACCTTCAATTTAAATGGGATTTGCACACCCCTTGGGGTGCAAACCTAGTGGAAGAGTAGAAAGAATGAATCAGACTATCAGAAGACAAACTGCCAAACTGTGTCAAGGAACCCACATGAAGTGGAGAGATTTTGCTTTAATGAAAAGCCAGAACCTGAATCACTCCATGTGTTTGGGAAGGAGTAAACCCCTTTGAAATTCTGTATAGCAGATTGTATCAGATTGACATTGTAGTGACAAAAGGTGATCAAACACATATGAAAGGTAATGAGATGTTGAGAAATTATCTATTAACTCTCTCATGTGTTTTCTTCTTTCTGTATAGTTATCTTAACCAGCTGACCTCCTGCTTCCCTTGGATGAGGTTGCCCACAGCTTTCAAACAGGAGACACTACACATAGACCTGGAAGGATGAACCCTTCCAAGGAAAGTGTAAAGGTGATATTGAAGACATACACAGCTGTAAAGGTAGAAGGAATCAACTCCTGTATTCATTACAATCATGTAAAAAGGGCCTTGATATCTGAACAAGATAACATGATAAGTCGGAGATCGTAAACTACAATGGACTAGAAATAGTAAATGAATTGTACTTGGACTCAAGGAAGTACTTGGGAGCATTTACACTGTTCACGAGGACTTACATTACTAACAGCAGGTCTTTATCCATTTATCAAACTTTTTATTGTATTTACATAAAGCTACTGATTTTTTATTGTTACATCGACCTGGAAATGCTAAAATTGAAAGAAATCATAATAGGTTGTCATTGCCTTGTAATGATCCAGGGAAACCTAGTCCTACAACTTATCTGGTCATTCCTGAGAACCCACAGTGTTCCAGCAAGTTAATCATTACCAAAGGCAGCTGAAAATCTTTTGAATTGGGGAATTTTGTCATTGGATCTCAACTGAACTCATAGAACCTGTCTAGACAGGTGAAATGTACACTGAAAGACAGTAAAGTATTAGTTTTGGGAATATGGGTTTAAGCAAATGCATACTATTGTGCAAGTATGACTACACCTGCAATGGGAATAAAAGTTCCTTGTGAAAATTACCCATGGGGAATTGATTTTCCCCAAATTTTGTCAAGGCCTGATAAAGGAACATGGCAGTATATGCAAACTGCATCATGGTGCATAGAATGTATTGGAGATGATGAACTGAATTCCAACAAACATGTAGGTATTGTAATCATCAACTTGAAATAAAACAAGTTGCTAAATCAAGTAGAGATCTTAGAAATTTTACGAAAGAGAGCTGGTGAAAAAAATATTATAATTTTGTGTTCTTGCTTACTGGTTGGCTAGCAAGTCTGCTTCAAGCAATAATTGTGATAATCATTTGCATAATTGCAATCTGCATAGTATTAAGTTGTGTTAGGAGGCTGATTGTGCAATCTACAGGAGGAACTTGTGTAATGATAGCAAAGAAAAATAGTGAGGCTGATGAGCCTTATCCTAAAAACAAGCCCCGAATCCTCAAAGCGGGGAAATAAGATAAAGTTTTGATGATCAGGGAGCCAGCTCATTGTGGGTTACCACCAGCTCCCTACTTTGTGCAAACTAGAAGAAAGAAATGGAAATACCTTGTCTTGGTGTGTAAATTAGTGGGCAGCGAGCAGCAAGCCCACATTCAGAACAACACTTGAATCCCACATGCATCACTTCAGGAAAATTGTCTCTTGCCAAAGAAAAAGAAGGGAAACTCAGGCAGCAAACTAATTAGGGGATGTTAACATCACCTCGGCTGTGCATCAGTTTTGCCTGCCAGAATCTTTTCTGTTCTTAATTTCTCCCCAGCATTGTCATGAGATTTGACCCACAAAAACAAGGCAAAAAGTCTGGGTGTCCTTCTGGGTTCCTTCTGAAAGCCTGTTCTTCAAAAATTATTTCCTGGAAAAGGATTTGGGCATTTACTTTTCAATGATCCCAACATAAAAGTCATTCTCCCTCTCTTTTTCCCCTCCAGACTTTGTCCACAGCCCCCTGGGACCATAAGACTTCATCTACTTTTAACTCATACCTCAACCACTTTCAGTGATATATCATTTCTTCCACAAACCATTAATTGTTTCCTTATAAATGCACACAGCTTTGGGATGAAGTAATTCCCTTGTATTAAGTTTTAAAATCTTGAAGCTATCGCATACTGCAGCTTCTTTTGCAATCAATAGTAATTATGTGGATAACTCCAAATCATTATCTTCATAGAAGAAAGGACACTAAGTATGAATATTGGGTATATTCTAATTACAGTTTCTTTAACCCATTAGTCCATGAACAGATGCAGTCAAATCCCTTCAAACTAGTTCATCTTTCAGGTACCTAATGCTTATCCAAGAGACAAACATACCCTTAATTATTGACTCAAATCAAGACAAATATTTAAAAAACCACCACCCCCCCCCAACAA